>SJXQ01012062.1:0-73553 GCA_006408695.1 Aepyceros melampus | reverse complement strand
GCCCCACACCTTCTCTCTGGATTATCCCCGTGCATCAGTCCCAAGCATCCTGCATCCTGCATCGAACCTAGACCGGCGATTCGTTTCACTTATGATATCATACATGTTACACTGCCACTCTGCCAAATCATCCCACCCTCTCCCTCTTGAAGAGATGCAAGAATTGGGATCATGATTTAGTTCCTGAAAGTATCTAATGATCTATAGATGTGTTCCAACAGTTTCCCTGGAGCACAGAGAACCTCATTCTCTACCTTAAACTCCTTTCCTGGCATGTTGAAGGTCAACAACTGCAGTAGCACAAGGTTCCGTCTCCTCAGAGGTGGATGGCAAATGCGCTTGGCAAACACCAATTTGTAGTTGACACCAACAATACTTCAAACAAACATAAAAGCAAGGATTTCTTGGATTCTAGACATAGGAGTTGGGGCTCTCATTTTTCATATAACATGCCATTCTAGTTATTTATATGTGGATTCCTAGCCTGGCTTCCCTGGTGGCTCATAGAGAAAAGAATCCACCTACAGGAGATCTGGGTTTGATTCCTGGGTCTGGAAGATCCCCTGGAGAAGGGAATGGCAAACAACTCCAGTGTTCTTGTCTGGAGAATCCCACGGACAGAGCAACCTAGCAAGCTACAGTCCACTGGGTCATAAAGAGTCAGACATCACTGAACAACGAACACATTAACTCTTACTCTTGGCCTGGCACCCGCCTTTCTAAATCTTTCTGTGTATTGCTTCTCTAGGGATGTGCAAACTCTAATTTTTCCAGTTCAATTGCCAAGTGACTTCCTGTTGGGTACTTCCAATGGGAGGCCAGCAGGCACTGATTGAAGATAAGATTATAGAAAAACGGGAGAAAAATCCCTACCTCTGAAACCCACAGCTAGCATGTACTGAAAGTGACTAGCAGAGCGGTGGGTGAGATAGTTCGTGAGTTGAGCAGTCAGGGAGAAGCAGTATTGGTTGTTCTTGTGATCACAGAAGGGAGATGAAAGTATTTCCAATCATGTTTTAGGAAATGTGAGCCCATGGGTTCCAGCCAGGAGTATTAATATTGTGTGTTCTCTGGTGTCACTTTATTTATTTATTTTAAATCCTTAATGCTTCTCATTTGGATTCTTTTTATATTGCAGTTTACTGTTTCTAGCCTTTCTATGTTCTTGGAAGGCAATTTCCTATAGTAAGGGCCCAATGTTTGAAATATTTGGAATGCTTCTCATCCATATCTCTATATTTTACTCATTATAGAAGGTTTATTTAGAATTCATATATTAAGTAAACATGTATTGTATTAGGTTTCCTGTGAGCTCATCTGTAAATTCACATCTCAAGTTATTAGGAGAGATCCAGTTTGGTGACATTTTATATGATCTTTAGTTTTCTATGTGGAACTTAGAAAGCAGAATTCTTGCTCTTGGACTTTGAGTTTAGGTGAATTAAAAGCAATGGCATCCTGCTTCATTGTTATTTGTTCTGGACAGGTGTGCTATTATTATGAACAACTCAAACTTAGTCTTAAACAGAGACTTGTCCCCAGAGCGCACTGTGAAGTTATGATCACTAGTCACTCTCCTGACAAAGCTGGGTCCTTTAATGAACATCAGGGTTAACCTAGAGCTGTGCAATTCCCTGTCTTGTCTTTCTGAGATGAGAGTTCCATGGTATGATGAAAAACACTCTGGTCTCTCCTAACTAATGAGAAGCAAACATATTGCCTGGGCAAAGAGAGTGCAGAGAATGTGCCTCAGAGGGGTCACTGAAACTCTCCAGAAAACTATATTCAGGATCACTGCAGATCTCAGTACAGCAGTTTTCATATCTTTACTTGAAAGGGGCATAAAACAGAATTAGTCTTCACATGGTGAAGACTAAATCATTTACTCTAATGTAGTTATGTAATTTCACATCTCATAAAACATCTGGACTGTGTGCACCATTGGCTTCTCCAAGCACAGACTGCAGACTGGATCCCCAGACCCAGCAGCTAGCTCTCTGCAGAAAGGAACCTCATAACAAGAAGAGTCATTGGGCCAGAATTCTATGTTGGAAAGCAATGGTAAACAAAGAAAATACATAATTTTCTAATAGAGAGCTCTGGAGTGTAAGTAGAATTTGCCCTTTAACTTGATTCACTAATTTATGGAAACACTAAATGGTGTTGCTCGTTCCTCTCCAATCATTCCCTCTATTTTATTCAAAGGATTTTTCCGGGAGTCATTCCTAAGAACTTCTCATGAAAGTTGCTAGAATAGTCATGGTCAGAAATGTGACCTTCCTGAAAAACACCTCCTCCCCTATAACCAATTATAATTAACCAAAGCAAACTTAAAATACCACAAACTATAATACATATGACCTATAAAGTAGGATTTTGAACAACTGGGAAGAGAAAAGCAGAAGTTAGCATATAAACCCTATTTTTCACACACA
Organism: Aepyceros melampus; assembly: GCA_006408695.1. NCBI lineage: Eukaryota > Metazoa > Chordata > Mammalia > Artiodactyla > Bovidae > Aepyceros > Aepyceros melampus. Next base: position 71,118 of record SJXQ01012062.1, on the reverse strand, counting down.
CACACACACCCCTACACGTGTAGTTTTACATACATATGCAGTCTCCTTTTTAAAACTGTAATTTGCTTGAGAAGATTTATGCTTTATTAATTTTTGAGTTGTTCAAAACAGTTGCCACAGAAGTCTAACATAATATTAAATAGAAGAGAAATTTATTGAGTGTCTAATACATGCCAGGCATTATTCTAAGCACCATATGTCTTTGGATTCACACAATAACTCAAAAGTATGTATTATTGTTATATTAATCACTCAAGATACTAATACACATTTTGAATAGGATTATTGAAAACAGAAATACACATAGGGAAACATATTTGCTTTTACTTCACTTCTCTAAAGCAGAAGTCATGTAATGTCCTTTCCCTCACGATGACCATCATTAGTGATGATTAGCCATTACAGGATTGTATACAAATAAAATCAGCCTCAGATAAGCCTACTCCCTAGGGCCCTGACTCTATCCTTTTCAAACGTTTTGGTTCATGAATGTGCTAACATGTCATAGTATTTACTTGAATATCCAAACCTGAAACAACTTGAAATAATCTAAGAATTAAACTATCAAAATTTGTTTTTGTTTTAGCTCAGAAACACTTCCCATGTTTCTGAACGGCCTAGCTATATTTTCAGTACTACTGTACTCTCTCTCCCTCAGAAAACATTACTTTTATTTTTTCTCCTGTTTTATTAAATTCCGGCTTTAACTTTATTTTCTTGATTGTCTTCCCACAATGCCCACCTTTTGTGGCTCCTTCAGGCCTCATAACTAAAACTTCAGGTCAAGCCGGTGACGACGCTCCACGTTCTAAACATTAGATGCTTGAGGCTGTGATTGGTCATTCCGGTAAATGGCGAGAGATGGGTCTTCAGGGATCAGAAGATCTATGGGTCACACACTGAGGCAGGGCTGGGGAATGGCCCTCCTCTGCTGGGGGTAGTGTTTTATGAAGCCCTGTTACCAAGCTTGCTTGCAGGCTCTCCTGGGTATAGCTGCTCTCTTTCTTTCCCAGATCCACTGCATTTACTGTATTATTCTTACCTAACATAATCCTCTCCTTATTTATTGTGGAAAAATGATTTTATCACATAATTCCCTGGCCTTCTTCTTTTTTGTTGTGAAACAGCAACTGCAGCTGCTCCTTGAGAGCTTTAAAAACATCAATCAGTGTCACAGCTAGAGGCAGAGTGATGAAGACTCAGCTTTTACTTTTTTTTGTTTGTCTTCTCGTTTTAACCTTCTCTGAGAAACTTTTTTTTTTTTTTTTTTTTTGCATAAAGTGAAAGAAATACATGGTAAAAATTTTTAAGAGCAGCTGAATCTTTGCCCCTGCCTGTGAGTGGGGAAGGGAAGGAAGCAATTCCCTACTCTAACTCCTGGCCGTTGTAGCTCCGTAATCTTTACTTCCTCTGCTTTTTCAGCCACTTCTTAGTGCCACTGCATACGTGTGTAGTGCTAAGGCACTTCCTTGTGTCCAACTCTTTGTGACTTTATGGACTGTACCTGTCATGGGATTCAGTTCTCCAGACAAGAATACTGGAATGGGTTGCCATGCACTCTTCCAAGGGGTCTCCCTGACCCAGGGATCGAACCCATATCACTTATGTCTCCTGCTTTGGCAGGCAGGTTCCTTACCACTAGCACCACCTGGGAAGCCCATTGGTGCCGTTGGATGGATGTTATTTAAAATGGCAGTGGCTTTCTACTGTTGGAGGAAACACGTTTTTCATGTGGTACTAGTGTTGCTTATTTCAGTGTTTTTCCTTTTCCTGAAATTTGTGATTATAATATAAAAATTGCTCTTTTGTTTCAGAAAACAGTGTATCATTCTCACTTTTACACATCCTTAACATAAAATGCAAAGTAAGTTTGAAAATGGAGGCTAGTGTCATACTGTGGAATTTCCTGAAAACTGTAGTGAAGAGATCTTGCCAAATTCTACAGCTGATGAAAAGACAATCAGAGGTTTATTTGTTCATTAAATCTCCACTCAAATGCAGCATGCCAATAATTTTAACCTTATGGTACAAGAAGCATTCTTTATTGTCTATTTGAATACATCTCTTTATTTTCAATTATTTCTCAGTGGCAGAACTTTAAGATCTATCATTTACATTTGACATGTGTTGGTGCATGATAGATGCAAGATGCTGTAAACTGAATTGTATTTTTACTTAGTAGAGTAATTAAGGACATGTTTTGAATAGAGCTCACTTTTATAAAAGTAAATACACCACAGTGCACAGCATAGCTTGAGTTTGGGAGTTAGTAACAATACATAACTGAAGAATCATTTAGAAGCTTATTTTTATAGCCTTCAAGTAATGACTGCACAGATGAGATTTCATAAGGTCAGGGAACATAGCATTGGCAAGAGTAACAAAAAGTCTGAAGTAAATGGACTTTATACTGGTAGAATCTATAGAATTTAGTAAATCATTCCTTTGTTTGGGAGAAATAAGTAGGAGTAAAATACTTGAGTCTTTGTTGAGCAGGATAATAAATAACTGAATTTCAAGAGCTATAAGGTGGATGGAGAAGGAATAGCTTAATGGAAGAAAGGAAACTGAATTTTATATTTTGAAAATCTAAGTATTATTCTCACTTATGTTCACAGGAAATTCTTTAAATCTTAGGTGCTTTGTTTATCATCTTTAAGAAAAACAAACAAACAATCTTCAACAGTCTTTCCAGCTCAGGTATCAAAATGCCTCTATGATTTTGACAGAAATATCTGAGCCATAAAAGGCAGGGGCAGAGAGTGAACCTGAAGGATTGAAAGATATTTTCATATTCAAAAGGATGGTTGCTTTTAACTAGTTTACTTTTCTTTTAGAGTGGAAAAAAAATGTATACACTAGAGAAGAGAGGATCATTTTTAGGACCTGGCCCTAAAAGATCAGAGTAAGAAAAGTAATAACACAACAGACAGATTTATAGTTTAGAACTGGCTAGTAAATGGATGAGAGTAACACAGTTATATTTTAATATGCATAGACATAAGATATTAAGGTGTGATATACAAAGTATATGTTGTATATGATATGCTAGTAACATTTATATATAAAGTAACATGTGTATGAAAACATTATGAGAAGTTATAAGAGAAACAAATTGAGGACTGTTTTCTTAATTTCTCAGAAAGTTTGAAATAAGGCTGCTCTTGAGGGAGAAGCCTAGAAATAGAATGAAAGACATAGTAACCATAACTATGTTTGGATAATGTTTGCATGAGAAAAGAGACTGAACACACCAAAATTAAATGATTAACAAGAAATAGAGATCCCATTTGAAGAATGATAACATGAAATTTAGTTGGTGTCAGTGAACTTTCTTTAAAATTTTCTCAGCTTCCACTCTTCTGCATTTGAAGATAATAGAGAGTACGTTTTTCAACTGGCTGACAATATTATATTGGAGAGAAAATTGCATGAAGTCACTTGGATGGGTGATATTTTAGGTCAGAACTGAGATGAGACAGAGAACTTGAAGGGAATTTCCAATGAGAATAGAGAGTAGGTTTAAAGGAACTGCAGGAATTTGGTTCATGTTTCAGGATTCAAGGTTAAGAAAATAATACAAACTGGAGTGTTGACTAGCTGTAAGATGTCGTCACATCAGGGTAGATGGTGGAAATGTGAGGTGGAGGCTCCTGAACCAGAGAATGCAAGTCAGGGCTTTTTTAGGGACATAAATATGGCTCTAACATACCTGGGGTTTTCTTAGAGCAGTACATAGAATGCTATATACTCTCAGTTCAGTTCAGTTGCTCAGTTGTGTCCGACTTTTTGCGACCCCATGAATCGCAGTACGCCAGGCCTCCCTGTCCGTCACCAACTCCCGGAGTTCACTCAAACTCACCTCCATCGAGTCGGTGATGCCATCCAGCCACCTCATCCTCTGTCATCCCTTCTCCTCCTGCCCCCAATCCCTCCCAGCATCAGGGTCTTTTCCAATGAGTCAACTCTTCGCATGAAGTGGCCAAAGTACTGGAGTTTCAGCTTTAGCATCATTCCTTCCAAAGAAACCCCAGGGTTGATCTCCTTCAGAATGGACTGGTTTGATTTCCTTGCAGTCCAAGGGACTCTCAAGAGTCTTCTCCAACACCACAGTTCAAAAGCATCAATTCTTCGGTGCTCAGCTTTCTTCACAGTCCAACTCTCACATCCATACTGACCACAGGAAAAACCAGAGCCTTGACTAGATATATACTCTAGGTGTATATTATAATTTTCAAAACATAAAGAAAACATCCAAGAGATTAAAAAAAAATCCAAAGACTTATTATTATCCTCTGTATACCCTTGAAGTACATCCCTATGTCTAGTGGAGAAAATGCAAAATATGTACATATCGATTAAATATATAGTAATACACAGCTTCCCTGGTTGCTCAGATGGTAAAGAATCTGCCTGCAATGCAGGAAACCCAGGTTCAATCCCTGGGTTGTGAAGTTCCCCTGGAGAAGGGAACGGCAGTCCATTCCAGTATTCTTTCCTGGAGAAGTCTATAGACAGGAGCCTGGTGGGCTACAGTCCATGGGGTTGCAAAGTGTTGGACACAATTTAGCCACTAAGACTTTCACTTTCTTACACAACAATAAGGATTTTGAAAGATGAGAAACATGGAAATCAGAGAAAAACCACAAGTATGTTGAACAGAAGGAGGGTGTTAAACTGCCTTCCTAAGTATCAGATTACAAATTGTGTCTAATTTCATTTTTCTTCACTAGTGAGATTTGCCTTTTTTCGAACTTTGTACCCTCATTACTATCAGTTCTGACACTCCATTCTGATATACACTGTAAGTCCCCTACATACAAATGAACTCTGTTCTGGGAGTGAGTTCCTAAATCTAATTTGTTGGTGAGTCCAACAAAGTTAGCCTAGGTACCCAACTAACAAAATCAGCTACATAGTACAGTACTGTAATAGGTTTATAATACTTTTCACACAAACATACACCCAAAAAATTAAGTATTGTTAATCTTACAGTACAGTACCTTGAAAAGTAGAGTAGTAGAGTCTAATAGCTGGCATACAGGGGCATGTTCAAAGTTTTCAAAGCTCACAGTTTGAAGATCTGTATGTAAGGGACTTACTGTAAATGACCTGAGGCATCAGAAGTGGAAGTGCTCATTCAATCTAGATGAAACTGGGCCTGGGCAGAGTTTGGGGGCCAGATCCAGCAATATTAGAATGGATGACCAATATACCACAGATGTTTGTATTCCTCATAACCTGTTGCTGATAATAGACGGTCTTTGTTCAGGTGGTGCTTACAATTTTCCTCAGAACTTTTCCTGGAAGCTTGATCTCTCTCACACACCTAACTCCTCTTCCATAGTTAATATTACCAAAAACAATGTATAAATAAATATTTTTATCAAAATTGAAAGATGGTGGTCATGATCCTAGATACAAGGGCAATCTGTTAAGTACTTTTTAGCACTAGTTTTAGTTAAAGGATTGAATTCAGTACTCCAATGGATAAAAGATTAGAAAATTTCAAAGCACTTCTAAAAAAGATATTTTTGAGAAAATGGTAGATTAACAGTTGGACACAAGCTGGGTTGGGACGTGTTAAGAAATGGTTACAGGGAATTCCCTGGCAGTCCAGTGGTTAGGTCTCACTCTCTCACTGGTAAGAGCCCCAGGTTCAATCCCTGGTAAAGGAACTAAGATCCCACAAGTCATACAGTGTGGCCAAAACACAAATAAATATAGGTAAAAATCAAGCATAATGAAATATCATAGAGAGAAATTTCACAGAGAAATCTTACCAGAAAGATATTTGAGATGGACCTTGAAAAGCTGAAATACTTTCATGTGATGGAGTTGGGGATTAGAGACATTATAGGTAAAAGTAATAACCTGAAATAAAGATTAAAGAATATAGATCAAGGCCTTTTGTACTATTGATTCATTTTTCTGGATAGAACAGGGCTATGAATTTAAATTTGATAATCATTTATGTGAGGATGCTGGTTGAAATTAAAGAAATGAATAGCATTTCATTTAAAAAAAATGTAAAGATGAAAGTAAAAAGACATAGTTCAGAATGTATCTTCAGCAGCCAACAAAACCCTTTGATTTTCCTCCCGATCACTTTCCACACCTTCTTTCCTATACTTCAAACACCCTAGTTCTGAAGTTTTTTGAAGCTCATATTTTGTTTGTACCATGGAATGTATGTGTTCTTTTGTGTTCACTTTCTTTGCAAAATACTGGGTATGGATAAACACATAATCCATATTGTTTCATGGTGACATGTAGTATCCTTTTTTACAATCAAAAAAAAAAACAACACTGAATAAAAGGCAGTAGTAAATATTCTTTTCTTGTACCCAAATTAAGGGAGAAGTATTTACTACTGAGTACAATGAAGGCTTGAGGGTTATTAGAGATATCCTTCATCAAGAAAAGTTTCCTTCTGTTTGCACTTCACTGAAAGGTTTTCTAATAAATGAATTTGGATTTCATACTTTCTCTTTATTCCTTTTTTTCCTGTTAAATTACAGTATTAATTTTTGAATGTTAAAACCAATCTTGAAATCTCTTTAATATATTGTTGGATTCATTATGCTAATATGTTCAGAACTCTTGTCAATATTTATAAGCCATATCGGTCTTTCCTTTTCTTCTTTCTCTACTGTTTGTTAACTGTTTTATGTATTGTAGGTATATTTATATATGTATTTATTCTTCCAGTTTATTGAGATATAGTTGACATACAGCACTGGTGTATGTTTAAGATGTACAGCATAATGATTTGACTTACACACATCATGAAATGATTACCACATTAAATTTAGTGAACATGCATCATCTTATATAGTTGCAAAATAAAAATATGTATTTTCCTTGTGATTGGAAATCAGGATTTACTCTCTTAACTATTTTTATCTATAACATGCTCTAGTATTAATCATACTGATCATGGTGTACATTGCACCTCTACTACTAGAAGTTTCTACACTTTGACAGCCTTCATCTACTTCTCTGCCTGTGGTAGTTACAAACCTGATTTCATTTCCTTTTCTTGTTATATCCTTAACAAATTTGAGTGTCATAGCTTTGCTGGCCTGGTGTAACACATAGGGAGTGCTTTCTATTTTCCAAAAGAAGTATTACAAAATTGGTTTGTTTTCTCTGGTTAATCTATTGTTATCACAGGATCTCTAGCAAGAACTGAGAAGAGCAGGGGGAAATTTGATTTTCCTCCTCTGCAGAAGGAACAGAATGGGTGAAGCCTGTATCCCTCCCAAGCTATATATGGTGTGAAGTTAAACAAATGGGTGGTTCAGAAGGTAAAGTGTCTGCCTACAGTGCAGGAGACCTGGGTTCAATGCCTGGGTTGGGAAGATCCCCTGGAGCAGGAAATGGCAACCCACTCCAGTACTCTTGCCTGGAAAATCCTACGGATGGAGAAGCCTGGTAGGCTATAGTCCATGGAGTCACAGAGAGTCAGACACGACTGAGCGACTTCACTTTCACTTTCACTATCACAGGCAGTTAGAAAAGCTTATTAATGGGATTTATAGGTGGCAGACTTGAAACTTGGGATCATTGCTAAATCAATAAAAAGAATAATTTTAACAGAAGGAATTTCAACTGAGAGAATCTGGAGATCTTTGCTGAGGTGTATGTTATGCACTGATGATACCAGAGTTCTCTCTCTAGCTCAAGACATCGTGATCAAAGTGTATTTTGATCTTATGCCACATCCCAGCTAATCACACCCTGATAGAAATACAAATGGAGGGACAGAGACCAAGCTCATGAGCTGGTTAAAGGTGAGAGTTATATGCATATTACCTTGAGAAAAACTGCCCATGGCATCCTTATATATTAAAAAGAACATGCCTGAGTCTTCTCCATTTTAAGAAAATAAGCTACTTTGGATTGGGTATATGGTGATATCAGGGTGTCTCCTAATTTTATCTCTAACTTATATCATGATTGGTTCCACAGTAAGTGGAGCTCTGCATCTTTGAACATCTTATTTTATGACTAAAAAACCAGATCAGATGAGAAAAATTATCACAAATCTACTAGCTGAGTTCTGCATAATGGGCTGCATGACAGAAAGAAGGTATCAGTTATTCAGAGAAGAATGAAAATAATTTTTAGAAAGATGATAAAGAGGCAGGATGGTCAAATAAAATGTAAGTGTTCAGATGATTAGTTAAAAGTGGTGCAAAAAGGGAGGAGATGATTGACTTGCCAACCAAAGTGATTAGAGATCATTATGAGATCAGGTGCTGTAATAACTCCTCAGGTGGAAAGCAAGCACCTATAGTCTCCTCAGATTGGTGATCAAACTAGTGTGACATGAAAGAGGATTATGACTCTTGAGTCCTCAAGGAGTTGAGGTCTCTTGGCACAAGTTTCAGAAGAAACTTGAAGCCTTTTTGCATTGGTGCAGTTAAATAGCCTGAAGAGGCACTATTGGGATTATCAGGTAGGGGTGCTTACTGCACACTGATCTCTAAACCTGCAAATGAAAATCTGAAGGACACTGTGTTACGTTTATAGTATATGGTGAGACTAGCATTAAACATTCAAAAGTAAAAATGTGGCACAAGGCGTGAATTTGTAAATGAATATCATGTGTGATAATCATGTCATTTATAAATTTATACATTGTTAGAGACAGTGTAATGTGTGAATGGGAAATTATGCATACAAAATTAACTAAGGAAATAAAATCTTGTTCAAATCTATTTTTATCTATTTTTTTGTCAGATGTTTATTCTGTTTTAAGAAGATGTATATAGGCATAATTGAAATACAGTACACTTGCAATAAACTACATATGCATATGTCATACAAGTCTTTACATATGTAAAAACACAGTATACCTACTAAGTGAACAAATCGATCACACACAAATATTTCCTCATGGTTCTTTTTTTTAATTTTTATTTATTTTTTAATGTATTTTTTATTGAAGAATAATTGCTTTATAGAATTTTGTTGTTTTCTGTCAAACCTCAGCATGAATCAGACATAGGTATACATATATCCCCTCCCTTTTGAACCTCCCTCCCATCTCCTGCCCCATCCAATGCCTCTAGGTTGATACAGAGCCCCTGTTAGAGTTTTCTGAGCCATACAGCAAATTCCCACTGGCTATCTATTTTACATATGGTAATGTAAGTTTCCATGTTACTCCTTCCATACATCTCACCCTCTCCTCCCCTCTCTCCATGTCCATATGTCTATTCTCTATGTCTATTTCTCCACTGTTGCCCTGTAAATAAATTCTCCAGTACCATTTTCTAGATTTTGTATTTATGCGTTGAAGTGAAGTGAAGTGAAGTGAAGTGAAGTCGCTCAGTCGTGTCCGACTCTTTGTGACCTCATGGATGGTAACCTACCAGGCTCTGCGGTCCATGGGATTTTCCAGGCAAGAATACTGGAGTGGGCTGCCATTTCCTTCTCCAGGGGATCTTCCCAACCCAGGGATCGAACCCAGGTCTCCTGCATTGTAGACAGATGCTTTACTGTCTGAGTTACTAGGGAAGCCCATTTATGCATTAGAAAATGGTATTTATCTTTCTCTTTCTGATGCACTTCATTCTGTATAATATGTTCCAGGTTTATCCACCTCATTAGAACTGACTCAAATGCATTCCTTTTTATGGCCTAGTAATATTCCATTGTGTATATGTACCACAACTTCTTTATCAGAAAGAGAAATTAAGGAATCAATCCCATTCACCATTGCAACAAAAAGAATTAAATATTTAGGAATAAACCTGCCTGAGGAGACAAAAGAGCTGTACACAGAAAATTATAAGACACTAATGAAAGAAATCAAAGATGACATAAACAGATGGAGAGAGATTCCATGTTCCTAGGTAGGAAGAATAAATACTGTGAAAATGACTATACTACCAAGTGCAATGTACAGATTCAATGTGATCCCTATCAAATTACCAATGGCATTTTTCACAGAATTTATGGCCCTCTTTAATTCTACCCTCCTGATGTTTCTGGGCTTCCCTTTTGGCTTAGCTGGCAAAGAATCTGCCCACAATGCTGGAGACCTGGGTTCAATCCCCAGGTTGGAAAGATCTCCTGGAGAAGGAAAAGGCTACCCACTGCAGTATTCTGGCCTGGAGAATTTCATGGACTATATAGTCCATTGGGTCGCAAAGAGTCAGACATGACTGAGTGACTTTCACTTTCACTTTCCTGATGTTCCCACTCTTCTATCCTCAGGAAAGTATTGATCTAATTTTTTTAAACTATAGATTTTTATTTTTTAGAATTTCATATAAATGGAATCATTAATATGGCTTTTTTGTGAGGGAGCAAAAAACTTTGGCTTTTGACCTCTTTTTCTCAGCAAAATTCTTTGAGATTAACCAATGTTGTTGCATGTATCAAGAATTTTTCTGTTATTGCTAAGTACTCATCCATCATATAGATATATGTCAATATTTGTTTCATCATTTACCTACTAATTAGACATTTGGGCTGTTTCCAATTTGGAGCTATTAGACAAAATCAGTTACAAAGATGAGGGTAGGAATCTTTGTGTGGTCATAGATCCTTTTATCCTCTTGGGTTAACAACTACAATTGGGATGATTAGTGGTATACCTTCAGTGTATGAAGAGATTGACAAACTATTTTCAAAAGTGGTTATGAGGTTTCATATTACCACCTCCAGTGGATGAGGGTTCTATTTATTCCAGACATTCACCAATACAGTCTTTTAGTTCAAGGAGCAGGTCGACTTTTCTTGTCATTTTAATTTGCATTTCCCTAAAGACTTATGGTTTTAAGCAGCATTTCATGTGTTATTTTTCACTTATATATTTTGCAGTAACATTTCTGTTCAGTTTATTTTTATTGGGTTTTTGGATTTCTTATTGACTTTTGAGAGTTCTTATCAGAATTATGACTTAAAATTTTGTCTCTATGGCTTGTCTTTTCATTTTCTTAATAATTTTTTGAAGAACACATATTTTTCCTTATTTAAAAAAATGTTAAGTTCAATTCAAAAGTCCTCCCATTGGCGTAATTTAGTACACTGCATACATTCTATTTCAAGTCATCCTAGTCCTCCCATGAGGTTCAATTTAATCGAACATATAAGAGCAATTTCAATGAAAAAGTAACCTACATACCTGATTGAAAGACATAATGGAAGACATAAATATTGCTCCCTTCACCAGTCCTACCATTGTCCTCCCTGATCATGTGTTCCCCCTTGTTTACCTTGTAGCAATCATGGTCACAGCCCCCAGTTTTTTCCTCCCAGAATTATGTATAGGAGCAAGGCTGGGCTTTGGAGCAACATCCTAACAGATAAGAATATAAGAATGTCTTTAGCATCACAGTTTCTTTTAACAGTTACCTAAACAAAAATCAGTTCTCAGTTGTTTGCGCCTCTTCACAGCGGTGCACACCTGTCTGAAGGCTGACTCCCTCCCTGGCCGACCCTGGGCCCTGGACAATCAGCACACAAGAGCTCTTGTAGACTGCTGCTGCTGCTGCTGCTGCTGCTGCTGAGTCGCTTCAGTCGTGTCTGACTCTGTGCGACCCCAGAGACGGCAGCCCACCAGGCTACCTGTTCCTGGGATTCTCCAGGCAAGAACACTGGAGTGGGTTGCCATTTCCTTCTCCCTTAAGAAGAGGTGGCAAGAATACACGGAAGAACTGTACAAAAAAGATCTTCATGACCCAGATAATCATGATGATGTGCTGACTAATCTAGAGCCAGACATCTTGGAATATGAAGTCAAGTGGGCCTTAGAAAGCATCACTATGAACAAAGCTAGTGGAAGTGATGGAATTCCAGTTGAACTGTTTCAAATCCTGAAAGATGATGCTGTGAAAGTGCTGCACTCAATTTGCCAGCAAATCTGGAAAACTCAGCAGTGGCCACAGGACTGGAAAAGGTCAGTTTTCATCCCAATTCCAAAGAAAGGCAATGCCAAAGAATGCTCAAACTACCACACAATTGCACTCATCTCACATGCTAGTAAAGTAATGCTCAAAATTCTCCAAGCCAGACTTCAGCAATATGTGAACCGTGAACTCCCTGATGTTCAAGCTGGTTTTAGAAAAGGCAGAGGAACCAGAGATCAAATTGCCAACATCCGCTGGATCATGGAAAAAGCAAGAGAGTTCCAGAAAAACATCTATTTCTGCTTTATTGACTATGCCAAAGCCTTTGACTGTGTGGATCACAGTAAACTGTGGAAAATTCTGAAAGAGATGGGAATACCAGACCACCTGACCTGCCTCTTGAGAAATCTGTATGCAGGTCAGGAAGCAACAGTTAGAACTGGACATGGAACAACAGACTGGTTCCAAATAGGAAAAGGAGTACGTCAAGGCTGTATATTGTCACCCTGCTTATTTAACTTATATGCAGAGTACATCATGAGAAATGCTGGACTGGAAGAAACACAAGCTGGAATCAAGATTGCTGGGAGAAATATCAATAATCTCAGATATGCAGATGACACCACCCTTATGGCAGAAAGTGAGGAGGAGCTAAAAAGCCTCTTGTTGAAAGTGAAAGAGGAGAGTGAAAAAGTTGGCTTAAAGCTCAACATTCAGAAAACGAAGATCATGGCATCTGGCCCCATCACTTCATGGGAAATAGATGGGGAAACAGTAGAAACAGTGTCAGACTTTGTTTTTTTGGGCTCCAAAATCACTGCAGATGGTGACTGCAGCCATGAAATTAAAAGGCGCTTACTCCTTGGAAGAAAAGTTATGACCAACCTAGATAGTATATTCAAAAGCAGAGACATTACTTTGCCGACTAAGGTCCGTCTAGTCAAGGCTATGGTTTTTCCTGTGGTCATGTATGGATGTGAGAGTTGGACTGTGAAGAAGGCTGAGCGCAGAAGAATTGATGCTTTTGAACTGTGGTGTTGGAGAAGACTCTTGAGAGTCCCTTGGACTGCAAGGAAATCCAACCAGTCCATTCTGAAGGAGATCAACCCTGGGATTTCTTTGGAAGGAATGATGCTAAAACTGAAGCTCCAGTACTTTGGCCACCTTATGCGAAGAGTTGACTCATTGGAAAAGACCCTGATGCTGGGAGGGATTGGGGGCAGGAGGAGAAAGGGACGACCGAGGATCAGATGGCTGGATGGCATCATGGAGTCAATGGACGTGAGTCTGAGTGAACTCTGGGAGTTGGTGATGGACAGGGAGGCCTGGCGTGCTGCGATTCATGGGGTTGCAAAGAGTCATACACGACTGCGTGACTGAACTGAACTGAACTGATAGGCTGAGGTAGGGGCTTTTTTGTAGAAACAGTAAAGTCAACTCCAACCTTTGCTTGAAATCAGTCATCAGTAGTCTGACCAATGTCACCTATGATTGTTTTAAGTACAGTTAATCTTTAGCTCTAGGATTAGTTTGTTCCCATTTCCTTAAGGCTTATTCTTAGAATTGTATAGTCCTTGAGAAGGAACTAAAGGTCCTTGACTTTAGGACCTAAAGGTCCTAAAAGACCTAAAGGGACCTAAAGATCCTTGCAAGCATCCTAAGTCCCTTTAGTCATGCCTGACTTTGCGATCCTGTGGACTGTAGCCCAGCAGAGTCCTCTGTCCATGGAATTCTCCAGGCCAGAATACTTGAGTGGGTCACCATTCCCTTCTCTAGGAGATCTTCCCGACCCAGGGATCAAACTCAGGTCTCCCGCACTGCAGGCAGATTCTTTACCAACTGAGCCACCAGGGAAGTTCCCTGACTTTCCTATTATTTTTCTTTACTGACAGTTATTATTCTGAGCTGTCTGTTTTCTTTGCTTTTCCATTTTCTTACTTCTCTGATACTCTTTGGCTAAAGCTTTTCCACAGACAAAAGGCAGGCAGAAGATGTGGTGCGCAAGGACCATAGGGTCCTATTCTTTTACAGTATGAGGCCATGACTATCATTCCTTATCCTGTTTATATTAGCTAGAAAGACAAATATAATACATATTTAACACCTACTTACTTCATCCACATCAAATATAATTCAGGAATAGCAATAATGAAATGAAAAGCAGTTACATAGTCAATGCTTAGTAAATGCCAAGCATTGCATTAATCACATCAATTTTTATACTTACAGGCTGTCTTTAGAATGAAAGCCTAACTTATGAATGGTTGTTTGGAGAACAAAGTAAACCATTTTCCACCTCACAAACCCAACTGAAAGTGTATTGATTTCATCTCAGGAAGTGCATTGCTGGTCTCAGACACCTTGCTTTAGTTAAGGATGCTCAATACACCAAGATTTTAAGAAATGTGTATTTGGGGATAAATGTTTGATATTTGCTTCCTCCCCAGTAACTTTTAGAGTTTGTATGTTAATGAAATCTCTCACCCATAGCATATTGTTTTTCACTAATCAAAATGTATATGTAGACCAAGTCTTATTTATTTTTACTTTTTTGCCTTATATTCATGATAGCCAACTTTACCCACTAGTCAGCCCCCCCCACCTTTATTCACTATGTACCATTTAGTCACTGAATTAAAACAAACAGTATCCATTAGATAATAACTAATAAGGAAATGAGTTCTGAATGTATGTACATTTTCCTTACCTTCCTAAGTTTTATCCCTAAATAGAAGAAAATAATAACAACAAATTTCTCATAAGCTATAAAACAGTTTTGCCAGAGATGCAGATAAATCCTTTTTATCTTTAAAATTGCTCATATAATACATTTTAAAATCATGGATTTGAATGTTTGATAAGTCTTCATATCTACATTATTTATATTATTCTGAAAGCAAACACAAAATTTCTGGATCCAGTGCAGACTACTCAGTACAGTGATAACTATATCTGGTCCCCACTCTACCGTCCCTCATTCGGGAAGATGCTGTAAGAGCCAGATGGACACTGCACATGCAGAAGAGGTTTGACACACCAGGAGGGGCCAAAAATTATGAATCCCGTAATTTACAGGCTACACTCTGCCCCTCCCCTTCTGAGAGAGGAGGGGAACCTTATGAATCCCATAATTTATAGGCTACACTCTGCCCCTCCCCTTCTGAGAGAGGAGGGGAACCTTTTGCTCCCTCCTGTGTTATAATCCTTTGGAATGTAAACAGCCTGCTCTTGGCTCCAGGTTTCATGCCACTTTGAAATGTATATAAATTGTAAGATAAGCATCTAAATCTCTCTGGAGGTCTCTCACTATCTAAGACTTGTACTTTAATCCAGGGTTTCAGTGTCCTGGCTCAGAAAGCCCTAACTCAGCAAAAACATGAAAATATTCACTTCCTGATAATGTTCGATTTAAATTACAGCTGTATATAAGGATGAAGATTAGGAGTTTATATCACAAAAGTTAACCATGAACTTACTAAATATATATTTCCTCAAACCTGACAAAGGTAGCTCACTTTTTAATTAGTGCCAATGATACAACTGCCCTGCATTACTTGAGGCTTTCATATATGACTCTAAAAGTAAAACCAGTTTTTAATGAAAATTAAATACAACATGCTGTTTTCATCTATCTCCTTGTCACTAACATGGAATAAGATGAAAATATTGCATTTCAAATAATTTTACATCATGCTACGTTTCCTCAGAGCCTTACTCTACATGCAGCATTTTTGGAAACAGCCAAAGCTTTAATAAGAGAAAGTCAATGAACCTCATGTACCTTTTATAAAACATGACATAAGGCAATATAATTAAAACTAAACTTATTTCCTGTGGTGAAATTAACTTACAGAAATGAAGGTGTTTATTTATTAAATGGGATCTCTAGAGCTCTTGCCTTATTCTTTCCCCTCCTGGGAAGGTTTTGATTGTTTGCTTCCTTTTTCTTGCCCGCTGCTGTGTAATTTAAAACTGATGCCTTCCTTTGGGAAACAAAATTTGATCGGAGAACAGCCTACACCACCAGCTAAACAAATTACCAGTGTTTTACTCACTTTTCTTCCTGTATTTTTTTTTCCCCCTTTAAGAATCAAAAGAATTGCGTGCAGGGGTTTACAAGTGCTGTTGTACAGATTTAATTGCAATAATAAGGAGGACATACCAGTCCCTTTAGTGATGTATAGGTTCTGAGGAGAATAAGTGTAAAAGCAAACAGGTTATTGTCTCTTTTTTCCCCCACTGCCTGAAGTCTGCCCTTCTCTGGCAAGCTTTTGGCTTCTAAGGAACTATTTTGTGATAATTAGGGATTAAATTACAAATGCAAAATAATTAAAATAAGAACATTTTTTAAATGGTTTTTTATAAAAACAGAGACCAAAAGATTTTTTTACAGCATAGTAAAATCAAATAGTCACAGAAGGCAATGGCACCCCACTCCAGTACTCTTGCCTGGAAAATCCCATGGACAGAGGAGCCTGGTAGGCTGCAGTCCATGAGGTTGTTAGATATGCCCTATAACCACCTATTCATTCATTAAGTAAAACATTTATTTAATACAAGTTGTCCGATTTACCAATGCAAATATAAATAAAAATGATATACTATTTTAAGCTATAGGTATTTTATTTAACGGCATTTTTATTCATACTGTGGAAGACTTACATGTAAATATTTTTAGCCAGAGTGACTCCAGATAACAATAAGTTAAGTTTCATGATTCACACTTGATTCCTGGATGACGGTAAAAAATTAGTCTTTGCAGTGTAAGTAAATTTGGTCAATCACATGTTGTTGAGAAATTATTTTCACTTGAGCCCATATTTGCTTCTGAAAATGATGTTCTAGGCCATAGGATTTACCAAGACAAAGGTAACTTTATTATCCAGGTTGCTATTTTTAATTTCTTATTTTCTTTATAGTCAACAAACATGTTCAGAAGTTTAAATTATTCTAAGTTCTAATTTTAACATGTTTAAAACTGTTTCTTGATCTTAGTTTTAAAATTGAAGATGACTTATAAAGACATAGACAATGTTCCAAATTGAAGAGATCTTAGAAATATGAAAATATCTTGTTAACTAAAATATTTCCATGTGCTTTCATGGAGAGTGCTATCGACCAAATATATGTGTCTCACCCAGATTTATATGTTGAACTACTAGGGGGTGCAGTTTGGAGGTGCTTAGGTCATAATGGTGGAGCCTTGTGAAGGAGATTGGTATCTTAATAAAAGAGATATAAGGAGGCTGGCTTGCCCCTTTTCTGTCATGTGAGGCTACTGTTAGAAGATGGCTATCAGTGAGGAAGCTAGTTCTTACTGGTCACTGAATCTGCTAGAACCTTGATCTTGAATTACTTCATGATATTGCTAAGCTACTTCATGATATTGCAGCCTCATCCATTTTGTGTGGCTGGCAATGGCCTTCAGCGGACACTAGCCTCTCACCCAAGTTCACGCTTTAAATAGTAGCTCTATCGTCACAAGTAAGTTAAGTTCCTGAAAGGAATTCCCCAACAGTCCTTGTGATCGAGTCTCCCCTGCCCTCTATGCCTTCTCCTTATATGCCTTTAGATAAACCTGCAGTGGTGCTTATCAAAACCTGACTCTTGCGGTTTGTACTGACCCACCCATAGCCCCAGAACTTCAAAGCACTGCACCCACAGACCCTGATAGTCGTGTGTCCTGGCCCCTGTGTCTGTCAGTCTGCCTACACTCTGCCTTGACCTCCCCATGTGGCCACTGGAGGTGTGCCAGGTGCTCCTTTCAGAGTCCATGAGTAACAGTAGTCTCTGTTTCAAGTGTATTTTTGAACTATGGCTCACCATTCAGCACCCTGTGCTCTACATAACAAGTGTTAATCTAGTAAACTTATAACAATAAGTTACCCAGTTTAAGGCATTTTGTTATAGTAGGCCAAAGGGACTGGGGGTTAAGGGCAGAGTCCAGTGTTCCTCTCACAAATTAAGTTTTGATATTTAGTCATTTATTCAATTAACCGGATGCATTGAGTGTCTACTCTATAATACGTGACATTTTGTTTGATGCTGAAGATGTAATAATTAATAAGACTGTGCTAAGACTTAAAATCTAATGAGGAGGCATTGCCACAAATTATAAAATATGTAAGAAAAATAATAGCATATTGTAAGAAATGGTATAAAGAAAACAGAGTGGTAAGAAAGAGGATATTGGGATTCTTGGAGTGTGTGTATATAATAAACAAAGCAGAATTTGTCACTTCACACAGATGTAATATTCATACCAAAAAGAAACAGGATGGAGTTAAACATGTTTCTAATGTGGGAAGACTACAAACAATAGCTTTGTAGTATATAGCCTGAAAGAAAACTAATGATTACTATGTAGGATGGGGATCCTTGGCAGTCCAGTGTTTAGGACTCTTTGCTTCCACTGTAGAGGGGGGTGGGTTCAATCTCTGATTAAGAAACAGCCTTCTCACAATTGAGTGATGCAGTCAAAAAAAGAAAAATTACATTGCATGAGAAGGCACATGATCATATATGTCCTTGTATGTGTACATGTTAAAGAATTTGATTTTTTCCAAGTATAATAATGCTGAAATTATTCTAAGCAAAAAAGGGATATAATGCATTCCTTCATCTTACTGCCCTGCATAGGATATATGAAGAGAAAAAGGGTGTGGACACTAAGGAAATTGTAATTGTCTGAGTGAGAGATGTCAAGAAGTAGATGGGGATATTGGTACTGGAGGTGGAGAAGAGTAGGTAGATTTGAGAAATATGCTCTGATACCAACCAGATGTGCTGGTAAAACAAATAATATCTGCAGGAATGCAAAGGAAAAAGAGATATAAAAAATGACTCAGCATCATGCTTTAAGAAGCTGAATGATTGACTAAGAATCTGAGTTCCTGAGATTGGTGAATTTTCAGATGGGTATCATTCACCAATAATCAGTTTAAAAGATCTGCTATACCAGCCAACGAGGGTATAATCACTGGGAATTTGTATTCCTTTGCTAACCAGACATTATCTTATTTGAGTTAGTGTATATAATTCAACTGAACCCAACTATATTTCTTTAAAAATATGAACTATCCCATATGGAGGGGAGGGATTAAGATTTCAGTTTTGGATGTGGTAAATTTGAGATTTCTCTCTGAGACCCTGAAAGGAAATACCAAGCACACACTTGGAAGGGCATGTAGGAGACTGCAGAGATCTGGAACAGAAACATAAATTTGAAACATGGTATTGAGCTGATCTTTAAAACCTTATAAATCAGTCATATAATTATCAGGGTGAGTCTAAGACGGAAAAGGGGCTAAAATGATCCCTGTGAAGTACATAATTTTAGAGGCCAAACAGAGGCAAGAGAACTGAATTTTAAAAATGCTGAGAAATAAATATTACTGAAGAAGAGGTAAAATGACTAATAATTTATGACAAAATATGGACATTTGTACAAGATTGATGATAGGTTCACCTCTCTGAATGATGCCTAAAGATCAAAGACTATGAAGATGGAAAGTTTTATCTTGAGTTTCTGCATGTTGAGGTCATTGATGACCAGGATAAGCACAGATTCACTGTAATTCTGGAATTAGGACCTGATTTTGTAATTGAACAGTGAATAGAAGGTGAGGTACAGAAATACTACATATACACAATTCTAAATTTAGAGACAGTTGTAAAAGGGAGCAGTGAATTTGGTGGGCTTCACATACACTATGGGGCAAAAGTTTCATTAATTAGAGCATATCTGTGAAAGTGTTAGTCGCTCAGTCGTGTCTGACTCTTTGCGACCCCATGGGCTATAGTCCGCCAGGCTCCTCTGTCCATGGGGTTCTACCGGCAAGAATACTGGAGTGGGTTGTCATTTCCTCCTCCGGCGGATCTTCCCGACCCACGGATCGAACCCAGGTCTCCAGTACTGCAGGCAGATTCTTTACTGTCTGAGTCACCACTCAATTGAAATGGAGACCATAAGTGGTACAAGAGAGGATTTAAATAAAGGTGCAGATATAAGGATTCTAGAGAGGAAGGGATTCATGGCATAAGTGAGAAATTATTTCTTCCTAAGAAGAGAATGATTTACAGGAAGAAATCATTTTAACAGGAGGGAAGATAATTGGAACAAAAGCAATGGTATGTAGGTCACAGAATATGATGGTGAGATGTGTAGCTGTCTGTTTATTTTTTCAGTGAAATGTGGGCAAGACTACAGCTGAAAATGAGAGGGGATAAAGACATATGGAATATCTGAGGGGAGATCAAAGGGTGCAAAGTAAACATTTTAGGAACTGAGGGAAAGGAACTCTATTACAAATCAAAAGGAATGAAGAATTTTTTATTTTTAATGTTAAACTGTAAGTGATAAGAAAACATTAACAGTGGCTTAATTAAGATTAACTTTTGTATTCTCTTATACATATGGATAGACAGACAAGAGTCAGTGTGAGGCTTTCATGATTGTCAGGAAAGCAGACTTGTGGATTTTACTCCACCACCCCTAAAGTTGCTTTCTCCTCACAGTGCAGGTGGCCTGTTTATGTTCCTGGTACCACCACTGATATGCCTCTGAGGCAGCAGGATGTAGGAAAATGAGAAAAGGAAGGAGAAGCAAAAATTCTTTCTCTTCAAGCATAATTCCCATTAGTTTCCTGCACCATTGTATATTTTCTACAGTTTTGGCCAGAACCTAGTCACATAGTCATGCTTAGCTGCAAAAAAGACGGAAAAGCAGTCATTTCCAGGGAGACAAGTATCCAGTGATAATTAGGGACCTACTGCAACAGAATCAGGAACAGAGATATTAGGCACTGCGATGGTGCATTTTATTTGTCAACTTAAATGATCACCTTGCCTAGATAGTCAGAAAATCGATCTTTCTGAGAGTGTCTGTGAAGATGTTTCCAGAAAAAAAAAAATTAGCTTTCCGTTCAGTTAACTATATAAAGAAGATCTGCCCTCACCAGCATGGATGGGGCATTATCTAATCTGCTGAGGATCTGGAAAGAACAAAGGGGCAGAGGAGAATGAATTCTCTCTCTCAAGCTGAAATGTCTGTTTTCTTCTGCCCTTGTCATAGGAACTCTTGATCCTTGGACCTGTGGTCTTAGATTGAATTAGATCACTGCTTTCTCGGTTCTCCAGCTTGTGAATGGTAGTCTGTGAGACTTCTTGGCTTCCACAACTGTGTAAGCCAATTCCTATAAGAAATCTCTCTCTCTACATATATATGTGTGTGTGTGTGTGTGTGTGTGTATGTGTGTGTTATTCTCTCTCTCTCTCCATATATATATATATATATATACACAAACACACACACACACATGAGAACTGATAGCATAGTAAGAAATTCATATTTTTAAAGAAACAGAGTTTGATTCAATTGAATTATAAACATTAACTCAAAGTAACATCTGATTAGACATGGAAGACAAATTTGCAGTGGTTATATGCACATTTGTTTGTCCAGCACATGCTTTATGCTGATTGAAGGTGAATAGAACCTCATTCTGGAACATGTAGTTATTTATCCAGATAATTTGCCTTTCTTTCATGATCAGTTTGTATCCCTCTATCATATTCATTGAAGTGAATTAAAAATAAATATATATATATATATATATATATATATATACACACACACACAGACTTCAGGTATATCCTTGCTAACACTATGCAATAATTCCAGTTAGTATATTTTATTATTATACTTTCAACTTATGTCCCTGTTACCCACCTCTTATTCTCACCCCACACTTTTTTTTTCTATTACTAAAATTCTATTAATAATACATTTATCATTCAAAAGCAATTATGATTTTGGCTATTAAGATACATCTTGAGAACTATGAAGGTAAATATGGAGATATTCTAGCTGATGAAAACTGAGGCCTTCTTTATTGGCTTCATGACATCATTCATACTATGGAATATGGGAAAGCTGTACCCTGTAACAAATGAAGAAATTCTCATTTGAGCTGAAAATGGCAATCATCTTTTATCCTCTCAATTCTCATATAATAAACATTTCTGATTTTTGATAGCTCAACGTGTACCAAAAAAGTTGTATTTGTTTACCAAAGAGTGCCTATCATTGGACAAGATCTCTTCAGGAATGATGAAATTAAAGTATTTATTTGGTATCCTAGAAAGAATAAAGGAAAGCCATTGTGAGGTGGCCAGGACACTCAAATTCCTTGTAGAGTCAGAAAAGGCTAGAGTGTCAGATAACTCTAATTTTGCTGGGTAATAAAAACAAAACAAAAAAGCAAACTATGTGTGTTTACTTACTGCTCAAGTTGCATGATCAGTTAACATGGGTCATTAAAGAACTTTGTTCGAAATAGGCTTTCAAAAGCTCAAGCTAACAAAAATTGTATCATTTTCTTGCTGCACAACAGAAATATGTGGCTTTTTCAACAGTCTGTGAATTAGAAGAAAAAGATTAGGAAATCATGATAGGCTTTTTATTACTAAGGACTCTGAATGATAGGTCTTGCTTCATAGAGCTTTGGCCAGAGCCACACAAAGCCTCACACTTTTTGGATAATACAGAAGAGCTGTGACAAATGTAACATTTACTAGGTATCAATATCTGCCTCAATCTCTTATTTTGATTAATAAATTCTGTATTTTCCCCCCCTAACACCCAATTATTTTGTGATTTATAATAAGAAATATATATTTCATCTTTCACCCCTTTCTGAAACAGAGCTCCTAAAATCCTTGTAATTTCTATGATGGTCTTTTATTGTTACTGAGGTGACATTTGTGCCTCATCTAATAATGGGGGCTGGTTTTCAGGAGAATCATCCATGTGATTGGACAATTGGGACTTCCAGCCCCACCTTTTGACCTCAATGGAGGGGAGAATTGCTGGAGGTAATTCCATCACCAGTGGTCGGTGATGTAATCAAGCATGCCAAGAGTCCATAGGGTCGCAAAGAATCAGACACAACTGAAGCGACCTAGCACGAACACACGCGCATACACACACACATGTATATAATGAAGCCTCCATATAAACCAAAAGGAGGGGATTCAGAGCGCTTCCAGGATGGTGAACCAGAACTTTTCCAGGGGTCACCATGCCAGGCTCAATTTTGCAAGGACAGAACTCCCTTGTTTGGGATCTCACTTTATGCATCTTTTCATTAGGCTATTGATTTCCTGCCTTTGTGTGTGCTAACTAGCTTCAGTTGTGTCCAACTCTTTGTGACCCTGTGCACAGTAGCCTGCCAGGCTTTTCTGTCTGTGGGATTCTCCAGGCAAGAATACTGGAGTGAGTTGCTATGACCTCTTCCAGGGGTCTTCCTGACCCAGGGATCAAACCCACATCTCTTATGTCTCCTGCATTGGCAAGCAGGTTCTTTACCACTAGTACCACCTGGGAAGCCCTGCCTTTAATATCCTTATAATAAACCAGTTATCTAGTGAGTAAACACATTTCTTGAGTCCTGTGAGCTGCTCTAGCAACCAATTGAGCCCAAGAAAGAGATTGTGTGAAGCTCTGATTTATAGCCAGTTGGTCAGAAGTGTAGGTAACAATCTAGACTTGTTGTAACTGGGATTTCAAGTGGAGGGCACTCTTGTGGGACTGAACACCTAAAGTGCAGAATCTGATGCTATCTTGGGTAGAAAATATCAGAACTGAGTTGAATTGTAGCACACCCAGCTGGTATCTGAGAATCGCAAGCAAACTTTTGGAATTAGGTGTAAAACACTTACCCTTAAAAAAAAAAAAAAAAAGTTTGAGGATTTCACAGCCTATTTAACTCTCAGAGATTCTTTGTTGTCATTGTTTAGTTGCTTAGTGCAGTCCAAATCATTGCAACCCCATGGACTGCAGCATGCCAGGCTTCCCTGTTCTTCACTATTTCCTGGAGTTTGCTCAAATTCATGTCCATTGAGTTATACCATCATCAATGGACAGAAGACAAACAACAATTTTGTCCTGTCATCCGCTTCTCCTCCTGCCCTCAATCTTTCCCAGCATCATGGTCTTTTCCAATGAGTTGGCTCTTTGCATCAGGTGGCCAAAGTATTGGAGCTTCAGCTTCACCTTCCTTCCAATAAATGTTCAGTGTTGATTTCAGTGTTGATTTAGGTTAAATAGCTTGATCCTCTTGCTGTCTGATGACTCTTTAAAAAAATAGTTTAATTAATTTATTTTGATTGGATGATAATTACTTTACAATAATGTGATGATTTTTGCCATACATTGACATGAATCAGCCACAGGTACACATGTACTGCCCAAGGCTAACCCTTTCCCACCTCCCCAGTGGACTCAAGCATCTTCTCCAGCACTGCAGTTTAAAAGCATCAATTCTTTGGTGCTCAGCCTTCTCTATTTTCCAACTGTCACATCCATACATGACTACTGGAAAAATCACAGCTTGGACTATAGGGGCCTTTGTCAGCAAAATGATGCCTCTGTTTTTTAATATGCTGTCTAGGTTTGTCAAAGCTTTTCTTTCAAGGAGCAAACGTCTTTTAATTTCATGGCTATAGTCACCATCCATGGTGATTTTGGAGCCAAAGAAGATAAGACTGTCACTGTTTCCATTTCCCCCCATCTATTTGCCATGAAGTGATGGGACTGGATGCCATGGTCTTCATTTTTTGAAGGTTCAGTTTTAAGCCAGCTTATTCACTCTCCTCTTTCAATTTCATCAAGAAGCCCTTTAGTTCCTCTTCACTTTATGGATTAAGGTGGTATTACCTGCATATCTGAGGTTGTTGATATTTCTCTTAGCAGTCTTGATTCCAGCGTGTGATTCATCCAGCCCAGCATTTCACATCATGTACTCTGCATAGAAGTTAAATATACAGAATAACAATATACAACTTTGATGTATTCCTTTCCCAATATGAACCAGTCTGTTCTATGTTTGGTTCTAACTGTTGCTTCTTGACCTGCATACAGATTTCTCAGGAGGCAGGTAAGATGGTATGGTGTTCTCATCTCTTTAAAAAATTTCCACAGTTGTGATCCACACAGTCAAAGGCTTTAGCGTAGTCAATGAAGCAGACGTAGATGTTTTCCTGGAATTCCCTTGCTTTTTCTATGATCCAGCAGATGTTGGCAATTTGATCTCTGGTTCCTCTGCATTTTCTAAATTCAGCTTGAACATCTGGAAGTTTTCAGTTCATGTACTTTGAAGCCTACCTTGAAGGATTTTGAGCATAATCTTGCTAGCATATGAAATGAGTGAAATTGTGTGGAAGTTTGAACATACTTTAGCCTTGCCCATCTTTGGGATTGGAATGAAAACTGACCTCTTCCAGTCCTATGGCCACTGCTGAGTTGTCCATATTTGCTGGCATATTGAGTGCAGCACTTTAATAGCCTTGTCTTTTAGTATTTGAAATACCTCTGGAATTTGGAATTCCATCACCAGTTCCAGTTGGAATTCCATCACTTCCTCTAGCTTTGTTCATAGAAATGTTTCCTAAGGCTGACTTCACAGTCCACAATATCTGGCTCTAGGTGAGTGATCACACCATGGTGGTTATCCAGATCTTTAAGATCTTTTTTACACAGTTCTGTGTATTCTTGCCACCTCTTCTTAATATCTCTGCTTCTGTTAGGTCTATACCATTTCTGTCCTTTCTTGTGCCCATCTTTGCATGAAATATTCCCTTGGTAACTTGAATTTTCTTAAAAAATCTCTAGTCTTTCCTATTCTATTGTTTTCTCTATTTCTTTGCATTGCTCACTTAAAAAGCCTTTCATATCTCTCTTTGCTATTCTTTGGAACTCTGTACCATATTCTGATTGGCTACGTAAGAAATTGGTCTAGGAACTTATATTTTTCTTGTACACTATGCATCTTCCTTAGGTTATTACCTGCATGTACATATTTTGGGGGTCACAGCACAGTTTTTGTCTTAAAAGCTAACTTCTATCTTTTAGAAGTGACTCGTCATTTTTGTCAGAATATATTTCTCTAAAATTTGATAAACTGACATATTTTTTGGATATGTTTAAGCTGAAATTTTGTTTTGTTTTGTTTTACACTCTACCTCCTAGTCCCCATCTATCTTTCTTCTGAATTTAATATTGGACAACTTAAGTATATTGAATTTGATGGGAAACCCACATCCTTAATCAGATCTTTGTTCTAAGTCGTTGGATTGAAATAATTCACTGGGAGTCACAAATATATGTTCCTTTTCTTTCTGGGTTTAATTTAATCCCTTGAGAGAGACTTAAGATTGGCTATTCTCATTCTCTCCCAATCTTATTTTTTGTTCTTCTGGGTTGAACATAGTTTGCTTTCCAATGGTCAACATTTTTTTCTGAGCTTTTTTTCTTCTAATACCCTGGCAAATATAACCAATCAATACCAACACACTTTAGAAGGTTGTGTATTTTTACCTATTCTCATAGAGCTCTAAGTTTATTAAGCAAGTTACTTTGCCTCCATTTAATTTCAGTTGATAATTTTTCCAAGAATTTTGCCACTACAGATCATGCTTCGTTATGTTCTCAGACTATGATATCAATTTTCTCATTATGCCACATAGTTTAGTTTTTTCCCTTTCACTTTTGATGTCCATTTCTTTACTAGTCAGTACTGGTTAGGTTGTGCTATATTAAAACAAACTGTCAAAATCTCAGTGACTTAAATTCAAAGTTAAACTTACAGTCAGTCAGATTTATGTCCAGTAGAATTCTGTGGCAGTGTGGAGGATTCTCTGCTTCATATAGTCACTCAAGAATAAAGATGAAGTACAACACAACATCCTGGAATTAAAATATTTGTCTGGAATAAACTAGCATATCTTTCCAAGGCAAAGAGAGGCCAGAGGAGCAGCAGCCTGGCTTCAAAATTGTGCACATCTCTTTCCTCCCAGTTTGTTGTCCAGGTTTAGTAACACTGTTAGGCATCTCTGGTGGCTCAGACTGTAAAGAATCTACCTGCAATCCAAGAGACCTGGGTTTGATCCCTGGGTAGTGAAGATACCCTGGAGAAGGGAATGACTACTCACTCTAGTATTCTTACCTGAAGAATTCCATGGGCAGAGATAATAGCCTATGAGGTCGCAGAGTTGGACAAAACTGAGACTAAAACTGCCCTAACTGCAAGGAAGGGTGAGACATAGGATTTATTTTACACAGTAACCGTCACCGTCTCTGGCACTCTTATCATGAGATAATTTATTCTTAAGCTCTTTATTAGACATGCTGATCATTATTATTTTGTTCATTGTAACTAATGAATAAAATAAGGTCTTGTAATTCTTTTGCACAAAATATTATGTCGCTTCTCCCTAATTAAAATATGTAGTACAAATACTTAAGCTGACTTTCAAAGTCTTATTAATAGGGAGAACCTTTATTTTTTCTTTTGGCTCTCTACTCACAACTTGTGGGATCTTAGTTTCCTGACCAGAGACCAACCTGTGCCCCCTGCAGTGGAAGCGTGGAAGCTTAACCACTGGACAACCAGGGAAGTCCCCGAAATTTAGTCTTAAAGTATGATTCTAATCTCTTTTTCAAGCTATATTCTGTTAGTATCAATTGTTGTTGTTGTTCACTTGCTCAGTCATGTCTGACTCTTTGCAACCCTGTAGACTGCAGCACAACAGGCTTCCCTGTCCATCATCATCTCCTGGAGCTTGCTCAAACTAATGTCCATTGAATCAGCGATGCCATACAATCATCTCATCCTCTGTTGTCCCCTCCTCCTCCAGCCTTCAATCTTTTTTAGCATCAGGGTCTTTGCTAAGGAGCTGGCTTTTTGTGTCAGGTGGCTGAAGTATTGGAGCTTCAGTTTCAGCATCAGCGTCCTTCTAATGAATATCCAGGATTGATTTCCTTTAGGATTGACTGGTTTGATCTCCTTGCAATCCAAGGGACTTTCAAAGGTCTTCTCCAACACCACAGTTTGAAAGCATTAATTCTTTGGTGCTCAGCTTTCTTTATAGCCCAACTTACATCCATACATGACTACTGAAAAACCATAGCCTTGACTATATGGATCTTTGTTGGCAAAGTAGCATCTCTGCTTTTAATATGCTGTCTAGGTTTGTCATAGCTGTCTTCTGAGGAGCAAGAACCTTTTAATTTTGTGGCTGCAGTCACCATATGCAGTGATTTGGGAGCCCAAGAAAATAGTCAGTCAGTCGGTCACTGTTTGCTTTGTTTCTCCATCTATTTACCATGAAGTGATGGGACCAGATACCATGATCTTCATTTTTGAATGTTGAGTTTTAAGCAGCTTTTTCACCTCCTCTTTCACCTTCATCAAGAGGCTTTTTAGTTCCTCTTCACTTTCTGCCATAAGGGTGGTGTCACCTGCATATCTGAGATTATTGATATTTCTCCTGGCAATCTTGGTTACAGCTTGTGCTTCATCCATTTTGGCATTTTGCTGGTTCATACTTGGTCTCATATATGGTTTCATATATTTGCTCTCCGAATAGAAGAATTTTACCCACTTAGAATTATTTTAATCAGACATTCATTTTTATTCTTCTAAATCTACTAAATCCTAGCATTTCCAATGGCAATAGCAATACTTTGGTCTCAGAATAAAACCTGAAAAAAATGACTATCAATTCACTTTGGATTATACTCTATTACAGGAATTTGGAATTCTATTGTTTCCTAACAGCATTTTCAAAAGGCATTCATGCCTTTTTTTGTTTTGTTTTGTTTTTTTAAATCCCAACCATTCCTATCTGGTATTCTTCATCCAGTAAAGTCCAGTCACTGGAGAGCTAGATTCCAAAACTGTTTTATAAGTTCTATAATCTAAATATATTATGTCTTCTAATTCTTAATGTCTCATCAATTAAGGACATATAACAGCATTTGCTATATCATTTTCACAGACTTACTATAGGAACCAAATCAAATGCAGTCTGCAACAAGGTTTTAAACATGTACATGTTGTACTGATGTTGTACGGTAAATCACACATCCGTTTCACTGATATAATTGCCATTATTGAAAGTGCATTGCTAACATTCTCTTTGAAAGTCTATACTGTATTCTCAAGCCACATTTAATCACTCTTTCTTTGTTAAGCACTTATTAGTTGTAATGATTTTACAATTAAAAAAACAAAGCAGCCTCACAGCACTTGAGGTTCTTTTGTCTCTATCCCTAAATATTCAATAACCTTCCTATAAACAGGGGTTGGTGTTAAATATGATTTCTGTCAAGCTCAGTACTTGATAAGTGTCCAAAATTATGTCAAACAAAATTAACACATTTCTCCTTCTGGCTTGTTCAATTTAGTATCATTATCTAAAAATATGTGTTAAAAGAAAAAAAATTGCTAAACAAAGAAATTTAAATCTAGTTCAAATGATCGTTTTGTAATTCATGAATAATTCAGAATTACTGGAGTTTAGAACAAAAGGGCTTTAGTCTATGTATGCATATACAACCTGAATCACAGTCTATTCAGTAAAAATCAACAACAAAACAACATGTATCATTCGGCTAACTTATCCATAAGATCTTTAAAATCCTATTTCTTTTTAAAAATCTAAGTCCAGTCCTTAGGGTGAATATCTTTTCTAGCAGAAAAGTCAATCTCTTCTTATCTCAGTTCCTTCTGCAATGTTTTCAGTAACTAATCTTATTAATAATATTTAAAGTTCTTATTGTTTTGTTTATAGTGAAAATTAGAACTAAAATATGCTGAAGCAAAAATCATCACTGTTCTATATCAGAATTATCAATGGATATATAAAAGTTATAGAATCATAATTCATGAAAACTGAAGCAACCTTAAATACTATCTGATAAACTTAGCACAGTCTCAGTAATGAAAAAAACTGACACCTGTAGGGCTTAGGTGAACTTCTTGTGTCTACACTGCTTGGGAGTACCAGAAATGGATCCAGACTCCTATATCCTGGCCTCACAATTCTGAAAAGTGACCTCTTTCACTGTCTGTTAAGTTACTGGATATAGATGTGGCTAGAAGTAGGGAAAGCAACAAAA
Organism: Aepyceros melampus; assembly: GCA_006408695.1. Lineage (NCBI taxonomy): Eukaryota > Metazoa > Chordata > Mammalia > Artiodactyla > Bovidae > Aepyceros > Aepyceros melampus. The sequence continues at coordinate 41,289 of SJXQ01012062.1, read as the reverse complement.
AGACTATTAAAATATTTCATTAAAGAAAGGATGACTTCCCTGGTGGCTCAGAGGTTAAAGCGTCTGCCTCCAATGCGGGAGACCTGGGTTCGATCCCTGGGTCGGGAAGATCCCCTGGAGAAGGAAATGGCAACCCACTCCAGTATTCTTGCTTGGAGAATCTCATGGACTGAGGAGCCTGGTGGGCTGCAGTCCATGGGGTCACAAAGAGTCGGACACGACTGAGTGACTTTACTTAAAGAAAGGATGAAGATAAACTAGAGCAGAGCTGACAAGAGAGATTAAGGAAACACTGAAACTACTAGGAAGCAGGATAGAGGCATTACAGTGATGAATTGAAGAGATAAACAGATGGAAGAGTAACATATTCATAGAGATTCGTGCTTAGTCCACGTGGTTCTCCATATCACTACAACTTTGAATATAGGAGCAGATGAATCTTTACATGGGGACAGAAAGATGAAGACTCATTGTTTTTTCTTTCTTTCTGGTTGTGCTGGGTCTTCATTGCTGTGTGGACTTCTCTCTAGCTGCAACTCTCTCATTGTGATATGGAGGCTTCTCATTGCGTGGGTTCTCTTGTTGGGGAGCGTGGGCTCTAGGGCACATGGGGTTCAGTATTTGGGGCTCCCAGACTCTAGGGCACAGGCTCAATAGTTGTGGTGCATGGCCTTAGTTGCTCTGTGGCACATGGGATTTTCCCGAATCAGAGATCAGAGTGCGTCTCTGACTGTGTCTCCTGCATTGGCAGGCAGATTGTCTACCACTGAGACACCAGAGAAGCCAGAATACTCATGTTTTGACAAGCTAACTTTTAAGTACAAAAGGTAATCCATGCAGAATTTCTAAAAAACAACACTGATATTTGGAGATTTTTTGTTATTTTTTTTAATTGAATCACTTGGCTGTGTGGAAGAAATTAACACAGTATTTTTATTACCTAAAAAAAAGAAAAAAAAAAAAAGAACATTCATCTGTCAATGGATATAGTTTCTTTTTAAGGTAATAATTCTAAAATTGCTTGTGATGATTGCAAAATTGTGTTAACATGCTAGAAATCAATTGAATAGTACACTTAGAGTGAGGGAGGAGAAGATAAGTGAACTTAGAAAATTTTATGGAAAAATAAACATACTAACCTTGGTGAAAGATACAGCCATACCAAAAGACTGGTGGCGATTGGGACTGATGTATGCGTACCACCAAAAGTAAAACAGCTAGTGGAAACCTACTGTAAATGTAGCACAGGGAGCTCAGCTCAGTGTTCTGTGACCTAGAGGGGTGGAAGGTGGGTGGGTTGGAAGGGAGGTTCAAGAGGGAGGAAATATGTATACATATAGCTGACTTCCTTCATTGTACAGCAGAAAGTGACACAATATTGTAAAGCAGCTATATCCCAATTTAAACAAATAGTAAAAGAAAAGGAAACCACATATACTAATTAGCAGTCATTCCTAGTTCCTTCAAAATATTCCCTTCACTGGCAACAACTCATCTACTTTGTCTCTGTAAATGGAATCATATGACATGTCGATTTTTGAGGTGTTTTTCACACACCATATTTTTTTTTTAATATTCATGCATGTCCTATTTTACACATATACTTCCTCTATATGCCATCAGTTTGGGTGGAAATTTGGGTAGTTTCCCCTTTATACATTATGAATAATGCTGCAATGAAAACTAGTTTATGTGTTTATGTATGTTTTGATTTCTCATGAGTATATACTTCATAGCGGAATTACTTGGTCATATGATAATTCTCTATAACTTTATGAAGAACTGTCAAACTCTTTTTCAAAATTGTTGCCACATTTTACAGTCCCACACGCAGTTTACAAAAGGGTTTCATTTTTTTCCACATTCTTGCCAGTATTTGTTATTGTTTTTTCTTGTTTTTTCTATTACAACATATTAGTGAGGTGTGAAAAGATACTGTTGATTTGAGGTACATCTTACTTACAGACAATGTTATTGAGCATTTTTATGTGTTTATTGGCTAGGTATATCTCCACTTTTTTTTTCTTTTTGTTATTGAGTTGTAAGAGTTTTTTTTTACATAATTTAGATAGAAGTCCTTTATCAGATAAGTAATTTGTAAATATTCATTTCCAATTCTAAATGTTGTCTTTATTTATGACATTGTTTGCAACACAAAAGTTTTAAATTTTGAGTAATTATGATTTATTTATTAGTATTTTGGTGACTTGTGCTTTTGATATAGTAGCAAAAGAACATTTACTTAATCCCAGGTCACACAAATTTACTCATGTATTTACTTGTAACATTTTAGGGCTTTTTAGGAATTTCCTGGTGGTCCAATGGTTAGGACTCTACAGTTCCCCTGCAGGGGGCATGGATTCAATCCCTGGTCAGGGAACTAAGATTCCACAAGGTGCACAAGGGCAAAAAAAGAAAAAAATTTTATATATATATATATATATATATATATATATAAACATTTCTTGTTAAATTTAGATCTATGAATTACACTGGCTTAATTTTTATATTTGGTTTTGCATGTAGGTATCCAGTTTTTCCAACACCATTTGTTGCAAAGAGTATTATTTTCCCCACTGAATTTTGTTAACATCCTTTTAAAGAATTAATTAACCATCAATACAAGGGTTTATTTCTAGTCTCTAAATTGGTTACCATTAATCTACATGTTTAGTCTTATGCTACTACCACACTGCTTTGACTAGTGTAGCTTTTTAGTAAGTTTTAAAATCAGGAAATCTGAGTTCTCCAACTTCTCCCTTTTCAAAATTTGTTTTGCTGCAGTTATGGGTTCCCTGCAGTTCCATATTAATTTTTAGATCAATCTGTAAAATTCTTAAAAAGATCTACTTGAGATTTTTGATAAAAATTCTACTGAATCTGTACATAAATCTAAGCAGTATTGTCACCTGATCAACATTAAGCTTTCTGCCCCATGAACATGAAATGTCTTTCCATTTTCTTGGGTGTTCTTCCTTTCTTTCAACAATCTTTCAGAGTTTTCAATGTACAAATCTTGTAATTCTTAATATATATATATATATAAGCATTTCTTGTTAAATTTAGATCTATGAATTACACTGGCTTAATTTTTATATTTGGTTTTGCATGTAGGTATCCAGTTTTTCCAACACCATTTGTTGCAAAGAGTATTATTTTCCCCACTGAATTTTGTTAACATCCTTTTAAAGAATTAATTAACCATCAATACAAGGGTTTATTTCTAGTCTCTAAATTGGTTACCATTAATCTACATGTTTAGTCTTATGCTACTACCACACTGCTTTGACTAGTGTAGCTTTTTAGTAAGTTTTAAAATCAGGAAATCTGAGTTCTCCAACTTCTCCCTTTTCAAAATTTGTTTTGCTGCAGTTATGGGTTCCCTGCAGTTCCATATTAATTTTTAGATCAATCTGTAAAATTCTTAAAAAGATCTACTTGAGATTTTTGATAAAAATTCTACTGAATCTGTACATAAATCTAAGCAGTATTGTCACCTGATCAACATTAAGCTTTCTGCCCCATGAACATGAAATGTCTTTCCATTTTCTTGGGTGTTCTTCCTTTCTTTCAACAATCTTTCAGAGTTTTCAATGTACAAATCTTGTAATTCTTTTGTTTATTATTTGTACTTAATGTTGTTGGTACTACTGTAAACAGAGCTGTTCCTTAATTCCATTTTCAGATATTCATTGCTATAAGTTTTTATATTTGTCTTCTACCCTGAAACATTGCTGAGCTCATTTACTAGTTGTTATAGATTTTAAGTAAGTTTCTATTTTTTTAATAAATTAATTTTAGTGGACTATAGTTGGTTTATAATATTGTGTTAATTTCTGCTGTACAACAAAGTAAATAATTTATACATAGTACATATATCTACTCTTTTGGCTTCTATTCCCAGCACTCTGTCACTACAGAGTATTGAGTAGAGTTTTCTGTGCTATACAGTAGGTTCTTGATAGTTATCTATTTTACTTATTTTAATAGTAGCTTGTGTATGTCAATCTCAATCTCCTAATTTTTCCCTCCCCTCATTCCCTTTGGCAACCATAAGTTTGTTCCTACATCTTTGACCCTATTTCTGTTCTATAAATAGGTTTATCTGTACCATTATTTTTAGATTCCACATGCAAGGGATATGCTATTTGTCTTCATTTGTCTGACTTCATTCAGTATGACAATCTCTAGGTCCACCCATGTCACTGCAAATGGCATTATTTCATTCTTTTAATGGCAGTAATATTCCACTGTGTAAGCATACTACATCTTTATCCATTCCTCCATCAATGAACCTTTAGGTGTTTTTTCATGGAAGCATGGAGTTGCTTCCATGTCCTGGCTTTTGCAAACAGCACTGCAATGAACTCTGACGTGTATCTTTTCAAATTATGGTTTTCTCCAGATATGTGACCAGGGGTGGGATTGCTGGATTATATGGTAGTTCTATGTTTATTTTTTAAAAGAACCTCCATACTGTTGTCCATAGTGGCTGTAACAATTTATATTCCCACCAATAGTGTAAGAGGGTTCCCTTTTTGCCACACCATCTCTAGGATTGTTTGTCTATATATATACATACATATATATATATATATATATATGTATATTTTAAATATGAGATCATGTCATCTGCAAATAGATATAGTTTTATTTAGTTATTTCCAATCTAGACATTTTAGAGGTTGCTCTAGGGCTTACAATATGCATCTGAATCTATGGGAATCTACTTCATTTAATTCCAATGAGATATAGAGATGTTCTTTCAAGATAGCTCTATTTAACTGTTCACTTTCTTCTATGCTATTATTGTTTTGTGTATTATGTGTATGAAAGTGAAACTGTTAGTTGCTCAGTCATGTCTGACTCTTTGCAACTCCATGGACTGTAGCCTATCAGACTACTCTGTCCATGGAATTCTATAGGTAAAAATCCTGGAGAGGGTTGCCATTCCCTTCTCCATGGAATCTTCCCTATCCAGGGATCAAACCCAGGTCTCCTGCATTGTAGATGTATTCTTTATCATCTAAGCCACCAGGGAAGCCCACATTATGTATATAGAGATTACAAACTCAGTAATTGGCTTCCCTGGTGGCTCAGCAATAAAGAATCCCCCTACAATGCAGGAGGTGCAGGTCTGATTTCCAGGTCAGGACAGTCCTCTGGAGAAAGGAGTGGTTTCCCCTTCCAGTGTTCTTGCCTGAGAAATCTCAGAGACAGAGGAGCTTGGTGGGTTACAGTCCATGAGGTCACAACAGTCAGACACAACTTAGAGACTAAACTGCCACCATAACACTAATTTATATAATTTTATGTCTTTTAAAGAAGCTAAGAGAATGAGAGCAAGTAATGAAGTTGATGTGATGCAAGTTGATATAATGAACTAAGGTATACTTCTTATTTTGCATTTCTGGTTATATTCATTGCTCCTTGTGGTTTTTTAATCATTTGTTGCCATTTACTTACACCAATATAGTTTTCCCCTACCTGTCTCTTTTGTGCTATTATTTTCAGACATATTACAGCTCTGTATGTTAAATTTCTACTGTTATGTACTTATTTTGCTTGTCACTATTACAGAGCCACCAGCATCCTCTTAATGTCTCATCCCCAAATCTTCATTGTTTTGACAATTTTTTGGTTTGAATTTCTCTACACTATATTCCAAATAAAATTGGTCCCTTTTTAAGGGACAGCAGCTGGGACATTTGTTCTTATAGCCTTTTTCACCCATGGGCAAAGCACCACGTCTCTCAGGCTGGAGGGTAGACAGATACTAGGTTTTCCTTGGAGCAACACCATTGGTCTATGAGTAGGTACTGAGTAAGCACAACAGACTCTGTCTTAGTTTACTTCACATTGGTATGGATTCTTTATCTCACAAGCAAGCTATTGTGAAGGTGATCAAGGCTCTGTCTTTTTAGCACACCATATCTGTTATAGACATTCTTCCATGGAAACTGATACTAGGGAGAAGAAAAGAGCCCCAGACCTTTTAAGTCACTTGCCTCTGATAGAGCTCCTGACACATGGAGTTGAGTGGAATGATGAGAAATCCTGTTAGCTTGCCCCTTCCCATGAGAAATCATAACCCTAGATAGGAAAATGGGGGAAGAGGGAATCATAAGCTCTTGACCACATTCACCCAGAGGTTCCATCCGTCTCACTGAGTTAGGGAAAGGGTCAGTTATATACCTCAAGACTTGCTTCCTTTCCCAGGAATGTTCTAGTAATTCCCAGGAATTTTCATCCAGATAATTTATGCTCAGCACTCCAGGTTTTATTTATCTGCATCCATAGCTCTAGAGATCTCTTCAAGAAAATCAGAGATACCAAGGGAACATTTCATGTAAAGATGGGCTCAATAAAGGATAGAAATGGTACAGACATAACAGAAGCAGAAGATATTAAGAAGAGGTGGCAAGAATACACAGAATTATACAAAAAAGATCTTCATGACTCAAATAATCATGATAGTGTGATCACTCACCTAGAGCCAGACATCCTGGAATGTGAAGTCAAGTGGGTCTTAGGAAGCATCACTATGAACAAAGTTAGTGGAGATGATGGAATTCCAGTTGAGCTATTTCAAATCCTAAAAGATGATGCTGTGAAAGTGCTGCACTCAGTATGCCAGCAAATTTAGAAAACTCAGCAGTGGCCACAGGACTAGAAAAGGTCAGTTTTCGTTCCAGTCCCTGGGAAAGACAATGCCAAAGAATGCTCAAACTACTACTCAGTTGAACTCATCTCACATGCTAGCAAGGTAATTCTCAAAATTCTGCAAGCCAGGCTTTAGCAATATGTGAACCATGAACTTCCAGATGTTCAAGCTGGATTTAGAAAAGGCAGAGGAACCAGAGTTCAAATTGCCAACATCTGTTGGATCATGGAGAAAGCAAGAGAGTTCCAGAAAAACATCTACTTCTGTTTTATTGATTATGCCAAAGCCTGTGACTGGATCACAACAAAAAGTGAAAAATTCTCAAAAAAATGGGAATACAAGACCACTTGACCTGCCTCCTGAGAAATCTGTATGCAGGTCAAGAAGCAACATTTAGAACTGGACATGAAACAACAGACTGGTTCCAAATTGGGAAAGGAGGATGTCAAGGCTGTATATTGTCCCCTGCTTATTTAACTTATATGCAGAGATATATATGAGAAATGTTGGACTGGATGAAGCATAAGCTGGAATCAAGATTGCTGGGAGAAATATCAATAACCTCAGATATGCAGATGAAACCACACTTATGGGAGAAAGCGAAGAACTAAAGAGCCTCTTGATGAAAGTGAAAGAGGAGAGTGAAAAAGTTGGCTTAAAACTAAACATTCAGAAAACAAAGATCATGGCATCTGGTCCCATCACTTCATGGCAAACAGACAGGGAAAGAGTGGAAACAATGACAGTCTTTATTTATTTTGGCTCCAAAATCACTGCAGATGGTGACTGCAGCCATGAAATTATAAGATGCTTGTTCCTTGGAAGGAAAGTTATGACCAACCTAGACAGCATATTAAAAAGCAGAGATATTACTTTGCCAACAAAGATCCATCTAGCTAAAGCTACAGTTTTTCCAGTAGTCATGTATGGTTCTGAGAGTTGGACTATAAAGAGATCTGGGTGCCGAAGAATTGATGCTTTTGAACTGTGGTCTTGGAGAAGACTCTTAAAAGTCTCTCGGACAGCAAGGAGATCCAACCAGTCCATCCTAAAGGAAATCAATCCTGAATATTCATTGGAAGGTCTGATGCTGAGGCTGAAACTCCAATATTTTGGCCACCTGATGCAAAAAACTGACTCTTTTGAAAAGACCCTGATGCTGGGAAAGATTGAAGATGGGAGGAGAAGGGGATGACAGAGGATAAGATGGTTCGATGGCATCACCAATTCAATGGACATGAGTTTGAGTAAGCTGTGGGAGCTGGTGACAGACAGGGAAGCCTGGTGTGCTGCAGTCTATGGGGTCACAAAGAATCGGACATTATTGAGCAACTGAACTAAAATGAACTGATAGCTCTAGAGCTTAGCACAATGTTCTAATTATATTAGGCTCTCAAATGATACGTTACTTAGGTGAGTAAGTGCATAAAGAATGAAAGAAGTTTTTGTAAAGGACCAAAAATTATTGGTTAAGCAAAGTCCTTGGATGAAGGAAGCAATAGATTTCCAACATGCTTGTGATTTGAATAGTGTCTTTTCTTCTGAGAGAAGTGAGATACATTTTCTATAGGAGAAGCTTTGTGGAAGCTCATACTTCATAGTGAATAATGAATAAATATCTGGTATTTTATTCATTACGTCCCACTCATAAATTTTACTGTCTGACCCCTCTGTTTTCTGCCTCTTATACTTATAAAAAGTAATCTCAGTCTCAACTATAGGAGATATACATGCTGTGTTGAGCATTATATTTCCTTCCAACATATTCTAAAATACATGAGGAAATATGAACTTAAAAATACAAAATTGGGTGCAATTTAGGAGAAACTTTTTCAGGCTCAGAAGCACATAAGGTGCCTATATCTCAAGAACATATTTTAGCCTTTAAAAAACTGCATTTCACTTGGTACTTCTTCAGATTTCCACATGAAGAAATTGGGGCTTACCAAGATTAAATTTTTACTTCAAAAAGGATTAAATAGCAGAGCTAAAGTTAATAATTCAGTAATATAGCATTTCTTTAACAATGCATTTCATTTCTTTCTCAATGCATTTGTTCATAAATATGCATGCATTAAACTCATTCTTTCATTTAAAATGTTCTATTCACTGTCTGGAATTGTGCAATTGAATTATGTTTTAGTTTTCTAAACCTAGAAGGTCGTGTACGGGATATTCAGTCAGACCAAATCAGAAACTCTGTGGTATAGGCTGTGAATCTACATATTGGCAAGTTGTTCTGCTGATTTGTATTTAGTCTGTAACCTTGTATGAGACAAAGACTTATGTTTGTGAATCACTACACTGGAGACATAAACTAGGATTAAGTCTTCTTTATAATTATCTAGTAGAGGATAAGGCTTTTTCATAAAAAAAAGAATAAGTCAAGAACATGTTTTGTATCAAGAAAATGTTACAGCTGACCAAAGAGGAAAGACTTCTGTCTTGGGGGAAAATTTTGACCATGCCCTTTAGGCCTCTAGCATAGCCTCGCCTTGGCTGGATGTCAGAATTGTAAAAGTTAAAATTCAGTTTTCTCCAGTAACAGAACATGTCCTGAACACAGGTGCAACATTTAAATACAGTGTGATTTAGTGTGAATGCATCGTGAGATTCTGAGATAGAATAGTGCAAAACCAGGCTGGAAGTTTAGATTTGTACCAGATTGTGAGGATCTTCAATTCTCCCCAGGCAGTTGGAATATACAGCATGTATGCAGAAATTAGTGATTTTTGATTAAAGGCAAGAAATTCTTATAGGCTTACAAAAGGAAAAATGTAATATTTTAGCCTTATCTATAGCAGATTATAGGAAGAGATTCTAGAGGTCAGAAGACCTGTGAGCATACCATTGCCACGGTATGTCATGAAACTGTTCTTTGAACTGACTTTTAATGAGAAATGAAAGCCACAGAGACCAGAAGAGAAATTCTCAAATGCCATTTCCACATCACAAAGCAGAAAGAGAAAAAAAAAAAAGCATCTAGTTACACTTTCAGAAGAAAAGTAAATTCTCACCATGATCAGAAACTAATGGAAAAGAAATACAAACTATAGGATCTTTTTGTACTGCAACATTCCTCAAGGAAATAAAACAATTATTACACATTATTTTCTCCCTTCTTTCAAATTGCACATCGATTTCTACATTATTTTTTTCAAGATTCATAATGGAACTGAATGCCTACTGAACACTGGAAAATGATGTTTGCTTATTTAAGAGCTTCATGACTTTGAATGTTTCAGATATATTTCAATCACTATCATCGCTTATATTTAATGCCAAATTTCAGCTGAAAACCACAAAAAGCATAACTTTTCAAAAGACAGTTAAATCACTTTTTAAAAAACTGCAATAGTTTCTATTTGGCTTTTATTTTATACTGTAAAACAGTAATAGGGATTCGTTTAAGCATACAAAGACAACATATTCTCCATAAAAGACGCCCAAATCCTTGCAAAACTTCAATCCATTTCTTCCTTTGGTCATTGTAGAATTTTTTTCTTTTCACTTACTGTGCTGGATCCTATTCTGTTTTCCTGAAACAGTTTTCATGCTTCACAATACAACTTATAACAGTGGCAGCATTCCTCATTAGTAAATAGGAGAAGAGATCAGCTTGGTAGGCATGAATAGGGGAGAGACAAGGATGAGAGGCATCTGTGTACTGTCAGTGAGACAAGGCGCACTCTTAGGGGAAGCTGATAACTTTTAATGTGATGTATTTTCACAAAACAATAGATCTGGGGAAAAAATAGCTAATGGAGAAGGCTTGAAATTTGCTAACTAGTTCTGCTTGGAGTAATTCTAAGATAAGTATAACATAATTCAATTTTCTGAATATCTTTTAATTACACAGTCATCTGAATTTCCTGATATTTCAAAACGGCAATTGTAGATACAGTTGCAAAGAGGAGAAACTGAGACTCACAAAAGCTACTATTGCCCAGGCACAGACCACAGTAACTCATCAAACGAGAGTCCAAATAAAGATGCCCCATTCAGAGTCTATTTTCCTCTCCCTTCTTTATACTCTCTTGTTTTTTATCTGCCCTTCTTATCCTGCTCCCTCCCTGGTATATCCTTTCTATCATTTTCTCTTGTTCATTCATTGAACATTTATTATCTTCTACTATATTACAATGATTTTAATTTTACTAGGGGTTCAAAAGTTAATAAACACAACCTGTGACCTCAAATTACTGTGAATAACACATAATCCAGATGTTAGAAATTTTATCAGAGAACTTCTGATTGCAACCTATGCCAAAATTAAGCACACACAAAAAATGGACAGTTGATATTCTCAGAGAATAAAATTTTCAGTAACATGGATGTTTTATGGGCCTTTTGTATATGAGACTGAGGAGAGTATTTGAATTGCACAACAGTCATCATCTCAATACAAAAATCTCCACTGGCTATATTTTCTTAAGTGTTTCCCTTGACCCTTTCCCTAAGGAATCTAAACCTTCTCCTTTTCTAAGCTCATCACTTTTTTTTTTTTCCTTAAACTCTGTATCATTTTTCCTTTCAAAGGCATCTGAATTTCTTTTGTTCTGTTTTCCTAAGCATCCAAGGGACATCTACCTCTCCAAGCATAAGAAAACCCTCCAGGTGCCAAGAAGGAAATAGAAATATTTATCTTTACTGTCAAAATTGCTATTTTAGAGGTATTTCCCTGGCAGTCCAGCAGTTAAGAGCCTGCCCCTACAATGCAGGGGATGCAAGTTGTACACTTGATTGGAAAACTAAGATCCCATTGCTGCACATGGGGAAATTAGAACTGACCATTCCTACTTGCCTTCTTTTTGTCCCCAGAATTTCTATATTTCTAACAGAAATATTGCCACCCACGTATAAATATGTTAAGCATTATAATTAAAATCCATATATAAAATTGTTTGCAAGAATTTATAGAGAAAATGTCTAAATTACATCCTTTTATGTCATTTTTTTAAGGATGAATTAAATGCAAACTTTGTTGTAATTTGTGTAAGTTGATTAGCTTTGTTTCCGAAAACAAAACGCTAAAACAGCTAATGGCAATGAATTGTATTTTCAATTGGATGCTGTTGTAAACAATGGTGAATGCTCTGGTTTTGTTAGCAGAAGCCCAGGTAATCCTGGATTGGCCAGTTCTTTGTTATACGGATAGGCAAATCACAGTCTTGAGTCTTAGTGTCTTGTCTATAAAGAGAAATCATATTATAGTAGGTGTTATGGTGTGTTTTGGGTCCCCCAGGTGGCGCTAGTGATAAAGAAGCTGTCTGCCAATGCAGGAGATGTAGCAGACTCGGGTTAGACCCCAGGCGAGGAAGATCCCCTGGAGGAGGGCCTGGCAACCCACTCCAGAGTTCTTGCCTGGAGAACCGCATGGACAGAGGAGTCTGATGGGTTACAGTCAGTAGGGCTGCAGAGTCAGAAACTACTGAAACAGCTTAGCACGTGCGCATGCATGGTGTGTTTTATATGAGATGATGTGTCAAAATATCTTGTCTAAATATTGTTTTATTACTGTTAAATTAATTAAACAAGGAGACCATCAGACTAATGTGGTTGTAATATATTAGAGTCTACATAAACAAATCAAAACTAGAGCATGTAAATGCCTCAAGGTTAAGAAATCAAAATCATCAAAATCGTAGAACCACGAATCACAACCAGCTAATTAGGCTTCTCCAAACAGGGCAGACCTTTAAACTACAGCCAATCAGGTAATTCCCTTGCTTTGCTTCTGCCTTTTCTTGAAAAAAAAAAAAAAAAAAAAAAAACTTGTGAATGGAGTGCTCCTAACCACTTCTGGTTTGGCTTTGCTCTCTTCAGAATCAACTTTTGCTCAAGCAAATGCTTAATTTTTTAAAATATGTTTTCATTTAATAATGTTATCATTATTAAAAGAATAATGTTTATCTTTTCATATTATATAACTTTCATCACAGAAAAATAAAACTGCTTTGTATATAAATGGCCCTTTTTGACTCAAAGAAATGGTTATCATGTTAGTAACTGCTTATGAATATCAAGATATTATAGCCTCCAGAACCATGGCAAACAAGTCACTGTCAGTTTATGTATGTAAATTCATACTAACTGACTCCTACATACTTAAAAAAATCAGGATATTAGAAATTGAAAATTTTAGAAAGTTTAGAAGTCTGATTCATTTATGCTATTGTCTGCACATGAGCACGAAAAGGAAATGGCAACTCAATCCACTGTTCTTACTTGGAGAATCCTGTGGACAGAGGAGCCCGGAGGGCTGCTGTCCATAGGGTCTCACAGATTCGGAAACGGCTGAAGCGACTTAGCATGCATTCATGCATTGGAGAAGGAAATGGCAACCCACTCCAGTGTTCTTGCCTGGAGAATCCCAGGGACGGAGGAGCCTGGTGGGCTGCCGTCTATGGGGTCGCACAGAATCAGACACGACTGAAGCGATGCAGCAGCAGCAGCAGCTGGCTGCACATAAACTGGCTAACTTTAAAAGCAGTTGAAGCAATTCATTCTAAAAAATTACAGAGCAATTTGCTTTGATAGTCTGCTCTACTGGTTAGGAGAGGAGTTTTTCGTGAAGTTGATGTGGCTAACAGTGAAGAGGTTATAACTGTCTCAGCTGATCTAGAACTGCTATACCAGAGTCCTCTCACAACAAACAAACTTTTAAGAGTTGATCATGTGCTTTTAGTCTGTGTTAAATCAAGCCATTAAACTACACTAGAAAAATAACAGCCAATAAATAGATAGAACTGGTTTAGTAATAATTTTCCTTAGATTTGCCCCTGACAAGGAATATTCAAAATACAATAAAACTGGGGGCAGAATGTGCCATGTTCTAATTTCTGGAGATAACTTTTTACTAAATTTCATATTGTGAAGGTGTACCGTTATTGCCTTCAAAGAGTCCTGAATCCTTTGCTTTTTCCATCTGATCTATCATTTCTAAGGGTTATTGCAAAATAAGTATGAAATGATCAAAATAGATTATTATATGATGCTAAAATGTTAAGTATGTGAAGCAAACCAAAAATATAGTAATAAAGTGCTAGATAAGAACTGGCAGAGATAGACCAGCATAATGTCTTTGAAGTGCTAGAAACATACATGAAAGAACAGTTAGGATATTTCAGGAAGCAGCGACAATAGGATTAAATCTAGATAGTCGAGTAGAAACATGGCCAGTGTGGTGGGGAAAAGGAATATCTACTGACCAAAAATGAGAAATACAACTGATGAAAATTCATGTTAAAGAGAGGTTAATCAATCCCAGAGTCTTGTATATGTTAGTTATAAGAATGGTTCTTTTCTTTCAATAATGAAAATTATTTGCATGCTTATTTAGATTTGTAATATTCTTTCAAATAATTACATTTAGTCTTGACAACACATCTGTGAAATAAATATTATCATTATGTTTATTTTGCATATAGGAGTAATTTGCTTTATTTCATGATGTTAGTAAGTGGTGAAAGCAGATGCACATACCATATATAAGAATGCCTGGCCAAGAGGCACAAAGGACCAGCTGAAAAGCAGACAAGCATGGCTTGCCAAATCTGCTAACTTGGCTCAGCACTGTGGCAGCCTGGAGGAAGAGAACCTATTCTAAAAATCTTTGGTCCTCCAGATTCACTTTCTACCCTTTGCTACTTTGTTTCTGCCTCAGGCTGTCTTGCCTTCTGGCACCTAATTATGTGGGCCAATAGGTAGCAACAAAGGGGATGAGAGTGAGGTTGGGGTACTTATTTTCAATCTTCCTCTTTCCAGCACTGCTTCAAGCTGGCTATTTTCCAGCTCTCAAGATAGCATTCTTATTACTTAGCTTTCATAGCTGCTTCCTCTCCTTACCCTTTAAATGGAAGAAAGAGTAAAAACCAAGGTGTACTACAGATCCTTGTATTAAGATCTTTATTTACCCTAATTTGATGAGGCTTACTTTTTTTTTTTTTTTCTCCCTGCTGGGACCTCAGTTGATAAAGACACTACTTTTACTTCACATAGAAGAGGCGTATTGCAGGCATACATTTCACCATCTGAGCCACCAGGGAAGCCCATAGAAGAGGCAGTCTCTTAATTTATTTGCCTTGAAGGGACCTCTTCCTAACTTTTACAAATGTCCTAGGTGTGCCAGCATCTACTGAGGGTAAAACTATAATGTAAACCGGTGTCTTTCCATCAGTAAACCAAACAGAATTTGGTAATTTAATAAATTTCTAGTACTACCTCTCTCACTGACCAGCTAGGTGGGGTTAGATGTCCCATCTGACCTCTTGACAATACCCTTTTCCCCATTAGGTTAAATCAGAATAATATATTACATTTAAGATTCTTTCTTGGTATAAATTCTTATTTGTTTCCTTTTGTCTTTGCTTTGATTTTAAGATTCTACAAAATTTATTTGTGGAAAAGCTTGTCTTTAACATTAAATAATCACAAGCTCATGAGTAAGCTTAAGTTTACTAAAATTAAACTGGAATGGAGCCAGAAATATAAAAGTTTACTTCAAATATTTCTATAAGATTTTTAATATATATTTACAATTATTTTAATATGTGGTCTATTCTCCAAACACTTAAACACATTAAAAAAGAAGTAATATGATGACTTCTTTTAGTTCTAAAAACCATTTCCTATATTTAACAAATATGACATTGAACAGCCCCATGAATATCCCCAAGATACATTTGTCTTCTAAATCAAACAAATCTTATGAAAGTTGTTATATTAATAGCTCAATGTAATTATGAAAGTTGATTTAAAACCATATATTTAAAACAAAATGCAAGAGCAGGCCAATATTTCCATTTTCTTAAGGTATAATTTGTGCCTGTACAAAAAATCAATCTGAACCATGAAAGCAATACTTTCCTTGTACATAATGTTTTCTTATCTACTGTATTTAGAGTCTATTAAAATGCACAGAAATGAAGCCAAAACATCATGCATGTAATTAATTTACAAACTCTAAGCCAAAAAAATTGGGGATTATTTCCTTAATAGAGGAAAAAGAAGCAGCATATCATTGATTTTTTGAGTGGAAAATTCATTTTAATCTAATGCCAAAAGTGTCAGGTTTATCACAGTATAACATAGCTTGTAGTTTTCATGGTAATCTAAATAAAATACTTGATAAATTATCAAAATGTTTTCCCCTGCCCAAAAGCCATCACTTCCATCTTCTACTGATTGAATTTCAAACGGTTCACACTTAACTCAGCCAGACACCAGGCAAGTCAAGTAACTTTGCCATCTGGACCAGGCAGAAAAAGTGACAGAAAGAGGTGATGTGCTTCAGTTCAAACCAGAACACCATACCTAGTAAGTCTTCCAATTTGAGATTTCTTCTCCAAAATATCCCCCAGTGAAGATTTTTTAAATTCAAAAATGTATGCTATTTAGGCAAAACATACTATGAAGCATAATTTAGTATAACTGAGTAAAAAATATAAACAATAAAATTATGATTACTAGGCAGAAATAAAAAGGCATCCTTTCCTTCCAGTAGACTACTAAATTGAAAACTGATAAAAAGAGGAAAATAAAATTACTGTAGGATAATATGACACTCTAGGTAATCTTACCAAATATTCCAACTAAAACCCTATATATATATATATGTATATGTGTGTGTGTGTGTGTGTGTGTGTGTGTGTGATTTAAAAATATATTTATGTTCTGAATCTTTGATCTAATCAAATATTAACTGAAATGAGAACCTAGAGAAGAATAAGGAGCAGTGAAGGCAACTTTCAATTTGGGGCATTAGCTGATTATATTAACCTTTTACTTTTGTTACCATAAAACTATGTAACTCTGTAAGAATTACCAGAAAAAATATTTCTAAGAAAATTGAGTCCATAGTCAAAAAGATCACAATTAACAGCCACTATCCCCTGGAATAGGAGATGGTAACACACTGCAGTATTCCCGTTTGGAAAATGCCATGGACAGAGGAGCTGGAGGGCTACAGTTCACGGGGCTGCGAAGTGTCATGACACAACTGAGCTCCTGAGCATGCATACCATGAATGGGGGCTATCATAAACAACTGGAAGAAAAATAGAAACTGTAAAGATGTCAGTTTACAAAATTAAGCATATTTAATGATAGGGCAACCCACTCCAGTGTTTTTGCCTGGAGAATCCCAGGGATGGCGGAGCCTGGTGGGCTGCTGTCTATGGAGTTGCACAGAGTCGGACATGACTGAAGCAACTTAGCAGCAGCAGCAGCAGCAGCAATGATAGGAAATTAAAGGTGAATGAGATAAAAAAAGCAAGACTGACTCCAGTAAAGGATCCTAAGCTGATTGAATATTAACCTAGTTAAACAAAAAGAAACATATAAAACAGAAATTAGAAACTCATAAATAGGTATAACACAGAACTAAAGAATCACTCCTGAATATATAACTGAAGTCATTATTCACAAAGAGCTTAAAAGCAAGATCAAAAACAAACAAAACTATGGTTAAGATACAAGGAGTTTAGAATGAGAAAATTCTAAAATGCTGTAATCAGAATTTCAGAGAAGAGATACAAGAAACACAAAACTATATGAAACAATAATGACCATAATAAAAACTCAAAGCTGGTAAAAAGAAAGAATTCACAAAAGCTTATAAAATCCCAAATGAGATAAATGATAGGGTTTTACTCCTAGGTACACCAAAGTTAACTTGTAGCACGGAACCAAAGTTAATCTCTTATAAATTGACACAGAGAAAGAAAAGATTGTCTTCAAAGCAACTGCAATTAGACTTATAGGTAATATCTCAAGTAACAATGGAAGCCACAACATTTTGAAATAATATCACAGATATTCTGAGAAAATCATATTTAATCCACCTGAAAGTGACTCTTGTGAAAGAAAATATAGATATTTAAATAAATCAAATATGAGGTATTGCCACAAATACACACATTTCATATGAAATTCTACTAACTAGTTCCTACTATATAGCACAGGGCAACATATTTAATATCTTGTGATAACCTCTAATGGAAAAGAGACTAAAAAAGAATAGATTTATGTATGCATATATAACTGAATCAATTGGTTGTACACCAAAAACTAACACAACATTGTAAATCAACTCTATTTCAGTAATGATTTTAAAAAATAGAAGGAAAAAAAAAGAACACACACACACACACACAAAAAACAAAAAATAAAATCCTGTAGGGTGTAATTCTGTCACAGTGAAAAGGGTAACACAAAGACATCTTTGGTAGCATCATAAATAAAAAGCAAGAAACCTGATATGCATGTCAGAATTTGAAATTAACACTGCCTACATCACTCAATCAGTTCAGTCACTCAATCCTGTCTGTCTGACTCTTTGCAACCCCATGGACTGCCGCATGCCAGGCTTCCCTGTCCATCATCAACTCCTGGAGCTTGCTCAATCTCATGTCCATCAAGTTTGTGATGCCATTCAACCATCTTATGCTCTGTCATCCCCTTCTCCTCTCATCAAAAATCTTTCCCAGCATCAGAGTCTTTTCTAACGAGTCAGTTCTTCACATCAGGGACCCAAAGTACTGGAGTTTCAGCTTTAACATCAGTCCTTCCAATGAATATTCAGGATTGATTTCTTTTAGGATTGACTGGTTGGATGTTGTTGCAGTCCAAGGGACTCTCAAGAGGCTTCTCCAACACCACAGTTCAAAAGCATCAATTCTTCGATGCTCAGCATTCTTTATAGTCAACTCTCACATCCATACATGACTGTTGGAAAAAACCATAGCTTTGACTAGATGGACTTTTGTTGGCAAAGTAACATCTCTGCTTTTTAATATTCTGTCTAGGTTGGTCATAGCTTATCTTCCAAGGAATAAGCGTCTTTTAATTTCATGGCTGCAGCCACCATCTGCAGTGATTTTGGAGCCCCTCAAAATAGTCTCTTACTGTTTCCCCATCTATTTCCTTGAAGTGATGGGACTGGATGTGATGATCTTAGTTTTCTGAATGTTGAGTTTTAAACCAACTTTTGCACTCTCCCCTTTCACTTTCATCAAGAGGCTCTTTAGTTCTTCGCTTTCTGCCATAAGGGTGGTGTCATCTGCATATCTGAGGTTATTGATATTTCTCCTGGCAATCTTGATTACAGCTTGTGCTTCATCCAGCATGGTATTTCCCATGATATACTCTTCATATAAGTTAAATAAGCAGAGTGACAACATACAGCCTTTACATACTCCTTTCCTGATCTGGAACCAGTCTGTTTATACATGTCCAATATTATATACTTACTGTGGGAATGAAAATATGAAAGTATAATAATAATGATGATTTGGGGAAAATTAAGAAATGCTTGATCAAGTTTAAAACATTCTACATGATATTTGTGAGAATAGTGATAGTAATTGACTTAAATGAATGTTAAACTTGCTGAAGTAAACTACAGATAAATGAAATAAATAATTTTAATTGAATGAGGGTGATAAAATTCAAATAATCACAAAAACGGGAAAAAGTAAACAATGTAGAAAATGGGAAAATTTTTACAACTCATAATGTTAAAAATGAATAAAATCAATCATTGTAATGAAGGGACAAACTGCTTGAATTGAGAAATAAAAAGCTTATCAGAATAGACCTTTTGAAACATATCTACCTGTGCTGCTCAAAAAAGACTTATCTAAAATATAGCACAGAAAAAGGTGGAAAATAAAATGATGAACAAAGATAATAGACAAAAACTAATCAAAATATAACAGTTAATGTTTACTTGAAAAATATTATGCCAATTATTTTGAAAAGATCAAGCAAATGAATGAATTTCTATATAAATATTAACTTGAAAAGGTGACTGAAAATATTTTAAAAATCAGATTCACTTTATAACTTAAAATATATTTGCAAAATAGTATCTTTAAAAAAGGAAATAGTAAGTCTCAATTTTTTTCAACCAATGAATTCTAACATGTATTCAAGAAACAACTAATCCCGTTTTTCATATTCAGAAAATGTGGAAACTATTACCACTGCAGAATATAGAAAATAGAAAACATTCTCCAACTATTTTTATTGGATTAAGACATCCTATATACTAAAACCTACAAAGGCCATCTACTTTCCTTCATTAACTACACTAAAACCATTGACTGTGTAGATCACAAAAAACTGGAAAATTCTTAAAAAGATGGGGATACCAGACCACCTTACCTGCCTCCTGAGAAACCTCCATGCAGGCTAAGAAGCAACAGTTAGAACCAGACATGGAATAACAGGCTGGTTCAAAATTGAGAAAGGCGTGTGTCAAGGCTGTATAACATCACCTTGCTTATTTAATTTAAATGCAGAGTACATCTTGCGAATTTGTGGGCAAGATTGCCAGGAAAAATTTCAATAACCTCACATATTCAGATGATACCACTCTTAAGGCAGAAAGTGAAGAGAAATTAAAGAGCCTCTTAATGAAGGTGAAAGAGGAGAGTGAAAAAGCTGGCTTAAAATTCAACATTCAAAAAGAATAGATCATGGCATCTGGTCCCATCACTGCATGGGAAATAGAGAAACAATGGAAACAGTGACAGACTTTATTTTCTTGAGCTCCAAAATCACTGCAGATAGTGACTGCAGCCATGAAATTAAAAGACACTTGCTCCTTGGAAGAAAAACAATGACAACCTAGACAGAATATTAAAAAATAGAAACATTACTTTGCTTACAAAGATCCATCTAGTCAAAGCAATGTTTTTTCCAGTATGGATGTGAGAGCTGGACAATAAAAAAGGCTGAGTGCCAAGAATTGATGCCTTCAAACTAAAATTCTTCGCTTTCTGCCATAAGGGTGGTGTCATCTGCATATCTGAGGTTATTGATATTTCTCCTGGCAATCTTGATTACAGCTTGTGCTTCATCCAGCATGGTATTTCCCATGATATACTCTTCATATAAGTTAAATAAGCAGAGTGACAACATACAGCCTTTACATACTCCTTTCCTGATCTGGAACCAGTCTGTTTATACATGTCCAATATTATATACTTACTGTGGGAATGAAAATATGAAAGTATAATAATAATGATGATTTGGGGAAAATTAAGAAATGCTTGATCAACTTTAAAACATTCTACATGATATTTGTGAGAATAGTGATAGTAATTGACTTAAATGAATGTTAAACTTGCTGAAGTAAACTACAGATAAATGAAATAAATAATTTTAATTGAATGAGGGTGATAAAATTCAAATAATCACAAAAACGGGAAAAAGTAAACAATGTAGAAAATGGGAAAATTTTTACAACTCATAATGTTAAAAATGAATAAAATCAATCATTGTAATGAAGGGACAAACTGCTTGAATTGAGAAATAAAAAGCTTATCAGAATAGACCTTTTGAAACATATCTACCTGTGCTGCTCAAAAAAGACTTATCTAAAATATAGCACAGAAAAAGGTGGAAAATAAAATGATGAACAAAGATAATAGACAAAAACTAATCAAAATATAACAGTTAATGTTTTACTTGAAAAATATTATGCCAATTATTTTGAAAAGATCAAGCAAATGAATGAATTTCTATATAAATATTAACTTGAAAAGGTGACTGAAAATATTTTAAAAATCAGATTCACTTTATAACTTAAAATATATTTGCAAAATAGTATCTTTAAAAAAGGAAATAGTAAGTCTCAATTTTTTTCAACCAATGAATTCTAACATGTATTCAAGAAACAACTAATCCCGTTTTTCATATTCAGAAAATGTGGAAACTATTACCACTGCAGAATATAGAAAATAGAAAACATTCTCCAACTATTTTTATTGGATTAAGACATCCTATATCTAAAACCTACAAAGGCCATCTACTTTCCTTCATTAACTACACTAAAACCATTGACTGTGTAGATCACAAAAAACTGGAAAATTCTTAAAAAGATGGGGATACCAGACCACCTTACCTGCCTCCTGAGAAACCTCCATGCAGGCTAAGAAGCAACAGTTAGAACCAGACATGGAATAACAGGCTGGTTCAAAATTGAGAAAGGCGTGTGTCAAGGCTGTATAACATCACCTTGCTTATTTAATTTAAATGCAGAGTACATCTTGCGAATTTGTGGGCAAGATTGCCAGGAAAAATTTCAATAACCTCACATATTCAGATGATACCACTCTTAAGGCAGAAAGTGAAGAGAAATTAAAGAGCCTCTTAATGAAGGTGAAAGAGGAGAGTGAAAAAGCTGGCTTAAAATTCAACATTCAAAAAGAATAGATCATGGCATCTGGTCCCATCACTGCATGGGAAATAGAGAAACAATGGAAACAGTGACAGACTTTATTTTCTTGAGCTCCAAAATCACTGCAGATAGTGACTGCAGCCATGAAATTAAAAGACACTTGCTCCTTGGAAGAAAAACAATGACAAACCCAGACAGAATATTAAAAAATAGAAACATTACTTTGCTTACAAAGATCCATCTAGTCAAAGCAATGTTTTTTCCAGTATGGATGTGAGAGCTGGACAATAAAAAAGGCTGAGTGCCAAAGAATTGATGCCTTCAAACTAAAGTGCTAGAGAAGACTCTGGGAAGTCCCTTGAACTGCAAGATCAAACCAGTCAATCCAAAAGGAAATACGCACTGAATATTCACTGGAAAGACTGATGTTGAAGCTGAAACTTCAGTTCTCTGGCCAAATGACCCTGATGCTAGGAAAGATTAAAGGCAGGAGGAGAAGGGGATGACAGAGGATGAGATGGTTGGATGGCATCACTTACTTAATGGATATAAGTTTGAGCAAACTCCAGTAGATGGTGAAGGACAGGGAAGTGTGGTGTCCTGCAGTCCATGGGGCACAAAAAGTCAGACCATCTGAGCAACTGAACAACAATGAAGTAAATACATGAAATTATTACAGGTATCATCACATGAAGCAAAATTGCTATATGAATACTTGATTTATGACAGAAATGGCACTGTCAGTCATGGCAGAAAGAAAGAGCTACAGTAACACATGCCGAGATGATTAGCCATCCATATTTCAAAAAGTGGGAATTGGACTCCCACCTTATAACATAAACAAAGATCTAATGAATTAGATTATGAAAAACCATAAATATTATCCAATAGCATATTATCTAATAATTCTACAAGTTGTAGAGCTTGTTTATAGAACTTGTTATATCAAGTTATATGGACATGAGCCTGAGCAAACTGGTAGATGCTGAGGGACAGGGAAGTGTGGCTGTTTTTTTCCTTGAACTTGTTATATCTAAACAAGTTGTTATATCTAAGCAGAAGAACTTGTTATATCTAAACAGGAATATTCACTTATGAAAATATACCATAACAAGTGGAAACACAGACCATGAATTGACGAGAACATGAATTGAAACTGATATAATTTATACCTACCAATCATTAAGAAAAAGAGATAACCTGATAATATAGAAAAAAAACAGAATTTCCAGAGGGCAGAATCTTATTAACCATTAAATATTTGAAGACATTATTAGGTGGAACTGATAATAGGTGAAATTCTAATTGAACTTTACAATAAGATATCACTTCATATCAACCAGATTAGCAAAAATTTATGAAATATTCAGTGTTGATTATATGAAGAACTAAAATAATTGTATACTTCCTATGGGAGTGCACATTTATACAATGGCTTTAGAAAGAAACTTGACATGTTCTAGGAGGAATGAAGATATACATACCCTATGATGCGCAACTTTGTTCTTAGCTGTACACTCCGAAGAGTCCTTTGCACGCACACACCAGGAAACATACAGAAGAATGGTCATGAGAGAATTTCCTATTTTAAAAAAAGTGGAAATAATCTTATGTTTGATATATGTGCTGGTGTTATTCAATAGCATATTATCAATAATTCATAATATATGCTCATTAATTATAGTAAATATAGATGCATTTTAGGAATTCAGTGTTAATTTGCAGAGGAATCCACAGATTGTGATTTCATTAACACAGACTTTGTAAAAACATCCAGAGTCAGAAACATATTTATTCAGGAAAATAGGCACATACTTGGAAAACTAAAGGACTCTAGGGAAACGGACGCTGAACATTCAGTAGAGTGATTTCTTCTGAATGGAAAGATAGAGTTGGCACCAGTATGCTAGATACATCAGTGTTTCTTTGAAAACTCACATATACTTATACATATTTTTATTTGATGTTTAATAAGCTGACAAGTATAATGGCTAACCACCTCAATATGGAAAGTAAGCAATATGAATTAGAATGAATCGGTCATGTTGGAGTCAGAAATGAAAATTAAATAAAGGCAGAGAAGACAGTGTTGTTTAGTCCAAGGATCACTGAATTTCACTAAGTGAAAGCCATATTGAGGGTAGCAACACTAATAGTTAAAAGAGTTGCTAACTTCTAGAAATTCACAATTAGAGGAAGAAAACTATTCTGATATTACTTAGAGAATATTGACTCTATCTTTTTTCCTGGAGAAGCACTTATTTAAAATATAGCAGTGTGCACATGTCAAGTCCAAACTCCCAATCTATTCCCCACTTCTACCTTCTTCCCTGTAAGTTCATTCTCTAAGTCTGTGAGTCTGTTTTGTAAACAAGTGTGGGTCATTTCTTTCTTCAGATTTCTAATATAAGCATTATCATATTGTCTTTCTCTGACTTACCACACTTAGTATGATCATCTCCAGTTCCATCCATGTTGCTGCAAATGGCATGTATTTAATGGCTGAGTAATATCGCATGGTATATATGTATCACATCTCTGTATCCATTCATCATCAATGGGCATTTAGGTTTCTCCTGGAAAAAACAGTATTGATATCATGTTGGAAAGATTAATTCAGTCAGGATATCTAACTATTTTAAGGCAAGGAAAGACATCAGACTTGGATTTATAAAATCTAAAGACCTGAAAAAGCTTTAAAGTTGCTTCTGTAAAGGTTTATAGAAGAGAAATTAAGACAATGGTTCATTGATACAGTTTGTCTTCTGCAGCCTGTCTCCAGGGAATGTATGCGAGAAACATAGGAGTATGAAATCAGGTGACCTTTGAATGTGTGTATTGAGGTCAAATATCAAAGGTTTATAAGAGTTTTCTCATAATGACATTGCTTCTATGTGTGAATTATGCTGGAAAAAAAAACAATTTTAAGTGATGAAAGAGAATTTAAAATTTAAGTAATTTTA
Organism: Aepyceros melampus; assembly: GCA_006408695.1. Classification (NCBI taxonomy): domain Eukaryota; kingdom Metazoa; phylum Chordata; class Mammalia; order Artiodactyla; family Bovidae; genus Aepyceros; species Aepyceros melampus. The sequence continues at coordinate 16,476 of SJXQ01012062.1, read as the reverse complement.
AGAGAGAAAGAGTAGAGTTTGGTCTAGAGGGGGATGAATCTCATTTATCACGGTCTAGGGCCTGATGAAACCTCACAGCTGAAATCACACATTTAAATAATATATCAATCTAATGTCTCATGCATTGTCCCCGGTAAGTGCAGTTTATGTAAGTGCCAATTCAATCCAGCACCTAGGATAAAATGGCAAGAACCTTGAATATCAAGATGCAGGTGGTGTAGTAGTTTCCTAGGAGAACAATGAAGTATCATTAAAAGAGTGGTTTAAAACAACAGAAATTTACCTTCTCACAGTTTTGGAGGGCAGGAGTCTGAAATCAGACTGCAAGCAGTATAGATTCCTTCCAAGGACTGATGGGAAATCTGTTTTGTGCCTCTCGGCAGTCAGGTTTGTAGAAGTATCACTCCAGTCTCAAACTCTGTCTTCATATGCATTCACCCCATATTTCTGGGTTTTCACATGGCTGTCCTTTTATAAGGATGTTAGTCATATTGATTAGGGCTCACCCAATGACTTCTTTTTGACTTGACTAAATCTGCAAAGATCCTATTTATAAATAGAGCCACATTTTCTCAAGTACTGGGGCTGATGACTTCAGCACATCTTTGGTTTAGGAACTTTTCATTCATAAAAAATTTTGTTTTCTTTGAAATAAGGTCCACTTCTCCTGTATTATTAATTATAAGAAGTGTACCTGTTCTTGTTCCTAAAATAGAAAAATATAAAATGTAATTTACTTTGTATGCAACTAAAATTAGTAATAATAAATTCTAGGGAAAAATCATTATGTTTTTAAAACATTTTACATACTTTAAAATAGGATATATACCACAATTAGTAAATTATACTGATAATATTTTCCTATCAGTAGCTTACATCTGCAAAGTAGTTAATGAAATGAAAAACTAGTTCTGTTTAATTTATCTTCACAAATAGTTTTTTTTTAAATATATAATCCATTTTTTAATCTTTTTTTTTTATATTTTGGCTGCGCTGGGTCTTCATTGCTGCCTGGGCTTTTCTCTAGTTGCGGTGAGTAGAGTTATTCTCAGGTTGTGGGACATGGGTTTCTCATTGCAATGTCTTCTACAGTGTGTGGGCTCAGTAGTTGTAATATGTGGGCTCAGTAGTTGCAGCTTGCACGCTCTAGAGTGCAGGTTGTAGAGCACACGCTCAATGGTTGTGGCATAGCAGCTCAGTTGCTTCAAGAATGCGGGATCTTTCTGGATAAGGGATCAAGCCTATGTCTCCTGCATTGGCAACCAGATTCCTTACCACCAAGCCACCAGGGAAGCTCCCACAAATGGTATTTTTTAAGCAGTTTATGATGTGATTTCTGTGAAAATGCACAGAAGATCTTTAAAACAAATATATAAAATTCAGAATATCATTAAGATGTCATTAGGGACTTCCCTGGTGGTCCAGTGGTTAAGAATCCACCTGCCAAAGCAGAGGACATAAGTTCAATTCCAGGTCCGAAAAGATTCTCCATGCTTGGGGCAACTAAGCCTGTGCACCACAGCTACGGAGCACACTTGCCTAGAGTTTGTGCTCCACGGCAAGAGAAGCCACCACAGTGAGAAGCCCACGCCTCACAGCTAGAGAGAGCCTGCACCCAGCAACGAAGACCCAGTACAGCTGCAAATAAATAAACTAAAACTAAGTATTTCATTAGTAAATGATCCCAAACTGAAAACCTGAGATATAAATTATTAGTTGTTTGAACATTAAAAACACTCTTCCATCATCATTTCAATTTTACTTACACAAACTAACTGCAAATACACCTTCATTTTTCCATTAGATACACTTGCCTCGAGTTTGTGCTCCACGGCAAGAGAAGCCACCACAGTGAGAAGCCCACGCCCCACAGCTAGAGAGAGCCTGCACCCAGCAATGAAGACCCAGTACAGCTGCAAATAAATAAACTAAAACTAAGTATTTCATTAGTAAATGATCCCAAACTGAAAACCTGAGATATAAATTATTAGCTGTTTGAACATTAAAAACACTCTTCCATCATCATTTCATATTTTACTTACACAAAATAACTGCAAACACACCTTCATTTTTCCATTAGATTGCTTCATCCTAAACTTAAAGAAACCAACCCTCAACCAAGAGTATACCTAGATAATGGAGGGCAGCTCAAAATAACAGTATTTTGAGCATAAGTCATCCTTATAATACGAATTAATTTGTCATTCAGTAAGAGCACACTAATAAAATAGGTAAAAGGAAAACCCATTATTTCAGCACTCAAAATTACTTTCTAAAGGTCATATCAATACAGTGCTACATTACTGTAATATTTCTCAGATTTGGCATTTATGCTCTAAAAATTGATCCAATTGTTATATAATTTCCTAGGAATACTCTTTCATTTTCTTAGCCCTGCAGATAATTGTTAAAATGAATCTTTAAACACTCAACTATGACTGGATATATATATAATCCCAAGATACAGACTATATATATATACACACACACATATATATAATTATATAAATATTTATTTTTTTGGACATAAAAATTAGAAAAGTTTCAACCAGCCTCTGGCATAAACAAAATCAGATTATAATCCAGTCAAATATAAATGTAATAAAAGTAGACTTACACATTATAAGAATAACTCAATATACACAATACACAATTCAAGAAACATGCATCATTTTAGAAAAGTTTGTTTTTGTAATTTTTATTGTACACTTAAATAGCTGGTTATTTATTTTTCTTTAAAACTGCATTAAAATCAGGGTGTGACCACACATTTTGTATAGGAAAGACAATAGAGATCAAGACAGAAATCTTTTCTTTTATTAAAGTGAAGATATAAAATTCTGAAAATGCAAGATTTATTCTAATTAGTTAATTACATAAGTATTAATTGTTGAAAACCATTTGCACCAGTACTCTATTATAATAGTTTAGGTGTGTCTTGTCTCTTAATAGTACAGATACTATTTTTTATAGGTTATTTGTTTTAGAGAAAAGCTCAGAATATCTTATAAATAGGTACAGTATTTTTTCATACTGCAAAATATCTGGATTGGACAGGGGAAGACAATGTAGGCTCAAATAAAAGCTTAGCAATATTTTTCTTGCTTGGTTTATTATTAATCCACAACAGAAACCACTGGAAACCACTAATGTACTGGGCTAAGTAGAATCCAGTCTTGGCATCTTTGTCTGTGAGCTTTAACAACAATGAATTTCCGGTGAACCCTAATTGCAGGTTCCCTCTAAATCACTATTGTTGCCAATTGAGTTCATATATTTTTTTCATATGGATTTCCTTAGTAGCATTGACTTCTGTTTTATATTCTTGCTGTATCTCTTAATGGCTACATAATTTGCTAGAGTGAATGCAAACTCCTGTAGAAATTATTTCTTATGTTAGGTATAAAAAGGAGTGGTGGTCAGAGTGGAAAGTATTTAGCGAGAACAAGGTTAATGATGGAGAGAGAGAAGGAGAGAGGTTTTTACAAAGAAAAACTTGGAAGGAGGTTCAAGGAATTGCCTCATTAAAGAAACAAAAAATATAACTACCAATTATTTGCACTATACCATTTCATGCTCGTGTGTGTGTGGGTGTGTGCACATATGGACAATATGTTTACTTTCATACTCTTATCCATGTTCTTTTCAAATGATTGTTTAATAGGATGCAGCCATACATTCTGCAAAGATTCTAAAACTGATTTGCAATGGAAGGTTTGTGCTTAGTCGCTCAGTCATGTCTGCCTCTTTGCAACCCCATAGACTGTAGTCCACCAGACTCCTCTGTCCATGGGGATCCTCCAGGCGATACCTATTATTAGTATCACTAAATATTTCTTAAGTGTTTATGTGAGTAAATATTATTTAAATGCCAAAGTAAATAAACAACAGTGGGCAGCAACTACTAATCAAACACCTCTAAGCAAGAAAAGATTTGTTTTTTTTAGTATAGTGACTCACAGAATCTGATCAGTTATCAATAAGTTATGTTTGGTATGTCCATTCATTGCTAACATCTTAGATTTTAAACAAATACTTAAAAAAAAGTTTTCATGGAGAAAGAGTATCCATATATTTACTAATCATGTGCTTAGTCATGGCTGAATGTATTTTTTTCATATGGATTTCCTTAGTAGCATTGACTTCTGTTTTATATTCTTACTGTATCTCTTAATGGCTACATAATTTGCTAGAGTGAATGCAAACTCCTGTAGAAATTATTTCTTATGTTAGGTATAAAGAGGAGTGGTGGTCAGAGTGGAAAGTATTTAACTAGCGAGAACAAGGTTAATGATGGAGAGAGAGAAGGAGAGAGGTTTTTTCAAAGAAAAACTTGGAAGGAGGTTCAAGGAATTGCCTCATTAAAAAAACAAAAAATATAACTACCAATTATTTGCACTGTACCATTTCATGCTCGTGTGTGTGTGGGTGTGTGCACATATGGACAATATGTTTACTTTCATACTCTTATCTATGTTCTTTTCAAATGATTGTTTAATAGGATGCAGCCATACATTCTGCAAAAATTCTAAAATTGATTTGCAATGGAAGGTTTGTGCTTAGTCGCTCAGTCGTGTCTGCCTCTTTGCAACCCCATAGACTATAGTCCACCAGACTCCTCTGTCCATGGGGATCCTCCAGGCGATACCTATTATTAGTATCACTAAATATTTCTTAAGTGTNAAATCATCATTAACAAGTGATGTTCTTGGTAGTTTGTTAATATTCCAAGTATTCACAAAATTATGTATAATGCTATAGTACTGTAAAGAAGAGAATTAACAATTTACCTTATTTTTCTAGGTCTCAAACTGTTAGTCTAAAATCTATGATTTTAGAATGAAATTAATAGTAAAATTGAATACATATCCTTTAATTGTAATTGATCAAGAACCACTTTACCTTAACATTTCTAAGAATTTAGCAAGAGGAACAAAAACTGGTATTCAGAGCTGCCCCAGGGAGGTGAAATAGCTTAGAAACATAGCATACACTTCTTAAAACTGCTTTTTTAAACTCTTTACATACTGATGCTGGAAGGCAGGAAACCACACTCAAAAGTTGTCTCCATTAAATGAAATGATCTTTTGATCTTTTCTTCAGAAATGGTAATCTACCTCAGAAACAGAAAATCCACTCCTTGCTCTGACTGAAAAGATTTCTTAATGCTTATTTTTCTCTAAAAATCCTTCCAGACAATAAGTGCTTATGTTGGTTATTTTCCCTTTGCAACTTGTTTAAACATTTTTAACATGGAAAATTATTTGCATATTTTTCAAATATGTTGAAAATATTTGGCTAATGAGAATACAATAATTTTTAATATTTGACTATGTATTTCTTTGAGATTTTAAACTTCCAAATTATTTCTTGGGAAATGCCTTCATCATAATGTCTTTTTACAGGCATTTTCCTCACTCCTTGCTCTGACTGAAAAGATTTCTTAATGCTTATTTTTCTCTAAAAATCCTTCCAGACAATAAGTGCTTATGTTGGTTATTTTCCCTTTGCAACTTGTTTAAACATTTTTAACATGGAAAATTATTTGCATATTTTTCAAATATGTTGAAAATATTTGGCTAATGAGAATACAATAATTTTTAATATTTGACTATGTATTTCTTTGAGATTTTAAACTTCCAAATTATTTCTTGGGAAATGCCTTCATCATAATGTCTTTTTACAGGCATTTTCCCAGTGTTGCCCAGCATAAAACACCCAGTAGCTATCTCTCCTTTTCTTAATCCAACCTAGAAAGTCAGCAATTCTTTCACAGAAAAATGTGAGGTTTTGATCAGTGTTCTGCTGTTGTCAGTTATGCTATTATGCATTATATTAATATATTTTGGAGAAAGAAATAGCAACATAATCCAGTATTCTTGTCTGGAAAATTCCACGGACAGAGGAGACTGGCAAGCTACACTCCATGGGGTCACAAAGAGTCGACATGACTGAGCACATACATGGATGCATGTAGCTAAATCTTATAATACAATTATTGGAGTGCTTGTTGTCTGAAAAAAAGTTGAAATGTGTTTTACAAAGTCCATTATTCCCAGATACCTTTGGAACAGTCATACCCAAGAAAAGGCTATCATCTTAGGATGAGATTAAAGCACTTTTATACAAATCCTTGGAAATGTTGCCAGATCAAAATATTTCTGTTCAGCTTTATTGAAATGTAATTGATATATAACATTTTAAAATTTGAGGTATACAACATAATGGTTTGATATATGTATATGTTATGCAGTGATTACCATAATGTTTAGTTAATTCCACCACTTCATGTACTTTACATTATTGTATGTGTGATATGAAGGTTTAAGATCTACTCTCTTAGAAATTTTCAAATATATAACATAGCATCATAACTATAGACCCCATGCTGTATATTGCATCCCCTGAAATTATTTACCTTCTAATTGGAATTTTGTTCCTTTTGAGCACTTTCATCTATTTCTTCCTCCTCCCCAATCCTCTGACCTTGGTAAACACCAACCTGTTTTATGTTTTTTCTTTTTAAATTCCATGTATAAGTGAGATCTTACAGTATTTATCTTTCTTGTCTTATTTCACTTCACACAGTGCCTTCAAGATTCATTCATATTGCTGCAAATGGCAGAACTTCCTTCTTTCTTATGGCTGAATATTATCAGACCAAAATACTAACATTTAATATAATGAAATACTTCTCTTTATTATGTTGCTACACTTCAAAAATCTACATGAATTTGTTAGGTAGTAATATGGTTTGATTATTTTATGAGTTATAACAAATCATAATAAAATGCATTTTGAGACAATATGAGCTATGGCTGTCTCCAATGTGGATTCTTTTAAAATAATCTACAGCTTAAGTTTTTAATAATCCAGAGAAGGGAAATAAAACTATGACTAATTTTAGACTGTTTATTAAAAGTTGAAGATGAAAATTTCTTTAAAACCAAGCAAGAATAAATTGATAAAGAAAAATTTCAGATAAGTTATCAGATTTCTCAAATGTCCCTCTCTAATCTGTGTTACATGAATACTTAACTGTGCATGTATTTTAACACAGACTGTTTTGGAAAGACATAATTAATTATATTTTATGATTCAATTTTATAGATATAATTTTTAAGTATAGCCAACTTTAGATACAACTTGAGTAGCTGAAGCAAAGAAATATACAGGAATAGATTGAGAAACAATATATATTCATATCTTATTTTAGTAGCATACAATAGTTTGAATATTGTCAATGGCTGTGATCAAATCACAGTTGAAAAAAACTAGGTTTATCAAAACTAATTATTTTTGAAAACAGCTATAAGAGCAATTTGCAGGAACATGTCTATAATCTCTGATACACTTATTTGTCAATAGCTATTCTGGTGCTTCTGTGAAAAAGTAATTTTGTTGGCATCTTCAGTGTCTTAATTAAATTTTCATAGCAACACAATGCAATGTAAGGAAAATTTTTACCTTTCTTATGGAAAAAAATTGAATTTAGGAACAGGTTCCTAAATTCATGTTTACTTAAATATAAAGACACATTTTTTCATCAATATTTTTGACAGGTTTGGATTGAATTCAGACCCACAAGATTTTCTGCAGATGTAAGGTTTCTAAATTCATTGCTTTAGTGATTTTGCACAGTATATTATGTGTTTTTTGCCTTGATTTCTCATTTCATCCTATCTATGGACATTCTTTCTATATTAATGTGTTTTAGTGAGTCTAGTTATTATCAGCCCAATCTTCTATAAGTTTGCTTTTGCTGTTATCAATTACTATAAATTTGTGAGTATTTTGTGCTTAAAGCTAAAGATTTATAAGAAGCTTTTATTCAGCTCTGAATTTAAATACATGAAGTATCTCAAAGTATCCTAACAATCTTTTTACATTTTCCATGAAGCAACCACATCTGGCTTTCTCTGAATACTTTAAACAAGATGTATAAATGAACACTGTATCTGAATTTATTCCTATAAAATTATTTACCTGTAGTATTTTGGAAAAATATAAAAAGAAAAACCATCGTTATGATCACAATTATTATTTAAATGTAATAATTATTTCAATTTAAGCCCACCAGGTAATGAGATTAATGGATTAGTAAATTGCAAGTACTTTATAATTGTCATAAGTTAAAGACTATGTAGTTTCTTAGATATATTTTTAGATATCTGCAGTGCCATTCATTGTTTATGATTTCTGGCAAATTATGTAATGCATTCAAATTTAAACTTATCTAGCTTAGAATTAAACTTATTCTCAGTTTCCTTGAAATGTGATAAACATTTTAAATAAATTCAAGATTACCACTTAAGTTAGTCCATACCAAATATGGAGAACAGTTTAGACATATTGCCCTATATTTGTTTTTACTATGCCACTTATGCTTTTGCATTGTGTTTATCATATATACTTCTAGCATTTTTCTTGATGTCCATATTTGTGGGCATTTTGAATCATGTAAAATGATACATCAAAATTTGAGAAAATAAAGACAACAATGAGGTAAATGTTTTGAGAAAGTTTAAAACTCAGGGAAGTAAATAAGAAAATAAGAATCTGATCAAAGTTTCTGACCCTCCATAAAACTGAGAAAATATTTAAATAATCTTCACATGGTCTAGGAAAATATTCAGTGAGACAGCAGTGCACACATATTTTAACTATAAATTTTTTAGAATGACTATAGTATTATTTTTATCAATTTTTATCGAATATGTGAAAATTCTGTATAAATTAAAACTTTGTCAGTTTATGTTATAAATCTAAATTTCATAGTAAACATTGTAATGTTTTGGACATTCAATGCTATTTTTATAGTTAGAACACAGAACATTTCTCCAACTCTATGAGATTTATAAATGCAATTTATACTTATTTTGCTTGTTTTTTTTTAAATGAATAGCAAATAGTTCAGATTAATTAGTAACTTAATTTAAATCTTTTGAGTACATGATTTAGGAATGATATAATACATAATTATTATTTGATTTACCATGATGAAGCAAGCAGATAATGTTTACATAGTTCTTATCACTCTGTTAACCAAATGCAAAAATATACTATATTTAAAGAAATAAGTAGAGAGGAAAAGAAACTAATTAATTTAGATGGAGAACACAATATGATAGTTTCTTCATTCTTTGAAAAAAATACTTAATTGGTTCCTAGTGATTCCTGGCAATAAAGTAATGAATCAAAAAGAAATTGGGCCTTGCCTTCAATGGGTTTTATTCTAACAACAGAAACACATATCAACAAAATAATATTATTAATACAAATAAGTGTAAGGCTTTAGTAAATTTGGTTGACATATTTTAAGCCTTGCAGTAGGAACTCCATTTTTACTTGGTAGTAGAATCTATGATTTTGTTTAGGTGAAATGTCATCTCAGATAGTGAAAGTATATTTTAATTGAGCAATGTTAGATGTGAGCTGACCAAATCTGAGTCTACTACAGGTAGAAGATAAAACAATAGGACTAAATTATGAATTAAGTTTATAGGCTTAAGCAAAAGTAAGTGTCAAAAATGACTTCTGAGCTGGCTTATTTAAGTGGGTGGATAATGATAGCATTTACCAAATCATGAAGTTTGAATTCTTTGCATTTTTCATCTCTTTTAGTCTAGAAGTCATAGAGATGTCCTAATTGAATATACAAACTGTGAGTCTTGTGAACAACTGAATCAATCAGCCTGTAGAATGACCTAGAGAGCATATAGCATGAAAGAGATGCCCACGATCAGACAAAACACTGAGTCACAATTACTAATAATGACCCGTGGATGAAAATATGCTCACCAAATAAGTAGCACCAATATGACACCAACAGAGAGGTTGGGGAGGAGAGCTAGGAAGATAGAAACCAGAGGAAGAAAGCATTTTAAGAAGCAGACTTTTGGCTAAGTAGTTTTGGCTAAGTATTTCAGTTGTGGCTAAATAGTCGAATGACGTGACCACTGAAAACATATTTTGGAGACTGGTGTAACCATAAAGAGAATTGGGTCAGTGGGAACATCCAAGTGACAAACAGACCTGAATGATATGGGGAGAAGTAGAAACTGAGGAAATATATATTATCTGAGTTTTACTTACGAAGAGAGAGAAAAAAGGAAGTAACTAATGCACCAGTTTTTTTGTTTTTGTTTTTTTAATTTTAAAGTGTTTTTACTTAAAGCGTAGATATGTTAAGACTTGTGGAATGGATTCAGTTTATAGCAAGAAGTTGACTGGAAAGGAGAAAAAGAGAAAAGGAGGGGATTCAAAGGACTAGAGGAATGCAGGAAGATGGGGAAAGAGGAAAAGAGAGCAACAGAGAGCTACAGAGTAAAACAGCATACAATTCATAAGGCAGGAGGGGGGGGAATCTAATAGGCAGATAGAAAATGTATTCTTAAGAGCTGGAGTTAGTAACATCTATGGAAATCCAGATATTACAGTATCACTGAGTCACCACAAACACTGACAAAGAATTTTCTCAAATGATTATATGGCAACACAAGTGAAAGTGTTAGTCACTCAGTCACGCTTGACTGTTTGCAATCTCATGGACTTGTAGCCCACTAGGCTCTGCAGCACAATTACAGTAAAATTGTTTTAGGAGTTTTGGAGAATTTATCTGTGAATTGACATCAGTGTTGACTTTTAATGCATCATTAGTACTCATAAGATATAGTAGGTCTTTACCAACATATATAATTCTCTAAATTTATAAAGATTATTTCACAATTATAATCAGCACAGTTATAAATAATATATGTATAATAAAAGGGAAAAATATGGAAAAACTAAAATGAATTACAGATGATCTTTAGGGAGACACAAAATATATATAAAGTGTGCTTGTGGCCAAGTATTTAAATACAAGTTTTAACTGAATTAATAAGTACTAAAGGTTTTAATTATAAACATGAAAGTTTTATCTGATGCAACTGAGAGAAAAAATAAATTTATGTTGTTTGTGAAAAAAATTTCTTCTGATGCATTTAGTGACTGCCAAGTTTATTAAAAAACTATCAGACTTAATTTGAGTTTATTATTTTGATTAGAGATAATTCATATTTATAGTTTGTTCCTAATATTTTAAATGAGTAATTCATTTGTATGCAGGAATTTCAGATAAAATGATGGTTGACTACAGAATCTAATTATATTGTTGAATAACTAAATAATTAAATAAAGATGAACTATCCATGATCAACTGTGTAGCTACAAATATTGCAGCTGATGGTCAGCAGTTTGCAACAAGCCTTCATTAATAATTTAATCATGTTAAATTAATATATCACTTTGCTACACACTTTTAACTTTCTGTTACACATTTTACAATATACTCTCAGAATGTTTGAATTTATATTGTTTTACAAAGAAGATTGAAAGTAGTAATCACCTAAGGAAAGTAATAGAGGAGACTAAGTTTATTCTTTGCCACTTTCTTTCAAATAATACTATTATTTATTTAGATCTGATATTTTATGAAGGAACAAAATTATTAACAAATCTATTAAGATTATGAATGATGAATCTAAAATAAATGCATCAAGAAATATGAATGAAATACTCTCAATAACTTTGGAAACTGGATTTTAATTTTTTAGTATCTCAGCTCAGTTCAGTCGCTCAGTCGTGTCCGACTCTTTGCAATCCCATGAATCGCAGCATGCCAGGCCTCCCTGTCCATCACCAACTCCCGGAGTTCTCTCAGACTCGTGTCCATCAAGTCAGTGATGCCATCCAGCCATCTCATCCTCGGTCGTCTCCTTCTTCTCCTGTTCCCAATCCCTCCCAGCATCAAAGTCTTTTCCAAAGAGTCAGCTTTTCACATGAGGTGGCCAAAGTACTAGAGTTTCAGCCCTAGCATCATTCCTTCCAAAGAAATCCCAGGACTGATCTCCTTTAGAATGGACTGGTTGGATCTCCTTGCAGTCCAAGGGACTCTCAAGAGTCTTCTCCAACACCACAGTTCAAAAGCATCAATTCTTCTGTGCTCAGCCTTCTTCACAGTCCAACTCTCACATCCATACATGACCACAGGAAAAACCATAGCCTTGACTAGACAGATCTTAGTCGGCAAAGTAATGTCTCTGCTTTTGAATATACTATCTAGGTTGGTCATAACTTTTTTTAGAATGGACTGGTTGGATCTCCTTGCAGTCCAAGGGACTCTCAAGAGTTTTCTCCAACACCACAGTTCAAAAGCATCAATTCTTCTGTGCTCAGCCTTCTTCACAGTCCAACTCTCACATCCATACATGACCACAGGAAAAACCATAGCCTTGACTAGACAGATCTTAGTCGGCAAAGTAATGTCTCTGCTTTTGAATATACTATCTAGGTTGGTCATAACTTTTCTTCCAAGGAGTACGCGTCTTTTAATTTCATGGCTGCAGTCACCATCTGCAGTGATTTTGGAGCCCAAAAAAATAAAGTCTGACACTGTTTCCACTGTTTCTCCATCTATTTGTCATGAAGTGATGGGACCATGATGCCATGATCTTCATTTTCTGAATGTTGATCTTTAAGTCAACTTTTTCACTCTCCTCTTTTACTTTTATCAAGAGGCTTTTTAGTTCCTCTTCACTTTCTGCCATAAGGGTGGTGTCATCTGCATATCTGAGGTTATTGATATTTCTCCCAGCAATCTTGATTCCAGCTTGTGTTTTCCTATTTTATTCACCCAGAGTCACACTGAGATAAATGCTGACAAGTTAGTTCTTCTTCTTTGAAACCAAAAATAAAATATAAAACATTTAATGTTAGAACATATCTGATTTATTATTTGTGATACTTATTAAAATAAAGTTTTTATTTTTAAAAGTCAATATGATTTTCTCTTAGGGGTTGGCAAATATATGGAAACACCAAAACTTTAGCCCTTAGTTCTATTCCAGCTTCTACACCAGAAATAAGAATAATACTTTTAACTCAAAAATTTTCATTATATTCCCAATATGGATCTTAAATTCAACATCAAATGTGTTTAAATAATTTTAGTTCTCTATAAAATTTAAAATATCTGACACAAGCACCTCTTTGTAGAAGTACCATAACTTATCTCTCTTTAGTTGTTCCTGGATCCCAAAGCCCTTGCGCCTTCATTGCTTCAAAAACTCTATTCTTTTGTCACAATTTGGGGCTATATATCCTTCAGTCTATCATTCTAATAACATTTCTTACTGATGGAGTAGAAAGTGGACTCTGTCAAACTATATATTCTGTAGCAGACTCTTGAGTAAAATCATCCAAAACTTGCCAAGATACTTTAGGTTCAAGTCCAGCTCTGTTATAGCATGTAGCTTCATTCTTTTTTTTTTTTGGTCATTGAAAAAATATATATTGAGTTATGATCATGTCTGAGTCATTGCTTTAGCATTACAAATGTGTATATGGACACAATCAAAACAGACTGGAGATTACATTCTAGCAGGTGAGAATTACATAAAATGAATGGTGACAAGATTCATTGTTTAATTGATTATAACCACTAGAAAAGAGAAGTATTGATACTAATGCTATGAGACTACCAGGTTATCCTGTTCTAGAATGGAGTTTCAGGAAGGCTTCCTGGTTGATGAGGAGGCACCATTTCAGTGGTTGGAAATAAATTGCCTGAGGCAATGAGGGAATAAAGCTCATTAACAGAGGGAATGTTAGAGTTTATTTATTACATGATGAGGTATTTTCTCTGTGTTGAGAAACATTTCTTATTTGTTACACTACGCTGATGTTTTGCAGCTGGATGGTAGGATATAGTCAACATTTTTTTATTTCTAACTATATAATCAATATGATATAATTCGTGATTGTTCTCACCTTATGAAATTTCTTGAGAACCAGAGAGTATTGTCCTATCTTGGAAGCTGATAATTCTAAAGAATCACTGGGCCAGTCCATAATAGATATGGACTGTTCAACAGGTACAGCCACTCTCAACTTTGAATCAAGAGATAATCTGGCAAAAATGCTGGAATGATGGGAGGTTCTTGCTTCAGAAAGTCTGTTGGCAGCAAATAGAGAGATGTTAGAAAGAGCTCTGACAGCAAAGATAATGTGTCATCTAAGATCCAGTCCCTGGAAGTAACATTTGGGATCTGTGTATGTTAAGTCACTTAGCTATGTCTGACATTTTGTGACCCCATGGACTGTAGCCTGCCAGGCTCCTCTGTCCATGGGATTCCCCAGGCAAGAACATTGGAGTGGGTTGCCATTTCCTTCTCCAGAGGAACTTCCTGATCAAGGAATGAACCTAGATCTCCTGAATTGCAGGCAAATTGTTTATCATCTGAGCCACAAGGGAAGCCTAAAAATTGGGATCTAGTGCTCAGAAAAGTAAGAGCCAGCTTTTCAATGGGTGAGTTCTTTGGGCATGATTTTGCTGGTAGCATTGTACGTGGCAGAATTTGTGTAGTTCTGACTGGCTAACTTCTTTCCTTCTTGAAGACTTTCTGAGTCTGGTTCTCCAGGCTTTTTTTTTTTTTAATGTATACATATAGCTAGTTCACTTTGTTGTATAGAAGAAATGAACACAACATTGTAAAGCAATTATACTCCAAAAAAAAAAAGAAAAATTAAAATCTGGTACAGTCAGTTCAGTCACTCAGTCATGGCTGACTCTTTGTGACGCCATGGACTGCAGCAGGCAGTCCATGGGGTCACCAAGTCCCAGAGATTGCTCAAACTCATGTCCATCGAGTCTCTTATGTCATCCAACCATCTCATCCTCTGCGTCCCCTTCTCCTCCTGCCTTCAGTCTTTCCCAGCATCAGAGTCTTTTTTAGTAAGTTTTATCTGGTCCCATTTCTGCCTAAACAGACCCTGACAGATTTCTATTATTGAGGATTAAGAAAGATTAATTCAGTAATCACTAGCAGGAAAGCAAAATGGAAGGGCTGAGAGAAGGTGGTAGGGAAGTTGAGGAGTGGTTATTCCTCTTCCTTGCTGGGAAGTGGAAAATCAAGTTATTGCTAAGGAATCTAGCAACCATGACATGAAGTGCGGAATGATAAATTCCTTTTTCACCTACTGTCACCTGGAATGAAATTCCCATTGAGAATTAAGTTTTAAATATTAGAATGGCTGATACCCTGTAATGGTATGAAGAACAAAAAAAAAATATAGGACTTGAATTGGATGAGCTATTGTTAATAGTACTGTACATCATTAAAAAACAGAACAAAGAACCGATGTGTAGAAGAAGAATTGCTGTCTAGGTTACATAGATGGAGGATAATGAGATCATGGGAAAATAGAGGGAAAATCAAGGCAGGGAAGAGGAAGACCTAGAGAGTCCCAGTCTAGAGAGTACAGCATAGACATTACAGCCCAAGTCAACTGGGTTTGAATCCTGACACTGCCACTTTAACTCTGTGATGTTTAAATGAGTTAGTATCTACAAAGACCTTGGAAGAGGGAATGGCAAGCTCCGGCCTGTGCACCAAATCTAGTTCTATACTTTTATAAACAAAGTTTGATTTAAACACAGCCACATGTTTATCATCTATGGATGCTTTCAAACTAGACATTTATATCTTCTGACCTATACTTTTTTTTCCTCCTCAAAATCACAGCTAGAATCTAATGATTTTAAAAGCAGATATAATTTCTCTATTCATTATATTCTCCTTCCTGTGTTAATGTACAAGAAACCACTTCATAAGAAAGGAATACTTATACTTTTATAAACAAAGTTTGATTTACACACAGCCACATGTTTATCATCTATGGATGCTTTCAAACTAGACATTTATATCTTCTGACCTATACTTTTTTTTTCCTCCTCAAAATCACAGCTAGAATTTAATGATTTTAAAAGCAGATATAATTTCTCTATTCATTATATCCTCCTTCCTGTGTTAATGTACAAGAAACCACTTCATAAGAAAGGAATACTGGAGGGCGCCTAAGATGGCGGAGGAATAGGACGGGGAGACCACTTTCTCCTCCACAAATTCATCAAAAGAACATCTCAACGCTGAGTAAAATCTACAGGCCAACTTCTGAATGCGAGCAGAGGACATCAGGCATCCAGAAAAGCAGAACACTGTCTTCAATAACAGGTAGGAAAAATACAAAAGACGAAAAAAGAAACAAAGGAGGTATGGAGGGAGCTCCGTCCTGGGAAGGGAGTCCTGTCCTGGGAAAAGAGTTTTAAAAAGAGAGAAGTTTCCAAACGCCGGGAAACACTCTCACTGCCGAATCTGTGGTGAGTCTTGGAAGCACATAACGGGGAAGAAAAATAAATGGGTGATTAAGACCAACAGATTATGAGCCCAACGGTAACTCCCCCAGCGGAGAAGCAGAGCAGACGTCTGCATCCGCCACTAGCAAGTGGGGGCTGGGCAAGGAGGCGCGGGAGACGCGGGCGGCAGTGCTTCTTAAGAATCGGGCTGGAACGCCCGCTCGTAACCAGAGTGAACTAACTCGGGCTAGCACACCAGAGTGTGGGACAGTTACCACGCGAAAAGCTCTAACATAGGA
>SJXQ01012060.1:351911-509348 GCA_006408695.1 Aepyceros melampus | reverse complement strand
GTTTGAGTAAACTCCGGGAGTTGGTGATGGACAGGGAGGCCTGGCGTGCTGCAGTCCATGGAGTCGCAAAGGGGCTGAGCGACCGAACTGACTGACTGAAAAAGTGAAAGAAACCCACATGTCCATTGACAGATGAGTGGATAAACAAAATTCTGTATAGACATACAATGGAATATTATTCCACTCTACAAAGACAAGAAATTCTGAGACATACCACGACAGGGATGAACCTTGAGAACATGATGCTCAGTGAAATAGACAAATACTGTATGAGTCCACTCATACGAGGTACGTAGAGTAATCAAATTCGCAGCAACAGAACGTAGAATGTTGGTTGTTAGGGGACGGTTGGGAGGCCAGGATGGGGGTAAAGGAAATGGGAATTTATTCAATAGGTACAGTTTCAGTTCTGCAAGACAAAAAACTCTAGAGACTGATCGCACAACGATGTGAATATGTGTAATGCTATTAAACTGTAAACTTGGGAATTCCCTGGTCGTCCAGTGGTTAGGACTCCATGCCCCATTGCCAGGGCCCAGTTTCAATCCAAGATGGAAGTAAGGAAACTAAAATCCCACAAATCCATGTAGTGTGGTCAGAAAAAAAATTTTTTGAACTGGAAACTTAAAAATGGTCAAGATGGTAAATTGTACCATACCCGTGATCCTAAAAGATGATGCTGTGAAAGTGCTGCACTTAATATGCGAGCAAATTTTGAAAACTCAGCAGTGGCCACAGGACTGGAAAAGGTCAGTATTCATTCCAATCCCAAAGAAAGTCAGTGCCAAAGAATGCTCAAACTACCACACAATTGCACTCATCTCACATGCTAGTAAAGTAATACTCAAAATTCTCCAAGCCAGGCTTCAAGAAAACATGAACTGCAAACTTCCAGATGTTCAAGCTGGTTTTAGAAAGGGCAGAGGAACCAGAGATCAAATTGCCAATATCCACTGGATCATCAAAAAAGCAAGAGAGTTCCAGAAAAACATCTACTTCTGCTTTATTGACTATACCAAAGTCTTTAACTGTGTAGATCACAAAAAACTGGAAAATTCTTCAAGAGATAGGAATACCAGACCACCTGACCTGCCTCCTGGGAAATCTGTATGCAGGTTAGGAAGCAACAGTTAGAACCAGACATGGAACAACAGACTGGTTCCAAGTTGGGAAAGGAGTATGTCAAGGCTGTATGTTGTCACTCTTATTTAATTTCTGTGCAGAGTACATCATGAGAAATGCAGGGCTGGATGAAGCACAAGCTGGATTCAAGATTGCCAGGAGAAATATCAATAACCTCAGATATGCAGATGATACCACCCTTATGGCAGAAAGTGAAGAGCTAATGAGCCTCTTGATGAAAGTGAAAGAGGAGAGCGAAAAAGTTGGCTTAGGACTCAACATTCAAAAAACTAAGATCATGGCATCCAATCCCATCACTTCATGGCAAATAGATAGGGAAACAATGGAAACAGTGACAGACTTTATTTTGGGGGGCTCCAAAATCACTGCAGATGGTGAGTGCAGCTAGGAAATTAAAAGAGCTTGCTCCTCAGAAGAAAAGCTATGACCAACCTAGACAGCATATTTAAAAAGCAGAGACATTACTTGGCCAACAAAGGTCCATCTAGTCAAGGCTATGGTTTTTGCCAGTAGTCATGTATGGATGTGAGAGTTGGACTATAAAGAAAGCTGAGTGTTGAAGAATAGATGCTTTTGAATTATGGTGTTGGAGAAGACCCTTGAGAGTCCCTTGGACTGCAAGGAGATCCAACCAGTCCATCCTAAAGGAAATCCATCCTGAATATTCATTGGAAGGACTGATGCTAAAGCTGAAACTCCAATTCTTTGGCTACTGAATTTGAAGAGCTGACTCATTTGAAAAGACGCTGATGCTGAGAAAGATTGAAGGCAGGAGGAGAAGGGGACGACAGAGGATGAGATGGTTGGATGGCATCACCAACTCAATGGACATGAGTTTGCCTGGAGTTAGTGTGCTGCAGTCCATGGGGTCGCAAACAGTCGGACACAACTGAGTGAGTGATTTAACTGATCTGAACCGTGTATCTGTGTGTGTGTGTGCATGCTCAGTCACCTCAGTCATATCTGAGCTTTTCTGATCCTGAGGAATGTATCCCTCCAGGCTTCCCTGTCCATGGAGAGTCTCCAGACAAGACTGCTGGAGTGGATTGCCATGCTTTCCTCCAGGGGATCTTCCCGAACCAAGGATTGAACCCAAGTCTCCTGCACTGCAGGCGGATTCTTTACACTGAGCCACTGGGGAAGCCCACTTGTGTATCTTACTACAATTTAAACAAAAAACACCTGGATGGCCTGGCCTTTGGGGCCACTATGAAGAAGGTGACATTTCACCCGTAAGTGATCATAGCAGATTTTCTCCTTATGGAATGCTATCTTTGCCTGTGACAAGAGAGGAAGAAATCACAGGGCAAGCATTACGAGCTGATGCCCCATGCTGAGCAGTGAAGATGTAATGGTGACCAGGACACACATCCTCAGGGGACTGAAGACCGGACACTCAGAGGAAATGATTGCCGTATGAGCCTGCAGAGGCTGTTGCCAAGCATACTTTCTAAGCCACCACCACTGCCGGCTCCAGTTGCCAGTGACCTCCAGCTCCCAGACTGCACCTCACTCACAACATCAAGCATGCTCACATGAAATACAGCACCTTTTCCCCACGAGGCTCCAGAGATAACCCTAGGAAAGTGCTCACGGCCAGAGACTGTCCCCAGTGCATCAGGAACACCCCTCAGTCCTGAGGGGTAGCTGGTTCTGAGCAACCTTGGGAATTCAGCTGCTGTTTACACCTCTGTGTGGTTGATCCTGGCTTGACCAGGGCTCTCTGCAAATCAAGGTGGAGTCTTGGTTTCCTTCCAGGGCTTGGCACCGAGAAGGCCTTCAGGGCACATGAGCTATTGCTTTGTACCACTGTTTTCCTTCCCAAACTGAGGAGAGAGTGTTCCTAGTTGGGACCAGCTCTCTCATTGGTCTGGGGTGGAAGGTAATGAGGCCACTGTGGTTTTTCTCAGGAGTCCTGGCCCTTCATCTGGGTTGGAAGTGATCTGAGGCACGACCAGAAACCACTAAGCTGAGGCCTGGCCGGGACTGACAGCTCACGGAGTGGGCCGTGGGCTCAGACAAAGAGCTGGGACCCAGAGGCAGGCGGCAGGCCACCAGTCATCCTGGCTCTGCAGAGTGGTCCAGGTGCTAACACAGAGGTCCCCTAGCAGGAAACAGGACTTCTCTGGGCTCCAAGGTCTGCAGGCAGCCTCTTCTCAGCCACACTCACACACCTGAGTCATAGCAGCCCCACCACAAACTGGTACAACCGCTCTGTTGCCGCATCCAGGGGCCAGTTCCTGATAGGTTGGTACTCAGTTTCCGAGCACTTAAAATCCTTAGACGAAACTTCCATTCATGTTGTTGTTGTTATTCTGTGTTCTGTAGTTTCATCTTATCCATTTTTTTCTTGTTTTATTTCTACCTGTTTATTGCTACCAATCCATCTCCCTCCACCCCGCCTCATGCATGCGTGCTCAGTCAGGTGACCCCATGGACTGAAGCTGCCAGGCCCTCTGTCCATGGAATTCTCCAGGAAAGAATACTAGAGTGAGTTGTTATTCCCTTTTCCTCATCTTGTCAATTTTTAATTGTGCATCCTCTCATTCATGTATCCCTCCTCCCCTACATGCTTCCCCCTACCTCTGTCCCCAACATTCTCCTGGATTTACTATCTCCCTGGGGGTCTTTGGGCTTCCCAGGTGGCTCAGTAGTAAAGAATCCACCTTTCAGTGCAAGAGATGCAGGTTCGATCCCTGGGCCTGGAAGATTGATCCCCTAGAGAAGGGAATGGCAATTTGCTCCAGTATTCTTGCCTGGAGAATCCCAAGGACAGAGGAGCATGGTAGGCTACAGTCCATAGGGTGGGAGAGTCGGACATGACTGAGCATGTGGGCCACATGGGAATCTTTGAGCTTTTGCCAGGCCATTTCTACTGTTTTCCCACTTTCAATGTGGGGTCCCAGGCTCACTCCCTCCATGGGGCCCCCAAATTGCTCCACCAGAAGTGCAGTCTCCTTCCCTCCACTGAACTCTCCGAGTGCCAGGTCTGTGCTGGGGGCACTCACTGTTCACATCTCTGGTGCAAGCAATTAGAAGGTAGGGATCTTACTTTATCCATCTTTGTATTTCTCCTCCCATGTCATTCCCCCATGCCTCACACAAAATTTATGCTCAGAAAATGTTTACAGAAAGAATACATGCAACTCAACTGTATAAAACCGAACAGCCCAATTAAAACACGAGCAAAGACCTTGACTAGACATTTCTCCAAAGATCTGCAAACAGCCAATGAGCACATGAGATGTTCAATGTCATGAGTCATTAGAGAAACGCCAATCAAGATCGTAATAAGATACCACTTCACATCCACTAGAGTGGCTATCATAATAAAAATAACAATAAAAACAGAAAACAAATGTTGACAAGGATGCGGGAGAATTGATACACTTGCACATTGCTGGTGGGGATGTAAAATGGTTCAGCTGCTGTGGAAAACAATTTGGTAGTTCCTAAAAAAGTTAAACAAGAATTACTGTGTAGATGTGTGCTAAGTCGCTTCAGTCATGTCCGACTCTTTGCGACCCTATGGACTGTAGCTCGCCAGGCTCCTCTGTCCATTGGATTCTCCAGGCAAGAATACTGGAGTGAATTGCCATGCCCTCCTCCAGGGATCTTCCCAACCCAGAGATCGAGCTCAGGTCTCCTATGTCTTCTGCATTGGCAGGTGGGTTCTTCGCCACTAGTGCCAGTTGGGAGGCCCAAGAACTGCCACATGACCTAGCAATTCCACATCTAGGCATATACCCCAAAGACTTAGAAATAGGTATTTAAATGAAAACTTGTACATGAATGTTCATTGTAGCACTATTCACAATAGCCAAAAGGCGGAAACAATATGGGTTTCCAGCAACAGATGAATGTGCTATACAGGCTTCAACTTGAATGAGCCTTGAAAACATTACTCTAAGGAGCCAGGTGCAAAAGATGACACATTGCCATGTCATTTTTTTGTATGAAATGTCCAGAACAGGCAAAGCTGTAGGTACCGAAATTAGATCAATAGTAGCTTACAACTAGGAACAGAGATGGAGGCTGGGGTGTGATGGCCAAAGTGCATGGAGTTTTTCTTTGAGGTGATAAAAATGCTCTAAAATGGACTTTGATCTTGGTTGCACAACTCTGTGTATGGACTAAAAATCACTGAATTGTACACTTTATTTATTTATTAATTTTGGCCACACTGTGCAGCTTGTGGGATCTTAGGTCCCCAAACCAGGGATTGAACCCAGCCCTTGGCAGTGAAAGTGCTGAGTTCTAACCATTAGACTACCAGGGAATTTCCTGAATTACATACTTTAAATGAGTGATTTGTATGGTACATAAATTTTATTTCAGTGAAGTTCTCTTTTTAAAAAAGAATAAATGATTGTGCTTAATAAATTTTACCATTCAAGTTTTCACATTTGTGTTTTTGAATATTTATGCAGCGTACTGAAGAAGACATGCCATCCTTTAAAATTTGCTGGGGCCCAATTTGAATTCCACAGTCAAGAAACTGGCATACTTAAGGTAGTTATTGGGCCAAATGAGAAGACCCAATGCCAGCTAGATTCCTTTATACTCACAAGGCATTAATGGCTTTTGTACATTAAGATAGAGAAGAAGTGATAGAAAATTTAATACCATTTTGTTTCTCTGTGAAAAAGAAATAGCCCCAGTCAGTGGGGAAGGGAGTCATAAAATCAATAAGTATAGCCCACGTGCAGGGCAGCAAAGAAGACACACACATAAAGAACTGACTTTTGGACAGAGTGGGAGAAAGAGAGAGTGGGATGATTTGAGAGAATAGCATTGAAACATATACATTACCGTATGTAAAATAGCCAGTGAGAGTTTGATGTATGAAGCAGGGAGCCCAAAGCCAGCACTCTGACAACCTAGAGGGATAGGGTGGGGAGAGAAGTGGAGGGGGTGGTTCAGGAGGGAGGGGACACATATGTATGCCTACAGCTGATTCATGTTGATATATGGCAAAAATGATCACAATACTGTCAAGCAATTATCCTCCAGTTAAAATAATAAATAAAAAAATTTAAAAATCTATAGATATAGAAAAGTGACACTGTCCAAGAGTTAGAATTCCATGAAAGTCTTCATATCTCCCCAGGAAATATTGAGTATCCGTTGTTGCTGTTGTTTAGTCGCTGAGTCATGTCCGGCTCTTTGTGACCCCATGGACTACAGCATGCCAGGCTTCTTTATCCTTCACCGTCTCCCAGAGTTTACTCAAACTCATGTCCATTGAGTCAGTGATGCCATCCAACCGTCTCATCCTCTGTCATCCCCTTTTCCTTCTGCCTTCTATCTTTCCCAGCATCAGGGTCTTTTCCAATGAGTCTAGTGTATTTAGAATCCTAGCTTTTAAGGAACTCTTTTGGTGGTCCAGTGGTTAAGACTCTGTGCTTCAAATGCAGAGGATGAAGATTCAATCCTTGTTCAGGGAAACTGAGATTCTACATGCCGTTAAAAAAATCTAGAGGCGGAATGTCCAGATTTGCAGTGCTTATCCACAAAATTGGCTCCAACATGGAACTGATACCCAACCAAAGCTCACTAAAAGATAAAGATCTTGGAGATAAAGATCTTTCTAAGCAGGTACCATATCTTTAGAGCCATGGTTAGTTATAGACGACTAGGAAAGTGAAGCTTTGCTGGAGAGGTAAGTGCAGGGTGATAAGGAAAAGATAGACAAGCGACAGAGTGGCAATGGATCCTCCTGCTGCCAAGGCAACCACTGTATATTTACAGGATAATAAAACAAAATTCATCCTTTGTATGGTTGTTGAAACTATCAGTTCCAACTCTTGTGTCTGCCCCCCACCTTCAAACAGCTGGGCTGTCCCCTGCTCTTGGCCACAGAAGAAGAAAACCTCACAGCAAAGGATCTGTAAGCAGATCTCACTGATAATCAGGGAAATGGGATTTTAAACCACAAGGAGGGACTTCCCTGGTGGTCCAGTGGCTGAGACTCTGAGTTCCCAAAGCAGGCGGCCTGGATTCAATCCTTGGTCAGGAAACTAGATCCCACATGCCTCAACTAAGAGTTCACATGTGAAAGTGAAAGTTGCTCAGTCATGTCCAACTCTTTGTGACCCCATGCACTGTAGCCCACCAGGCTCCTCTGTCCATAAGATTCTCCAGGCAAGAATACTGGAGTGGGTAGCCATTCCCTTCTCCAGGGGATCTTCCTGACATGGGTCTCCTGCATTGCAGGCAGATTCTTTACCATCTGAGCCACCAGGAAAGTCCAAGAGTTCACATGCTTCAACTAAAAAAAAATTTTTTTTAAT
Source organism: Aepyceros melampus (assembly GCA_006408695.1). Classification (NCBI taxonomy): domain Eukaryota; kingdom Metazoa; phylum Chordata; class Mammalia; order Artiodactyla; family Bovidae; genus Aepyceros; species Aepyceros melampus. The sequence continues at coordinate 501,912 of SJXQ01012060.1, read as the reverse complement.
TAAAAATCAAAATAAAACCTCAAAGAGATACCATTTCATGCCTATCACTACTGGCTAAAGTGGAACAGCTCTAACAATACCTTGTCCAGAGTGTGAAGCAACAGGAACTCTCATAATTGCTGGAGAGAGTGTACCACCTTTGACATCTCCGGAAAAATTCAAGCAGCACACACAGCATTACCCTACAACCTCACCCTAGATAAAAAGCCTAGAGAAATCCTCACATATGTGTACAAGAGATGCAAATGAGAACAATCATTGTAATATACTAGTATAAACAGACCGGAAATGATCAAAAGGTCCATCAAGAGGAGAACAAACACGCTGTGATATACTCGTTCAATGGATTATTATAAAGCAGTGAAAAAAGGAATGAACTATGGCTATATGCATCAACATGTGTAAGTCTCAAAATGTATTATTGAATACAATAAGGACCTTGTAGAGAGATGCAGTATGTCATTTATTTACAGTTCAAAAATATGCAAAATTATTTTATGCTTATTCTTGGATGCATATATTAAATATAAGAATCACTATGAAAGCATCCACAAAATGCTAAGCACCAAAACAAGATAGTACTAGCCCCAGGAGAAAGGAATAGGATCAGATGAGGGTTGAGTGTGCAGAGGTTTCAACTGCATAATGATTTTGGTCTTTTTCTATGTATACATATGTATATGTGCTAAGTCACTTCAGTAGTTTCCTATTCTTTGCAACCCCATGAACTGTAGTCCACCAGGATTCTCTGTCCATGGGCTTCTCCGGGCAAGAATACTGGAGTGGGTTGCCATTTCCTCCTCCAGGGGGTTTTCTCGACCCAGGGATCGAACCCAGGTCTCCCGCATTGCAGGCAGATTCTTTACTGTCTGAGCCACCAGGGAAATCCTTTTTACACACACACCTGAAGGAAATAATGGAAAATCATTCAACTCTAATATACTGGGTGCTAGAATAACGAAGTGTGCAGACATTTTTATATTGACTTTCATTCTTTTTTTGCATGTTTGAGTACTTCCTAGTTTTCTAAAAATCAGAAGATATAAAAGCAAAGAAATCCGTGAATCCTTTCCTGCATTTGCCTTCTAAAAATGTATGAATTTAAAACATTCCTTAGAGGAAAGAAGAATGTACACAAAGCATTTGGGATCAGAGGGTTTAAGAAGAGTAAAGTGATCCCACTCACCCTTATTCCACAGAAATACTCCCAGAGCTGGGGATCTCAGAGGGGGAAGATGGAGAAGAAGTCGAGAAATAACATGATTCTGGGGTCTGAGGGTAAAGAGCCTCCTGCCCCTCCCCCATGCAGGGCTATGGGGAGGTGGCAACAGCCAAGATAGTCTGGGAGGATCTGCGTGGGAAGAGACCCATGCCCTGCCCCAGGGACGTTGCTGGGCAAGCTGCTGCCTGGGACAGAGGCGGTAAGTGGGTTCAGAGCCCTAGCATGACTTTTATGATCCCAAGTCTGGAGTTAGGCAAAACCACATGGCAAACAATCCAAATGTGTGTCATTAAGTAGCTATGAGAGCTGTGGTCCTCCTAGACAAGAAGAATGTATGGGAGTGGGGGGATTCTGAACAGAGTGTATGTGTGTGCTAAGTCACACAGTCGTGCCTGGCTCTTGGCAACCCTATGGACCATAGCCTACCAGGCTCCTCTGTCCATGGGATTCTCTAGGCAAGAATACTCTAGTGGATTGCCATGCCCTTCTCCAGGGGATCTTCCCAACTCAGAGATCAAACCCGAGTCTCTTGCGTCTCCTGCACTGGAAGATGGGGTCTTTATCGCTCGTGCCACCCGGGAAGCCCCTCTAAACAGAATCAAGCAACAAATAAAAAAGATGAAGCAGCCCTAGTGCAGGGAGTTGCAGACTCGGACCACATAGAGACTTGGGTGACATGTACCTTGAGTTCTGGAGATTCCAAACCCCTCTACAAAGCAAGAATTCTAGTCAACGCATCTGTAAGTCACAATGCAAACTGGACCCTAAGTCCACAGTAAAATCACCTCAATCCACTGAGATGGGAACTACAACTTACTAGTTTCAATTTTGCTGTTTCCTCCCTGTGTAAGTGTCTTTGTCCTTGGAAGGGATTCAACCTAAGTATTAATACTCCTCTATTAAGATTTGCAATGATTTGTGTATATTCGGCATTTTGAGTGTTTGTAATGTTTAAGAGGCGTCGGCATTAAAGAATCTAATATATTAGCCTCATGATTCCACTTTAAATGTGTAATTGAGTAATTGTTTAGACTTGTGATTTTACTAGGTTTGTAAACAATTTGGAATGTTTATGAGAACTTGAGATGCATTGGATTTTTAAGTTTAATTTATTATACTTATTAGGATTGTTTTAGTCTTGAGGAATGTTCTGATTGTTAGCTATTTGAAGTGTTTATAAATAAAGCCAAATATGTTACATTTATAAATCCAATTTAAAATATATAAGGGGATTTGATTAATAAAATGTGAAAAGCCCCTTTAAGAGTGATTGTTAAAATTTACTAGATTTATAAATAAAGTAATGAGTTGTCAGTTGAACTTAAAAGCTTAAGGAAAATTAGGGAGTTTTCCTCAAAGTATTATTTAAATTGAGTAGAATTTTTTAAAAGTAATCACGAGTATTGTTGGGCTTCCCTGGTGGCTCAGATGGTAAAAAATCAGCCTACAATGCAGGAGACCCAGGTTTGATGCTTGGGTCAGGAAGATCCTCTGGAGAAGGAAAATGCAACCCACTCCAGTATTCCTGCCTGGAAAATTCCGTGGACAGAGAAGCCTGGTGGGCTATAGTCCATGGGGTCACAAAGAGTTGGACACGACTGAGTGACTGATACACACACAAGTCGTGTCTCTTTTACACATCGATCTCCCCTCTAGGACATTGCACAAGTCACTGATCATTGCACTTTATAGAAGTGGCAGACGGGCTGCCCAGGGCTTTGCAGGTGGGAAGGGAGGACAAGCTGGGCACCACTACAGGCTGCTGTCTAGGGCCAAGTGTTCTTCTCCCTGATTCCTGCTGCTGCATAAACACAGAGGCTCCATGGAATCTTTTTCCAGTGTTCAATTCTGAAAATTTTCAAACATACAAAAAATTGAAAAATATACAGTACAATAAACACCCATACACATATCCCTAGATTCAAAAGTTGCAAACTTCATGCCATACTGACTTTATTTTCATCTATTTATCTGGGCTTCCCTGGTGACTAGACAGGAAAGAATCTCCCTGCAATGCAAGAGACTTGGGTTCGATTCCTGGGTTGAGAAGATCCCCTGGAGAAGGCAATGGCAACCCACTCCATATTCTTGTTGGGGAAATCCCATGGACAGAGGACCAGGCGGGCTACAGTCCATGGGGTTGCAAAGAGTCAGACATGGCTAAGCAACTAACACTTTTCTTCTGTCATCTATCTATCATCTGTTTATCTATCTAACAGAACCATCATAAAGCAATTTGCTGATATCATGGCACTTCATCTTAAAATGCTTCACTAGAAATCTCCTAAAAGTAAGGTTTTTCTCTAATAGAACCATACCACCATATTGCACCTGACAATGTGAACAAGGATTTCCTGGAATTCCCTGATGGCCCAATGGTTAGGATTCTGTGCTTTCACTATTGAGAGGCAGGTTCAACACCTGGAAGGGGATCAAGCTGTGAGGCAGAGCCAAATTAAAAGCAAACAAACAAAAAACCTAAGGATTTCCTAAAATCATTTAAATTCTTAGTCCATATTCAAGTGTTCTTAAATGTATGTCCCACTGATTTTTTTTCATTTGGGTCTGGATTTATTTAATTCATATGCTTTTGAGATACATATGTAGTGTGATGCATCAGTACATTGTTTAATATATACCTAACTAGAAAAGTGTGGGCTTCCTAGGTGGTTCAGTGGGTAAAGAATCTGCCTGTGATGCAGGAGACTCAGGGGATACGAGTTTGATCTCTGAGTCAGGAAGATCCCCTGGAGGAAGGCATGGCAACCCACTTCAACATTCTTGCCTGGAGAATGTCATAGACAGAGGAGCCTGGTGGGCTACAGTCCATAGGGTCGCAATGAGTCAGACACGAATCAAGCAACTGAGGCTGCACACCAGAATATTGTGCTGTATAATATATTATATTGCTACATCATATTCTCTTATAAAATATATGTTTATATATCTATTCAACCAGTTGCAAGTATCATTTTTCTAGTTTTTGCCTAAGCAAATGGTGTTTTCTTTTTTAAAATTAATTAATTAATTTTTTAGTATTTTTGGCTGCACTGGGTCTTTGTGGCTGCACTCAGGCTTTCTTTAATAGCGATGAGTGGGAGCTACCTTCGTTGAGGTACACACGCTTCTCATTGCAGTGGCTTGCCTTGTTGCAGACCATAGTCTCTAGGCCCCCAGGCTTCCACAGTTACAGCATGCAGGCTCAGTAGCTGTAGTGCATGGGCTTACTGCTCAGCAGCATGTGGAATTCTCCTGGACCGGTGATTGAACCCCTGTTCCCTGCATTGGCAGGCAGATTCTTACCCACTGTACCATCAGAGGTAAGTCCTTTCTTAAACTACTTTCCAAGCAAGAGTCATGCAATGCATGTCTCTTTATATTATTTAATCTGGAACAACTCTTCATCTTTATCATTCATTTCATGAGGCTGATGTTCTTCCAGGTTCAGTTGTCTTGAAGAATGTCCCAAATTATGAATTTGTCTTTTTTTTCCTGACACTATTTTAATGTCCTCCTATCTCTGTTTTTCCTATAAACTAGAAGTTAGGCCAAAAGGGTCATTTAGGTTCAGGTTAAATATATTTGGCAAGAATGCATCATAGGTGACCATGTACTAACTATTTTATCATATCAGGAGATTCATAATATCGGATCACCCCAGTGGAACTTGCTTAAGATGGCAATGTGCAGGACTTCCCTGGTGGTCCCGTGGTTAAGAATCTGACTTCCAACGTAGGGGACTTGGGTTTGATCCCTGATTGGGTAACTGAGATCTCACAGGCTGTGGGGCAAGTAAGCCCGTGGGCCACAAGAGAGGCCCATGTTCACCAAAACTAGACAAAACAAAGACACAGTGTGGCTGAAAAAATCATAGTAAAATAAATAATTTTTTTAAAGGACGGCAATATGCTTTTTAAGTGTTGAAATACAGCAAACACAAAATAAACACTGTCTATTATTAACTCCATTTTACAGATGAGGAAACTGAGACGCCTACATTTTCAGCTAACTTTTTTCAGATAACTTACCTTGTGAGTGGCAAAGCTGGTCCCTGGTGGTCCCGTGGTTAAGAATCTGACTTCCAACGTAGGGGACTTGGGTTTGATCCCTGATTGGGTAACTGAGATCTCACAGGCTGTGGGGCAAGTAAGCCCGTGGGCCACAAGAGAGGCCCATGTTCACCAAAACTAGACAAAACAAAGACACAGTGTGGCTGAAAAAAATCATAGTAAAATAAATAATTTTTTTAAAGGACGGCAATATGCTTTTTAAGTGTTGAAATACAGCAAACACAAAATAAACACTGTCTATTATTAACTCCATTTTACAGATGAGGAAACTGAGACACCTACATTTTCAGCTAACTTTCTTCAGATAACTTACCTTGTGAGTGGCAAAGCTGGGACTCGATCCTAGGCCCTCTGATTCCAAATACAGACTTCTTTCCCTTCACTAGCCAAATTCCCATCTTCATAGAACTAAAAGTGAAAATTGCTCAATTGTGTCCAACTCCGAGTAGATAGCCTTTCCCTTCTCTAGGGGACCTTCCTAATCCAGGGATCAAATCCAGGTCTCCTACACTGCAGGCAGATTCTTTACCAGCTGAGCCAGCAGGGAAGCCCAAGAATACTGGAGTAGGTAGCCGATCCCTTCTCCAGCGTATCTTCCCAACCCAGGAATCAAACCAGGGTCTCCTGCATTGTAGGCGGATTCTTTACCAACTGAGCTATCAGGGAAGCCCACAGAACTAAAAGGTACCTTAAAAATTATTCAGTAATGTACTATTTCATTTCACAAATAATTAATGCAAGCTTACTGTAAACCGTTCGGGCCTGGTCTCAGGTCCATAGGATGCTTCAGTGATAAAACAAGTTCACAGGAAACTTACATTGTCATGGTGTGAGATGGACAGTAAACGCAAACAAAAAGTAAAATTATAGAATATGTTGGCTTCCCTGGTGGCTCAGAGAGTTAAGAATCTGCCTGAAACACAGGAGACCTGGGTTCAATCCTTGGGTTGGGAGGATCTCCTAGAGAAGAAAATGGCTACCCCTCCAGTATTCTGGTCTGGCAAATGCCATGGACAGAGGCACAGTCCAGGGGGTCACAAAGAGTCAGACACCACTGAGTGACTAACACTTTCACAGAAGATGTTACATGATCTGGAGGAAAATAAAGGGGAATGGATGGGTCTCACTGAGAAGGTGATTTTTGAGCAAAGACTTATAAGAGGGGAGAGGATGAGCCATGTAGAAATTTTGCGGGGAGAGCGTTCTAAGCAAAGGAAACAGCCAGGAGACCTGCCTGGTGGTCCAGTGACTAAGAATTTGTGCTCTCAATGTAGGGGGCTGGAGTTTGATCCCTGGTCAGGGAACTAGATTCCACATGTAACAACTAAGAGTTTGCACATCCCATGTCCCATACCTAAGACCTGATGCAGCCAAATAAGTAAATAAAATATTTTTTAAATAAACAAATCTATACATAGTTCAAGGTGAGGTCTAGTAGAGGAACTTGAATTGGAAGCTGTAGGAAACTGAGGTTTCCAGTCTTTGCAACCCACATCCTTGATTTACCAATGTGGAGATGGGTGGACACAGCTGAGCATCTGGGAAGTCCTGGAGGCCCAGAGAGTAGAGTAAGGAACCATGTATGAGTCTCAGGCCTGCCCTGGGAAGACCATGGATCTTCCTGCCTGCCTTGGGCTGGTGTTCTCCAGGCCGGATCTCCACGGGTATCCCCTGAATTAAGAGTCTGGGCTGCACTCTCGTGGGTGGGTCATTGGAAAAGTCTGAGCTTGAAGAGCTCACGAAGCTAATCAGAGCCAGCGGGACACTGTGCTGATCACAGAATGGATTCCTTCACCTGCTTCTCAGATGAGGATGTGGCTACAGGTGTGCAAGCATTTGGACCAGAGCCTTAGAGCTCCTGCTGCTGGATGAAAGCATTATCCAGAAGCTGTTGACCTGTCCCGCCCAGAGCATGGATGGCTCTAGCCAAGCACCCCAGATGTGCTCTTGAGATGATGCAGAACTGATGATGCTGCTGTGGTTTGCATCCCCACCCTCATCTTCACTCTCCATCCATTGCCCAGCTTCCTCTCCTGGCTAGAACGTTCTCCGGCAGCTAAAACAATTTTTGTTCACTGGGGCTGCAAAGCAGGCTGTGAAACGAATGATAAACAGAGAAGTTCAAAGGGACTTTCTCCCTTCCCCAAAGAAAGAGATTTCCTGCCTAGGATTTCTAAGGCTTGAGAGGAGGGTGTGAGAGAATCAGGGGAGCTAAAGGAAGCGCAGGTGTGGCACCGGGAGCCATTGTTAGGACAGGTTCCAAGTGGAGTCCCAGAAGCATTTCTGGAGGGTAGAGGTTAGGCTGGCCGACCCTCATGCCAAGGGGACTGAGGTCCAGTGAGAGGCAGGGCAGGGTTCAGAGATGGTGTGGGGCTGTGAGATAGAGGGCGAAGTGGATTTTCCTTTCTGCCTATCGTACCCAGGCAGCTGTGGTCCAGGGGACGACACTGGCCTTTCACATCCTACCTCTCCCATTCCATGTTCCTGGCCCCATGTCTGATGATCAGAGCTGCACATTGTTCAAAGAGTTTCATCAAAGTTTTGCTTTGACACAATAGGAGCTATGAACTGAGACCACACTCAGTTTGCTTTGAAGACAGCCAAACAACAGATAAGAGAATCCCTATGTAGTTCAATGGAAGACGGCCTTAAAGAACTTGAAGGAGGCTGGGGAGCTGAGCAGGACAAACCTGAGCTTGATGGGCCGTGGCTAGCTGAAGCTGAAATTCAGAATGCCGGGGACAATAATTGCACACCCTGAGTGCTGGCTTTCATATAGTAACTCATCTAATCTTCACAACAACCCCGTGAGGCAGTTACTATTATTAAGCCCAGTTACAGGCAGAAACAAAGGCACGGAGACAGGCAGTGACTCATTCAGCCCAGAGTCATAGAGTTGATGTGGAGCCAGGCTTTTCTCATTTCTCATTAAGCCTCAATCGTGTCCAACTCTTTGCGACCCCATAGACTGTAGCCTATCAGGCTCCTCTGTCCATGGGATTTTCCAGGCAATAGTACTGGAGTGGGTTGCCATTTCCTTCTCCAGGGGATCTTCCCAACCCAGGGCTTGAACCCGGGTCTCCTGCATTGTAGACAGACGCTTTACCATCTGAGCCACCAGGGAAGTCTCATTAAGCCTAGGAAGATCAATCAATAGAGCTCCTTATATCCATTTAGAGTCTATGAAGATTTCTGTAATATACTGTAAATATTCCTCAATGATTAAATATGTTTTCAAAAAATAATCTCTGAAAGTTAAGATAATAAAGTAGAACATTTCTCTCAATTAATATCTTTAATAATTCTCATGTACAATATACTATTTTTTCTCCATCAAAATAATATATTTGGAGGTGGAAACATTTATGATTTTTAAAAATTTCATAAGATTTATGAAATCTTAGAGCAGAACCACTATTCCAGTAATACTTGTAATAAAATTAAAATAATTTAAAACATTTCCATAAATAATCAAGGGTACTGAGATCTTTGATTTTCCCATAGGAATATGAATACTCATACACAATTCCAGAAATTTCCTTATTGATATATTAGGCAATGGGAAAACAGCTTGCATCAGAGTGGAATTTAATTTACTTCTCAATAAGGCTCTAGCAATATCCTCAAAAGGATATAAGATAAAGCTGACTTAACAACAGCCTCTTTCCCCATATATTCCAGACTTAGAACACCCATAATCTGTTTTTTAAGTCTGCACCCAGCTACTCCTCCTTCTCACTTGCCCACACTTTGAGTCAGGGGCTGATGGCCCAGTTTAGCAGAGGAGGTTGGGCTCCAATTCCTCTGCCACACATGAAAGTGAGACAGGACCCAGAAAACCAGTCTGATACCCTGATGATGAAGGGGAAACCAAGGGGAAGAATCACAGTCTCCAGTACATTTTCCAATGAAGCACAACCCCAGACCAGACAACTGAGTCAAGTCCTACCTCTGGTTCAACAACACAAAGTGAAGGAAAAGATGCTCAGTGTCATTCATCAATAGGAAGATGCAAATCAAAGCCACAGCGAGATACAATTCCATACCCCCTAGGATGGCTATCATCAAAAAGTTAGAAGGGGAGTGTTAGTGAGATGTGTGTTGGTAGAGAAATTGGAACCCTCATCCATTGATGGTGGGAATGTGAAATGGTGCAGCTGTATTGGAAAATGGTCTGATAGTTCTCAAAAAGTTAAATACAGAGTTACTATATAATCCAGCAATTCCACTCTTAGATACAGTCCCCCAAAGAACTGAAAATAGGGATTCAAACAGATTATTGTACATAAATGTCCATAGATAGCCAAAAGGCAGAAACAATCCAAATGCCCATCAATGGAAAAATGGCAAAAACAAAATGTCGTATATCCTTTCAATGGAATATTATTCAGCCATCAAAAGGAACAAAGTATCAGTACTACTACAATGTGGATGAACCTTGGAAACATCATGCTAAGTGAAAGAAGCCAGATACAAAATGTCATCTAGTCTATGATTCCATTTATATGATATCTTATGCAGAAGAGGTAAGCACATAGAAACAGAATAGATCCGTGGTCTCCAGGATCTGGAGTGAGAGAGGCCTGGGGAGTGCTTTCTTAACAAATATACGGTTTCCTTTTAGAATGACTCAAACCTTTTGAAACTCTGTAGACAGTCGATGGTTGCACAATGTTATGAATGTACCAAATGCCACTGACATATTCATGTCCAAATGTTATTTGAATTTACCTCCATTGAAGAAAAAAAAAAGTAAAACCAAAATTACAGTGTAGAAAAGAGGAGAAATGTAGTTTGGCATCTGTTTTTCTGAAAACTTGAGTGTTCGGGTGGGTGTGGCCGAGTGTGAACCATGGACACCATGATAACCATGACTGACATGCCTCCTCTGTCCACAAGCTGCCCTAGGGCCCCACACCTTTGACCTACCTGCTCCTCACAGCACCATGAAGGTGACGGCCAGGGAACAGTCAGCTGTATGGGTAGAAAAAGGCAGAGCTGGGATCTGAAACCACGCACTATCCTCTAGAGTTCTTGCCCTAACCCAAATAACTGCTTTTCTGTAGGAGTAGCGACAATGTTGAGAGGCACAATAGCCAACATTTAATCAGTTATACTCTTAGTGGGTGCTAAGAAATTTGTTTTTTCACATGTCCATTCCACAAGCATTTATTAAGTACCTACTCTGTGCCGATTGCTTTTCTGGAGACAGACCAGGTCCCTATGCTCCTGAAGCTTACATTCCTCCTGCTTACATTCCAGGAGAGAGAGAGACAACACAGTAATAAATGTGAATATTGCATGAAGTAAGGGCTACTCAAGCAAGAAAAATAGTAAAGGAGAGGGAGTGACAGGGTAGGCTGGAGGGAAACAAGTGTGGTGGGGAGATCCGGGGAAACTGCTCCGAGAAGGGGATGATACTGAGCAGACCTGATGAAGTGAGGGAGAAAGACTGGCGAACACTGGGACTTCCTTGGTGGTCCAGTGGCTAAGACTCCTAGCTCCCAAATGCAAGGGGCCTGGGTTCGATCCCTGGTTTGGAAATTAGATACCACATGCCACAACTAACAGTGTGAGCCACAACTAAGACCCAGTACAGCTAAATAGATAAATACATAATTTAAAAAAAAATTGGCAGACTTCAGGGGAGAAAAATTCAGGCAAGGGACCAGTAAAAGCACAGGCCCCAAGATGAAAGTCAGCTTGAGGAGGAGGGGGGAGATCTGTGTGCATGGGATGAGGGGTGGGCAGTGGGGAGGGGAGCAGTGATCAGCTTCCTGCACAGAAGTCAGAGCACAAGGGGACTCATAGAGAAATGTGCATGTTTAATGAGAAGTCATATACTATTAATATCTCCACGAACTCTCACAAGCAACACTATGTGAATGTAAAGTTCTCTCAGTTGTGTCCGACTCTTTGTAATCCCATGGACTGTAGCTCACCAGGCTCCTCTATCTATGGGATTCTCCAAGCAAGAATACTGGAGTGGGTAGCTATGCCCTCCTCCAGAGGATCTTCCCAACCCAAGCATTGAACCTGAATCTCCCGCATTGCAGGCAGATTCTTTACCATCTGAGTCATCAGGGATAGACCTGCTTTATGAGGCACATACTATTGTTATTGTCATCCCTGTTTTATATGAAAAAAAAAAATCTGAAGCTCAGAGTGGTTAGGTAACAAACTCAAGATTCCACAGGAGTAAGTTTGGAGCAGAGATTTGACCCAGACTTGTGATTCCAGAGTCCAAAACCTTAAACAAACAAACACATACCTTGGCTACAGACCTTTTAGCAACACAAGCTCAGCCTCACGCTGAGCTGGTTCAAGCCCCGTAGAAGCGCATACTCTGCTTACACTCTGCACCTGAGGCAGAACTCAAGGTGCTGGGAGGACGATGGTGTGAGCCCTGGTCCCACACGGCCTCCGCTCCATCCTCCCCCAGCCTTGGAGTAGGATTAAAGCCTTGTTTAGAAATGAGGAAAACTGAGACACAGACAGGTCTCCACATTGCCAGGGGTACGAAGGGGGTCAGGTGGTGGAGCTGGAACTTGGACCCAGACAGTTTCAGACCAGAGGCAAGGAGTTCACCCACAGACCCACATTACTTTTATCATGGGTCCCCGATGCCATTAGACTCACGAACTTCAGACAGCCTCATCTGGGAATTCCCCGGCGGGTCTGGTGGTTAGGACTCTTGACTTCCACTGCAGGGGACACAGGTTCAGTTCCTGGTGGGGAAACTAAGATCCCACAAGCCTCGAGGCACTACCAAAATAATTTTTTTAATTAAAAAAAAATTTTAATTTGGGTTTTAATTATAAAACCCAAACAGGATCTTCCCTGGTGGTTCAGTGGTAAGGAATCTGCCTGCCAAATGCAGTTCGATCCCTGGTCTGGGAAGATCCCACATGCCTTGGATCAACTAAGCTGGCATGCCACAACTACTGAGCCCACACTCTAGAGCCCAGGAGCTGCAGCTACTGAAGCCTGCGCACCCTAGAGCCCGTGCTCCACAATAAGAAAAGCCACGGCAACTAGAGAGTAGCTCACGCTTGCTGCAACTAGAGAACAGCCCAAGTAGCAACACACACACAAATAAAACCAATGGCTTCACCTCCCTGATCCTGGACTCCTTACACCTGTGGGAGGGTTGGGGATCACTCAGTCATCCTGCTCTTCCTTCCACATCCCTCTTCCTCATTACCCTGCAACTCAGAGCTTTCTCCCATCCCCGTGTGGACACATGCAGCATGCAGGCATGCTAAGTCGCTTCAGTCATGTCTGACTCTTTGCAACCCTATGGACTGTAGCCTGCCAGGCTCCTCTGTCCATGAAGTTCTCCAGGCAAGAATACTGGAGTGGGTTGCCATGCCCTCCTCCAAGCGATCTTCCCAACCCAGGGACGGAACCCGCCATTTCCTGTGGCTCCTACATTGCAGGCAGATTCTTTACCGCTGAGCCACCAGGGAAGCTCTCATCTACCACGCATGACCTGTTGCCAAATCCTGTGAAGATGCCTCAAGCCTACTCGTTCCCTCTTCTCTACATGCAGTGCCCCTGTGCTCTGTCATTCTCTTACAAACTGGGAATGCGAAGACAACCAGATGCAGCCCCACCCTCGAGGAGCTTACCATCCAATGGGCAGAAACCAATGAGTAGGCAATTCATGTTTGGTGAGCAAACCCATGAGAAAAGAAGACACATGGTCACACCTACAAATGTGTGTGTTGAAGGGAGGCGTATGGGTGACATCTAGGTAACTTGAGGAAATGAGGGAAGGCTTCCTGGAGGAGGTGATATTTGAATTGAACCTTGATGGCAGTAGGGACAAGAGAAAAGGCCCAGTTCAAGATCCCCCAAGAATCCTGTGCTTTACATAGTCTCGATCCTACAACTTTTGCTCAAAGAGTAACTGGAAGAGGACAAATCAATGTTGACAGACCTGGGTTCAAATCCCCACTCTAACACAACCCAGCAGCCTTGGGCGGGTTGTTAAATCTCACTGAGCCCTTCTTTCCTCAGCTGTAAAATAGAATAATGCCTAATGTGTGTAGCTGTTAAAAGAATTAAAGATAACATATGTCCCAACCTGACACATGGCAGTTATTTAGTAAGTGATTGCTCTTGTTATTAGACTGTACTGCGAAAATACCTTTACCCTCAAACCTCAATTTCTTTAAGAAATCATCTGAGATCCGAGAGTGGAAATTAGAATCTCCTCTTTCAGATCTGTTTCACTGCTATCAGTGGGCCTCTCAGAGTCTCCCTTGATTAGTGATGTGTGGTTTGTCTGACTCTCCTAATAGATGCTCAGCTCCTGAGAATAACAATTGTGTTTCATTCATTTTTTTGTAAAGTCTTTATCGAATTTGTTACAATATTGTTTCTGTTTTTATATTTTGGTTTCTTGGCCTGGAGGCATGTGGGATCTTAGCTTTCTGACTAGGGATTGAATCCACAGCTCTAGAATTGGCAGCACAGAGTCTTAACCACTGGACTGTCAGAGAAGTCTCTGTTTCATTCATTTTTAGCCCCTTCATGCTCAGCTCAGTCCAGGCTTAATCAGCGTTAATAAGATGAAATATGGACCAAGTCTTGCCCTGAGGGATGCCTGAAGCAATTTGGGGATGGAGATGGGGGTGGTGTGCCATTCTGGCCATGGGCCACAGCAGGCATAGGCCAGGGGATGGGAGCCCAGTGCTGAATGTGCAGTGATGGGGGATGGGGATGGGAACAACCTGGATCAGACAGAAGAGGTGGGAAACACAGGAAAGAAAATGTGGACATTAGTAAAACAACAGACTTCAACTTGTCTGACCGTATAAATCGGAGTCACTTTGCTTCGCATTCAAAAATCTTTCACAGGAACGTCCCTGGTGGTGCAGTGGTTAAGAATCCACCTAGCCAGTGCAAGGACACGAGTTTGATCCCTATTCCGGGAAAATTCCACGTGCCATGAGACACAGCCCTTGCACCACAACTACTGAGCTCGCATGCCCTTGCACCCATGCTCCACAACAACAGGAGCCATCGCAATGAGAAACCCCTGCACTGCAACTAGAGAGTAGCCCCCACTCACCACAGCTAGAGAAAGCTGGGGCACAGCAATAAAGACATAAATATATAAATAAATCAAATTAATTTAAAAATTCTCCCGCAAATAGGCAATCCCCGAAAGAAGAGTTAAAGAAACATTCATCGTATGAAAAAATGGCCAAACTCACGAGAAGTAAAAAGTGATGCAAGACACAAGAGCTGCGCTTCCCTGATGGCTCAGTGGTAAAGAACCCCTTGCCGGCGCAGGAAACACGGGCAGATCCCTGATACGGGAAGATCCCAGGTGCTGCGGAGCAGCAAAGCCCACGCACCGCAACTATTGAGCCTGCGCTTGAGAGCCTGTGAGCGGCAACTACTGAGCCCACGCGCCCTGGAACCTGCGCTCCACACAAGAGAAGCCACCACGGTGAGAAGCCCACGCACAACTAGAGAGCATCCCCTGCTTGCAGCAACTAGAGAAAGCCCTCGGCAGCAACTAAGACCTAGCACAGTCAAAGATATATATAATCATATACATAAGATATGTTTTATCCTATATAATATATACATACAATATATGTATTAATAATACATATAATAATGTATACTATATATTATACACATATATTATATATATACATATGTATAAAAGACAAAAGAGCTCAGAGTAGTAAAGACAGAAACAATGTATGTGCCTCACTGGTGGCCCTGTAATCTATCCTGGCAGGATATAAATTAATCCAACATTACAATGTGCCTACTCTTTATTTCTACAGTCTTATTTCTAGGAACTTCTTTTTAGGAAATTATCAAATAAGAATGTCATAGACTGGACAAAATGATTTATTACAGCACTGCCTATTAATAATAGCCCCCAAATGACAAATAGTGAAATACCCAATGATAGGATGCTATTAAATGATGGCACAATATTATGTAACCGTTAAAAATAACACGGCAAATCTGTATTTCTCCACATCAAAAGATTCTGTGATATGGTAAAAGTGAAAACAGAGCAGGTTACAAAATGATAGTATCTTATTTTTCTGTATTTGTATATTTATATACAGAGAGAGTAAGAGAATTAAAAAATGCACCTGTGTACAGTGGTTACATATGCCTACTTTCCAAATTTTCTGCAATTAAATAAAATAAATTTTGTGTTCCACATGGGCTGTAAGTGACCTGGCCCTTGGGTAAAGCAGGTAACTCCTCCTTCTAGTGAACACCTGGCCACCCTTGTACTCACCCAGGATCCCAGTTACTTGGTCCCCATCAGACATGAGTCTAAAGCCACCAGCACAGAAACTCTTCCCAGACCAGAGCGAGTCACGCAGTCTTGCCTCTGAGAGCAGAAGAGGATCTGTGAGCAGATGGGCAGGTTTGTGAGGACAGAGGTGGGGCTGTCCCCAGAAGCTCTCCTCCGGAATTGGGGTTGTAAACTCACACGGGCAGTCGGACAGCCCGAGGTTCTTCCTCACAACATAGGGATGTGCCATGGTGAGGGAGGAAGGTAAGACCTCCTTAACCCAGGAGGTCACCAAGTTAAGACCTCATTATCACAACTAGTCCTTGCAATGACAGGTTTTGTCAACTCAGATAAAAGAAATCTGATATTTGATATTAACAGATCACCAGCCAGTGTGGCAATTCCTCCCTGCCTGAGCAGGCTCCAAGCACCAGCATATGTTTGAAGTAAATCCTGGGGCTTGAACTTGCTCCAGGATGCAAAGCTGACACCTCTCTGGATGAATAGAGAAGCAAACAGGATGAAGTTGAGTAGAAAAGCAGGAAGACAGTCCTTAGAGATAGGTCCTACTTCCTGTAAGAGTCCATCAGAACTTTTCCTTCTATTATTCACTGACAGTGAACACTTCATGTCTTCAGGCACTTCATAGTTCAGATGAACTTTATTAGATTGACCATGCCCCCAAGGGAAAGGCCAGTTTCACTGGTCTTTCTATCCCTCCACCCACTCCACACCCACTCTTTCAGTACCAAGCAAGGTGTCTGGCTCCTTCAACATGTACTTATTGAAGTCTCACTAAACAATGCTGCTGCTGCTGCTGCTAAGTCGCTTCAGTCGTGTCTGACTCTGTGCGACCCTATAGATGGCAGCCCATCAGGCTCCCCCGTCCCTGGGATTCTCCAAGCAAGAACACTGGAGTGGGTTGCCATTTCCTTCTCCAATGCAGGAAAGTGAAAAGGGAAAGTGAAGTCGCTCAGTCTTGTCTAACTCCTAGCGACCCCATGGACCGCAGCCTACCAGGCTCCTCCATCCATGTGATTTTCCAGGCAAGGTACTGGAGTGGGGTGCCATTGCCTTTTCCACTAAACGATGCTAGGAGAGTCTATAGTGAACAGGGCAGACACACTTTCAAACTCATTGAATATCCATTCTAGTAGATGGACACCAGACTGTATATGAACAAGCAAACAAATGAGAGAACTTAGTAGACTTACATAATTTCAACTACGTTTGTTCAGCAATTCTCAGTAACATTGAGAATAATAAAAATAACAGTGACATCAGGCAAGCAACTCCACCTGTCATTGCATTCCGTGAGCACATCTAAGGGCTTCCCTGGTGGCTTAGTGATAAAGAATCTGCCTGCCTATGCAGGAGACACAGGTCGGATCCCTCACCCAGGAAGATCCCACATGCTGCAGGGCAACGAAGCGCATGCACCACAACTACTGAGCTTGTGCTCTAGAGCCTGGGAGCCACAGCTGCTGAGCCCATGTGCCACAGCTTCTAAAACCATTGCCCTAGAGCCTGTGCTCTGAAACAACAGTGAGCACACCCAGAGAAAGCGTGAGATGGACAAAGGGCATCTGCTGTCCTGTCCTGGGCATCTCACCTTGCTGAGTGAGACTCATGTTTTTTCAGAAAGCATCACTCTTAAATAAAAGCCATCTGGTGTCAATCAAAGGAAACAGTGATCTGTTCCAACTTGGAGGGCAAACAGTTCTGTCAAACTTACTGAGAGATGGTCAGTGGTATTTCAATATGGTGTCTCCCTGGGTTGGGGGGAGGGAGGAGGGTTTTAAGGATTATTTCGATTACATGTCATTTCCACAGTGCATGTGAACTTGAGGTTTAATTCCTGATGGAGTTTGACTCCCCTGTGTGTATGCTGTCTGATGATTTTCCTAACTCCATCTATGGCATCTGATAACCCCATACCATTTTTTTATGAGGGCTTCCATGGCGGCTCAGATGGTAATGAACCTGCTTGCCAGTGCAAGAGAGTTCCAGAAAAACATCTACTTCTGCTTTATTGACTATGCCAAAGATTTTGACTGTGTATATCACAACAAATGTGGAAAATTCTTCAAGAGACGGGAATACCAGACCACCTGACCTGCCTCCTGAGAAATCTGTATGCAGGTCAAGAAGCAACAGTTAGAACCGGACATGAAACAGACTGGTTTCAAATTGGGAAAGGAGTATGTCAAGGCTGTATATTGTCACCTTGCTTATTTAACTTCTATGCAGAGTATACCATGCAAAATGCTGGGCTGGATGAAGCACAAGCTGGAATCAAGATTGCCAGGAGAAATATCAATAACCTCAGATATGCAGATGGCACTACCCTTATGGCAGAAAGTGAAGAGGAACTAAAGAATCTCTTGATGAAAGTGAAAAAGGAGAGTAAAAAGTTGACTTAAAACTTAACATTCAAAAAACTAAGATCATGGCATCCAGTCCCATCACTTCATGGCAAATAAATGGGGAAACAATGGAAATAGTGACAGACTTTATTTTCTTGGGCTCCAAAATTACTGAAGATGGTGACTGCAGCCAGAAAATTAAGAGGCTTGCTCTTTGGAAGAAAAGTTATGACCAACCTAGATAGCATATTCAAAAGCAGAGACATTACTTTGCTGACGAAGGTCCGTCTAGTCAAAGCTATGGTTTTCCCAGCAATCATGTATGGATGTGAGAGATGGACTCTAAAGAAAGCTGAGCGCTGAAGAATTGATGCTTTTGAACTATGGTGTTGGAGAAGACTCTTGAGAGTCCCTTGGACTGCAAGGAGATCCAACCAGTCCATCCTAAAGGAGATCAGTCCAGAATATCCATTGGAAGGGCTGATGCTGAAGCTGAAACTCCAATATTTTGGCCACCTGATGTGAAGAACTGACTTATTGGAAAAGACCCTGATACTGGGAAAGATGGAAGATGGGAGGAGAAGGGAATGACAGAGGATGAGATGGTTGGATGGCATCACCAATTTGATGGACATGAGTTTGAGCAAGCTCTTGGAGTTGGAGATGGCCAGGGAAGCCTGGCATGCTGCAGTCTATGGGTCAGCCACGACTGAGTGACTGAACTGAACCAACTGCCAATGTAGGAGACACAGGTTTGATCCCTGGATCAGGAAGATCCCTTGGAGAAGGAAATGGCAACCTACTCCAGTATTCTTCCTGGAGAATTCCCTGGACAAAGGAGCCTGGAGGGCTACAATCCGTGGAGTCACAAGAGAAGGACATGACTCAGAGACCGAAAAACAACAAATTTTTTATGAAGTCCCTATTATAATCAGTATTATAATGTGTCAGTACCTACTCTACACACTGCAACTAGAAATGAGTCCAAAGAAGTCCCACTCTCAAAGAGTGAATAAAGTCTTCTATTTGCAGGGTGCTTTGTATCTATAAAGTATTTTTGTAAAGTTGACCTAATGGTTATGGGCCCAGCATCTCTGTTCTTTTTCTGGGAATTGCACTCCGTTGCACCCATACTTTTAGAAAATGCTCCTTTTCAGGATAAACCCTGGGTTTGGAATGGAAGCTATCACTGTTTTCCAGTATCTTGTCCCTTGCTCCTCAGTGGATTTAAAGTGGAACTAGAAGCAGAGTTGCAGGCACTTCTGGGGAGGAAGTGCTGAGCTCTGGTGTGGTCATGGCAGTGGCCATGCCTGCGCGCCATGCAGAGTAAGGGAACATGCAGGAAAGCACTAACATTCAGCTGGGAGCAGAAATGAGTGAGATATGGAGGAGCCTCCCTGCAGCAAGTATTCCCACTGCCCGGAGGATTCCCCAAAACACGAGGTTTCCCATCAATTCTTTTGCCCGAGCCAGTTCAAGATTGCAACCAAAGCATCTGAGATATGCCTCTACTTATCAGGCATTCCTCACCTTGAAGAAGGTGCTTAAAGAGGTTAAGTGAGCTCAGAGAGACCAGGAGGAATTGCAACACTGCTTCAGAACCTGTTTCACATCCTTGACCCTTGTAAGGGGTTTCCCTGGTTTTAGTCTCACCTCCACTCAAGTAAGATCTGCACACTCTGGTCCGTGTCTTTTTCACAATGCAAAGCTGAGTGCATGGCACGTCCGGGTCCCAGTCCTCTGGTGACAGTCCACTTGAGACTCCTTTGCAGGCCTCCAGTCTATCTTTCCAGGTTGCACTCCCTCTCTCGGCTCACGTGTGCTCCCTGCAACTCATCCCTAGAGAATCAAGTGTTCAGGCTCTGTGGGTGCACTGCTGCCCCTGCCAGGAGCCCTCTCTCGCCTCTATCTCCTTCCTGCAGTCCCCACACAACCAGGTAGCCTCGCTGCCATCCACCACCCCAGGCAGGACCATCCCTCCTCCTTCCTTTGCACCTCTCTTGGATCTACACCTAACAAGGCACCCATCTCTTTGTTTCTTAGTCTCATCCTCTGCCTTCTAGAATCAAGGTTCAGGGGGCCAGAGATAGTGACGTCATCTATCTCTACGCCCTGGTCCCACACGGGGCACACAGTAGGCATTCACTCCATGTTTGCAGAAGGGGCGAACAAGAGGATAAGAAATATGGAGTTGATGCAAATATTAATCTCCAAGCATCTATACTTCATTAATAATCAGCATCAGTTTGGGGTCATGCAATGTGCTGCTCTGAAGCCAGTGAAAGCTGAACAGGCAAATCTGAAATACCTTTTCAGAGATTCATCTTCACTCTGCGTACCCAATTAACTTGGGACCATTAGTCCCTTCTCAAGCTGCCAGGATCTATTAAGCCATTCAACTTATCCTCAGGCACTTCAGGATCAGTCCCAAGGGCATTTTTTTCAGGCATGGGCAGCCAAAGCCTAAGTGACTTAAATGGTGAGCTTTCTCTCACTCCCACTGGGAAGCCATCCACCGAAGCGAAACTTTAATGGCTCTAAAGGGCCGTGAAGCAGGAAACCTCCTACAGCTCCTACAGCCTCAACCCTTAAAGAAATGCTGGTCTGGTGCCCTTCCTAGGGGCTGGCCTTCTGAATAACTGGAACAGGAAACCACCCTCCTTAGAGTGATAGGAATGGTCCTAGGAAAGTCCCCAGACCTAAAGGATGTCCCTCAGCCATGCTCTTCACTGCCTGAAATTCCCCCCATTAATCACTTAGCAAATATTTATTGGCACCTACTAGGTGCCAGCACTCAGGGATTCTGACAGAAATCATTACACATTTATTATTTTGAACTAAGAGCTTTATGCTAAGCTCAAAAGCAATTGTCCCTTTGAGCATGACCCACTAAGTGTTATCAGTCATTAATACCATCTTGCCAAGAAGACTGTTGGGGGAGGAGACAGCTGTATGGTGGGGTTTTAGGATACACAGGGGTGCAAGTTGCTGGGGAACAAGAAGGGGTATGGTCTTACAAACTAACTCCAAGTGTGGTGATTGGACACTGTGGTTGAGGTTAACCATTTCCATTCCTTTCTCATACCCCTTCCTACCCTCTGCAGCCACCTGGAGTTGCTAGATTAGAGAAACAAGCAGAGTTGACCTGTCAAATATACCTTGTTTCTAGGATTAGCCTGTATTCCACAGCTTGGCCACACTTAATTCCATCGGGAAATGCCCCAGATTTGCATTTGGAGAGTGTGTGCAAGCAGATCCAGGATGCCTAGTTTGGGCATTTAGTTTAGCCTCTGTGAACAAAACTAAGGCCAGGGTCAACTCCTGATGTGGTAGCAGTTGTAACACAACAACTATCGTTGTTGAAAGCTGTCATTGTATGAAAGCTATCATTTATTAAGAACCTACTAGGTGGCAGGCATTTTAGCAAATGCTCTATTTAATCCATTTTCCACAATAACGTTGAGGTATGCATTTTGAAGAAACCACATATTTTTGTTTTGTTTCTGACTGCATGGCTTGTGGGATATTAGTTCCCTGATCAGGGATGGAACCTGTGCCCCCTGGAGTGGAAGTGCAGAGTTTCAACCACTTCACCATCAGGGAAGTTCCAAGAAACCAAGTCTCAGAAGGGCTATTTGCTTAAGGTCACACCTCAACCACTGAGGTAGGGTTGCAACACAGTCCCTGTGTGGCTCCAGAGCCCATTTCTTTAATGTAAGGCTACACAAATCATGGGTACAGTTAATTTTTAGTACCATCCTTCTCTAGACCCAGAAGGGCAACATGAATGATCTGTCAGAGCTTGGAGAAGGGAAAAGGTTTGCCCTGAGACCTGTTATAAAAGCAAAGTTACAAGGGACTTCCCTGGTGGTCCAGTGGTTAAGAATCCTCCTTGCAATGCTGGGGATGTGGAAAGTTTAATCCCTCGTGGGGGAACTAAGATCCCACACGCCTCAGAGCACCTAAGCCCGTGTGCTTCGACTACTGAGCCCAGGTGCTCCGGAGCCCTTGAGCCACAACTAGAGAGTCTGCGTGCTGTAACAAAAGATCCCATGTGCTGCAATTAAGACCTGAAGCAACCAGATAAATAAATAAAATAACAAGGAAAAGTTCCTCTAAGCAGAGGGGTTGGCTCAACCACGACCTCATTAAAGATATGGAAAATGGAAGAGGGTTAGGTGGCTAGGAGAGGACTCCTACAACAGATGAAATCAGGAGTGCACATGTCTATATTTTTGGCCCTGTTCTCTTAAGGAAGTGATGTGCCACTGATGGGCAGTATCCGCTCTGGTGGAGACAGATGTATCAGGAAGTGTCCCAGCCTTATGAAGCCAGTCACCACCACTTTCTCCCACTGGGTATTGGTCCCCCGTAACATGCATTTCAGTGGCCAGAGTTATCTGATTCTTAATGATTCAGCTCCTTGTAAATGAACAAACTGAAATTGTGATTATTCATCTTCTTTCATCATCTTATGGGCTTCCCTGGTGGCTCAGACGATAAAGAATCTGCCTGCAGTGCAGGAGACTGGGTTTGATCCCTGGGTTGGGAAGATCCCCTGGAGGAGGAAATGGCAACCCGTTCCAATATTCTTGCCTGGGAAATCCCGTGGACAGAGAATCTTGGCGGGCTACAGTCCATGGGGTTGAAAAGCGTCGAACACGACTGAGTGACTAACACTTCATTATCTTAGGGCCTTAGTTCAGCTCAGTCATTCAGTCATGTCCATCTCTTTGAGACCCCATGGACTGCAGCACACCAGGCTTCCCTGGTCATCACAACCCCCGGAGCTTGTTCAAACTCATGTCCATCAAGTCGTGATGCCATTCAATCACCTCATCCTCGTCATCCCCTTTTCCTCCTGCCTTCAATTTTGTCCAGCTTCAGGGTCTTTTCTAAGGAGTCAGTTCTCACATCAGGTGGCCAGAGCACTGGAACTTCAGCTTCAGCACCAGTCCTTCCAATAAATATTCAGGATTGATTTCCTTTAGGATTGACTGGTTTGATCTCCTTGCAGTCCAAGAGACTCTCAAGAGTCTTCAACACCACAGTTCAAAAGTGTCAATTCTTCGGTGCTCAGCTTTCTTCTTAGGGCCTAGCACATCCAGATATACCAATAATAGCCCTGAGACCCACCATTGAGGTCTGTCTGGATGCTAAACTGGCAGGCCCCAGGAGACCCTCTAGCCAACCTCAGGCTTTCTTTAGGTGGTATGGCCTTGCCAACTCTCCCTCCCTCCTTAGGAATTTGGTGCCTTTGCAGTGGCCTTGATCCAGCCGCACTCCTCACCGGAGACCCAGGGACAACCTGCTACCCATAGGGGTGGGTGTGCGTCTTGCTAGCTTCTTTCCCATTTTCTTTGTATTCTGCCTTCTATGATTTCATGCACCTTCACCTGATAAACCAACTCACATGTTACCTTTCCCAGGCATTAAAAATAGCTTCTAAAGTGTTAAAAATCATTATAATTTTTATTATAGAAAAAATATATTTCAACTGTATACGTATAGTATTGTATATTATTTATAAAAAGTTCATTTAGTTAAAATTAAATTCTAGAACTTTTCAACCTATAAGAAGCAGCGAGAATATAATAAACCCCTATATCCTCACCATCTACTTTCAATAATAATCAACATTTTAATCAATCTGGTTTCATCCATCCCCTACACTTTTTTGCTCTGAGCATTTTTTAAATAACCAGAAGACATATGACTTTACCCACAAAAACTTACATATGTGCCATTAACAGATAAGCACTTTTTAAAAGACATAACCTGAACTTCCCTGGTGGTCCAGTGGTTACGACTCTGTGCTTCCAATGCAGCGGGCAGGGGCCAGTCTCGGGTTGGAATATAAGAGCCCACGTGCGGTACAGTGTGACCAAAAGATACAAAATAAAATAAAAATAAAGGACAGAACCATAATGCCACTATCACCTTTAACAAAATAAACAACAAACACTTGATATGCTCTAAACTCAGTTCCAAAGTTCAAATTTCCCAGATCATTTCCAAAATGTCTTCTTATAACTATCTATTCCTACTTCTCTGAAGACAAATGCAAGAGTTCATACAGATTATGAACCATGTTGTTTTAGCTTTCCTATTTTAAAATTCCCTGTTAACCTTTCGCTAGATAAGTTTTAGCATCCATTGATCATTTCTAAATCCATTATCTTATCAGGGGTTGAAAAAGTCATGATTTTCTAGTTCTACTATTCCTTGTTATTAGGGAGAATTTTGATGTAAAGATGAACTTTATCTTACCAGATCTTTGGCTACTATGACATACTGTTCATGAAGGAAAGGTGGGATATTCTCATTTTTATCAATTTTCATTGGTACCCAGACAACCTCTAATAGTGATCAATAAGGAGCTCGTTTTTTAAATCATTATAAATTTTGAGTTTTCTATTTTTGCCACGTTCCAATACATTGCAGTCATTATTCTTTTTGATGCTAAAAATTTCCCATCTTTGGTCAGTAGAACTCTCCAACTGGCTCCTGGGCCAGGTTTTTTTTTTTTTTTTTTTTTTTTAAACTGCATTTAATTTATTTGGCTGTGCCAAGTCTTAGCTGTGCTACAGTGGGGTCTTCAGTTGTAGCATGTGGGATCTAGTTCCCTGACCAGGGATCGGACCCAAGTACCCTGCATTAGTAGCATGGAGTCTTAGCGACTGGACCACCAGGGAAGTCCCCGGGCCAGCTGTTGCTAGCTTCCCTGCTTTCTGGCACAATCATGTAGAATCAAATTGGACATTTCTTCCTCTGATCAGAAAGCAACTCTTTTTCCAAGGAGCTCTGGTTCCTTTCAGTGTTCCAGGCATCTTTAAAGGACTCCCACTGGGATGATAACATCCTACTCTAGCAGAATTGAATAAAACAGGGAATTAGAAGTACCAAGATGAGTAAATAAGACAAAGGTTTTCTTCTTTGGGAATGGGGAAGGGTGGGATGAGGGGAGAAAGGAAGATTTCAGAGACCCTCACACAATTCCCCTGCCTTCCTCATTCCTTTCTCTGAATCTCCACTCCCCGTATGCTCTAGTCTTAGGATTAGAACTTTCCATTGCTGGAAATACAGGTGAAAATTCGGTCAGCTTGGAACCCTGGGGCCCCACCTGACCTCCCTCCGCAAAAAGCCCATAGCCTTTGTGCAGTGTTACGTCACTTCCCACCCAGCCCTTCCTGAGCCAGCTCCCTGATGTCTCCAATAACACAACCGGCCTCATCCCAGTGACATCAGGGAAACTCCCATTTCCAACAGTTTCTCCTTCAGCTGCAAAAATGTGCAGCGGTAGACAGGGTGTGGGCTTCTGAAGTCTCTGCAGGAAGCAGAGTTGTTTTCTCAGCACCCCCTCTGAGTGCATCTTCCGTGAGGGCTGTGGTTGCTCAGCTGGTGTGGAACCTTCACATCCCCTCACCCGGTCCCACCCCACCCACAGGGGTCAGGGAGGGCAGACCCCACACCAAGTGGAGGCTGTTGAGGATGACAGAGGACCAGTGCAGAGCAGCAAAATCTAACGGAGGCTGGCAAAGGGGCTGCCTGAGATTCCACCTCCCCACGAATTTCTTGAGTTTTGTTTGTTTCTTCCACCTCCTTGCTCAAAGAGACAATAGATATCACTGCACTTAAACTGACATGGGGTGAAGAGAGTCTGAAATTCTGCCACACTCCATCAGTGTGTTCATGAATCTACAATCATATTTCATATGGTTGTCACAGTCTCCTGGTGCTGCCAGCCGGAATGTTTATCATGACAACTTCCTGAAACCAAGGACAGAAGTCTCCACTTAATAACACTCAGAAACTGGCTAGTCCTGGCAAAGAGCTCCAAAGACCTACTGTGTGCCCAGCGTGCTTTCCCATGGGTTCTGTTTCTCCTCCCAAGATCCCAGGGTGGACTCAGGTCAGGTCTCAACGTTCTGAGGCCATCTGCTCCCCTCTGTTTCTGCTTTACAGACTCTGCAGTGAACCTTCTTAATTGGGACCAGAAAATCCATGATATTTTTCCTTTTAGGAACAAAAAGTTGTGTAATTATTGCTATTATAGTATTAGAACCACCATGCCCTGACTTCTGTTTTAGACCTAGAAAAATAGACCCTGGCTCTGTGATATTGTTGTTGCTGTTGTTGTTCAGTCCTGTTGACTCTTTGCTGTTGTTCAGCTAGGTCCTGTCTGACTCTTTGCAACCCCATGGACTGTAGCACGCCAGGATTCCCCATCCTTCACTACCTCCCGGAGTTTGCTCAAACTCGTGTTCATTGAGTTGGTGATGCCATCCAACCACCTCATCCTCTGTCACCCTTGTCTCCTGCCCACAATCTTTCCCAGCATCTGGATCTTTTCCAATAAGTTGGCTCTTCCCATCAGGTGGCCAAAGTATTGGAGCTTCAGCATCAGTCCTTCCAATGAATATTTAGGGTTGATTTCCTTTAGGATGGACAGGTTTGATCTCCTTGCTGTCCAAGGGACTCTCAGGAGTTTTCTCCAGCACCACAGTTGGAGAGCATTAATTCTTCAGCACTCAGCCTGCTTTATGGTCTAACTCTAACATCCTGACCCGACTACTGGAAAAATCATAGCTTTGACTATACAGAACTTTGTGAGCAAAGTGATGTCTTTGCTTTTGCATCTGGTCCCATCACTTCATGGGAAATAGATGGGGAAACAGTAGAAACAGTGTCAGACTTTATTTTTGGGGGCTCCAAAATCACTGCAGATGGTGACTGCAGCTGTGAAATTAAAAGACGCTTACTCCTTGGAAGAAAAGTTATGACCAACCTAGATAGCATATTCAAAAGCAGAGACATTACTTTGCCGACTAAGGTCCGTCTAGTCAAGGCTATGGTTTTTCCTGTGGTCATGTATGGATGTGAGAGTTGGACTGTGAAGAAGGCAGAGTGCCAAAGAATTGATGCTTTTGGACTGTGGTGTTGGAGAAGACTCTTGAGAGTCCCTTGGACTGCAAGGAGATCCAACCAGTCCATTCTGAAGGAGATCAACCCTGGGATTTCTTTGGAAGGAATGATGCTANAGAAGGCTGAGCACCGAAGAATTGATGCTTTTGAACTGTGGTGTTGGAGAAGACTCTTGAGAGTCCCTTGGACTGCAAGGAGATCCAACCAGTTCATTCTGAAGGAGATCAACCCTAGGATTTCTTTGGAAGGAATGGTGCTAAAGCTGAAACTCCAGTACTTTGGCCACCTCATGCAAAGAGTTGACTCATTGGAAAAGATTCTGATGCTGGGAGGGATTGGGGGCAGGAGGAGAAGGGGACGACCAAGGATGAGATGGCTGGATGGCATCACGGACTCAATGGACGTGAGTCTGAGTGAACTCCGGGAGTTGGTGATGGACAGGGAGGCCTGGCGTGCAGCGATTCATGGGGTCGCAAAGAGTCGGACATGACTGAGCGACTGAACTGAACTGATGTTAGATTTTCTCTCATATACTATAATTCAAAGCAAAGTGAGAAAATGCCGGTTATAATTTTAGATTTATATTAAAAATGGTATTATGGGAAGAATATCATCAAAGTATTTAATCCCTCATTTACAGAATATAATTTAGATCAATACAAGTGAATTTTGCAGATGAATGAAATTTAGTCTTTTAATCATTAAAACCTTTTTCTTTGTAACAACTTCAAAATCTCCTTGTATTATCTCCTGTTCTGTGTAGTAAGTTTAAGGATATACTATTTAGTTGCAAAATTCCAGGGCTGGAAAAGAATTTAGATTTTATTAAAAATCTTCCAGTATAACTGTTTTGTTTAACAGATCAGGAGTTTTAAACCCAAGTTTATGGTATATCTTACTCAATATCATACAACTAATCTTTGATTCCTCAACTCTTAACTGGTGGTGAATAGATTTGAAAGTTCTTCTCTAGCCCCTCCCAACTTTGATAGTGTGTCTCCAATTTGTGAGCTAGGCAATTAGAGAACTAACTCTGTCATAATTTTATGTAAAATGATAGCAAGTGGGATGAACATGAAGACCTGGGAAGTGTTAATGTGGACTCTACTAGATCCTTTCTGGAGTACCTCTCCCTCCCTCCACTGTCTTCTGAAATTATTGGCCTACTTCCAAATAAGTTGTGAGAAATAGCGACAATATTCTAATGTTGACTTTACAATGGATAATAAAATACCCTTGAGAAGAAATATTTAATCTCAAAAATATTTGATTAGTTGCATTATTTACTATGTTTACTATTAACATATGGTTTATTAACATTATTTAAGGTTAAAAGCAACACTTTTTGCTAACATACTTTACTTTGTTTTAATCTTGGACCTTAAAATAAGTCTGCACTTACGTGCAGAGACAATTGGTTGTAGGTGGGTAAAATAAGTCTGCACTTATGTGCAAAGACAATTGGTTATAGGTGGGTAAATCACACTGTAGATTTTATATCAAAGTTTTCTGCTAATATTAACCAGTACGATCTACAGATTTAAAGTATGAGTTTAAAGTTGTACCTTCATATTTTGGTCTTTTCCTACCTTAATCTTTTCTTCTTCTGAAAAAAATTTCATAAAACACCAAATTCTTATATGCTAAAAACTAATGTGAATCTGCAGATCTTTTTATTTCAGTTTAAAAATGACTGTGTTTTTCATACATGTGCCTGAATTCTAGGAGTATTTCTGTATTAGAGTAAAATTAATAAATGTAATAGCTTCAACCTTATTTTAAATATTTAATTATTTTATTGTACACTTTTACCCAGTTAATCTTCATTTTATATTTTACTTCCTTATGTGATTAAATGGAAGGTTTTTGTTTGTTTGTTTTTAATTGTATAAAATCATTTTGGCTATGAACTTGATGCAGAGGTATTTCCTCAACTTTATGTATATACATTTAATTAATAATAGTATACTATTTTGAACAGTCTGCTATTCAAATAATGCTCTTATTCTGATGAGAATATTATTTATTAAAGGAAACTCAGAAAATGAAGGAGAAATGAAGACTGCTAAACTACCCATATTCCCACTGTCTGTGTACCTTTTGTGTCCTTTTTCTAAACCTATAGTATGATCCCAATTCTCTCTTCCCTCAAAACATAAGCACAATATATAATGTATTTATAATGTGCTCTGCTTTTTCACTTAACATAGCATTTTTTGATGATTAGTTATTTCAAGGTGTATTTTTCTACAGTGAGAAATTCCTTCTTTTTATAGGTAATATGCAAAAACCACTGGGGGAAGAAATTTATAGGAGACAGAAATAGCTTACTAAGAAATATCATTTTACATTGACTTTTCCCTTTTGATAAGATTGGTTTTATTGTTATCTAAATTATAAAGATGTCATGATTAAGACTAAAACTAATATTACCATTTTAAGTCATAAAGAGAAAGATAACAAAACTATGTGTTCAAACAAAATCATATACTAGCTATCTTGCCTAGGAGAAGTTATGATATATGCTCTTAGAAAACAAACATTTTAAAATTCACAGATGCTGCAAAGCCCTGGTCAAACATAAATTACAATCAGTTTTTATATAACAGTAAAAATTCCAAAGGACTCTTGCTCACCCACTCTCAATATGTATCTTTCTTCTCACAGAATGTAAGCCACATTTATTTCTATATCTGTGTATATTTTAAAATAAATTACCCCAGAAAATAAACTATGGAATATACTATGTTCAAGTGCAATCCAACAGAGAAAACAAAAACCTTAGATTCCCTCTGAAGAGCCCTGTAGCATATTTTGGTGAGTATTTTGGAATGCTTATAGAATTTGAATGTGGTATGCATTTATCTGAGGAGTATATGCTACCTTATAATTATCAGATAATTCAACACATTTAGCAAATGATACTCCACTTCTATTATAGCATTCACTTTTTCTTGTTTGTGTTCAGTGCTATCAAATATAGAAAAAGCTCTTTACTTACCATTCCAGGAAAGATGAAATTTATCATTGTGCCATAAATACCTGAAAAGCAAAGAAATATTTTTATTTATTATAACTCCATCCACAGGGATCCTAACTGCCAAATGTAATGCAACAGCAGCAAAATAAAATGAAGTAAATCTATTGCAGAAAACACAATTCAGTGTTCTAAGAATTTTTAAACATGTGTTACATGCCTTTGGACAGAACTGTGTGCTCAGTTGCTCAGTTGTGTCCACCTCTTTGCGACCCCATTGACTGTAGCCCACAAGCCTCTTCTGTCCATGGAATTTCCAAGCAAGAATTCTGGAGCAGGTTGCCATTTCCTACTCCAGGGGATCTTCTTGGCCAAAGGATTGAACCAGCATCTCTTGGGGGACTGAACCTATGTTTCTTGTGTCTCCTGCATTGGCAGGTGAATTCCTTACCACTGTGCCACCTGGGAAGCCCCTTTGGATTAAGCAACTGTTGTGATAACTACTTTCAAAATCAGGGATAAAACATTTTATTTTTCCCAAACAAATATTCTTGGATTAACAGAACATTGTCAAGCGTTGTGGGTTTTTTGTTGTTGTTGTTGTTCTTTCTCCCCTTTGCTACTCCTAAGTCACTTCAGTCATGTCCGACTCTGTGAGACCCCATAGACAGCAGCCCACCAGGCTCCCTTGTCCCTGGGATTCTCCAGGCAAGAACACTGGAGTGGGTTGCCATTTCCTTCTCCAATGCATGAAAGTGAAAAGTGAAAGTGAAGTCGCTCAGTCATGTCCGACCCTCAGCGACCCCATGGATTGCAGTCTTCCAGGCTCCTCCGTCCATGGGATTTTCTAGGCAGGAGTACTGGAGTGGAGTGCCATTGCCTTCTCCTTCTCCCCTTTAGCTCATTGAAACAGATGGAACAGCCATACTTAAAACTCTTTAAAGAAAAACTGAGGAGCATTTTACATTCTTGAAGTCAGCATTAATGACTGTTAGATCTATTTATATGTAAATACATTTTCTTGGTGAAATCTTGAACTGAAAATCTGATACAGAAACTGAAAAACAAAATTAGGAGTCCATGCTTCATTTTTACACACTAAATAAGTGATAATAAAGAGATATATATTTTCTTATCATTTTCTGTTCATTGAAAACAGGTTTTAATTGCATCGCTTGGTAAAGAATTACAATAAATTTATTATATTATGAAAAAGCATATGTGTTCTTGAATTTATTGTGTCTTTTAAAATTTTTAAATTAACAGTGACTTTTACATTTAATAATTAGCACAAAATAATCTTTCTCAATGTCAATAGTTCTAAGATAAAGGAACATGTCAGCTGTAATAAAATATGCTTTTCTCATATCTTGATATATATAGTCATTATATATTTGTCATTTTCTCTTTTATGTATCATAAACTTAATCTAGAGAAAAACCTACAGGTCATCTCCCTCTGCCAAAATGGTGATAGCTTAAGAAATTTTTAGATAACATATGCAGAAAAGGGAGTTACTTGACTATTTGGATAATAACATTTCAGATCCTTCAATGTTATTTTTGAATAAAGAAATCCTGAATAAAAATTATAACGTGTTAGTGTAGCTTGAAATCATTATTTCCAAGAAAGATGATGTTTCAGTAAATGAAAACTAGTGAAAATTTCAAATGATAAATATTGACAAAATTAATGACTTTTTGCTGGAGTATAAAATTAAGATTCGAAAGGTGTCCTACTTAGTTTTTCACAATTTTTAAAGATATTTTTAATATTAGTGAAATATATGGCTTGTAATTATGGATATCTGACATTCTGGAATGATTGAGAAGTTCTACCATGACCATAGTTTAAGAAAACTGCTTTTCATATTAATCATATTAATCATTAATCATATTAATCAATCATTAATTGATCAATCAATTAATCAAAACTGCTTTTCATTAATTAATCATTAATATCAATATTTTATTTTAATTTTTGTATTTGATTTTAATGAAAGATTTTTATGGAAAATTTTAGACTGAGAAATACTTTATTTTGTGTAGTGCTTATTTCTAAAGAATCATTAATACAATTTTTGATGTTATGGCTTATATTTATAATTACAAACTACTAAAAGATTCAAAGTATTTTTGAGCATCAGTTCCTGAAGAGGGCAGCACGTTCTAGATATTATTGAATTTCAAACTCAAATATGACAGCTTTGGCTTTAGTATACTTTTTTTAGGAACTAGAGGGAAAAAATTGATTTTTTTAAATAGATGTCTGCTCCCATGTTACAATAAACCAGCAGAAATTCTAGGTAACTGCAGACCAAGGTCAAAACTGTATTTGATTATTACAAGGGAACATTCAAATTAGACACCTAAAGCAATGTATTTAGGAAGGGAACAACAAAATACTAGTAAGGAGACTTTCCATGAGGAATGTGTTTTATCTTAATACTGTAGATAACTTTTCCTATTGGCAGTGCATTGACTGTCAAAACTACTAAAGGGGTTAGATTTAATTATCTCACTTCTTGCACATTTCATCTCAATTGCTATGGCAACATTCAGTTGCCTCAGCAGCAATGCACACTTTAATCAGATATTTCCTCCTCATTTCTCTATGAGCCAAAACTGTGTAGTCAAATTTACAACCAAGATCTGATAAATCTGATAATACTTCCTACAATTTAATGGGCAACTTGCCTCCACCCACACATAAATATTTTCAGAGAGGTTGTAACTATTGGACAAGTGTTATACACTTGATAAGAACATACGCTTGGACTTTCCTATTTCATTGATTCTTCTTTGCTATTTCTATCACTATTCTTTATTAGAAGTTTTTCACAAATTCAAAACTCACTCCAGCAAGTCACTAACATGGGTCACCTGACCTCACCAGGAGAGCCGATGAGTAAAGGAAACAACCTCCAACATTCAAATGTCAACCCTCCTCAAAAGGCTATTGAATTATTTACCTTTTATCTGAACACACTTTGAATTGGCACATCAAAGAGCCTTTTTCTATTTCTTGAAAGTAGGTTAAAGGAGGAAAGAAAATAATTCAAGACAAAGAAAAATTTGATATTGGAAGAAAACTGTAGGGTATCAGACTCAAATGGAAGGCCAAGCATGAAGATATTTGGTTAAGCTTCAGTAATAGAGCAATTCTAATGAGAAGTGAAAGCATGATGCATTGAAGTACTGTTGTCACCTGGGTGAACATTAACCATCTACATTGTTGGACAAATCCCTTTAGCATTTTGCAAAAGACTAGAGAAAATTTTGTGGGGAGATAGGGAATTCAAGCTATCTTCAGGTTGAATTTAGAGTGCTAGCTTATGTTTTTATATATAACTAAATAAATAATATTTATAAATAAGTAAAATTTTGCAAATAGTAACTATTTTAATTTTATACTGTGTAATAAAAATTGTTTTAAAACATAATTAAGGAGCAAAGTGATCTGAGTTCTTCCTAACAATTATAGTGGCTGCTAAAATTTGTATTTAGACAACAAACATTTTATTCTGAAGTTGTGATAGTTCTCTGGTGAGAAATTTTACACCAGTGGCTGACAGTAATATTTCAGCATGATTTTTTCAATCACCACTTAGTAGTGTCTAGTAAAAATTTCATTAATTGAGACAATCAAAAAATATGCTATCAATACCTGGGTCTACCAGTCTAACATTTCAATAGTAATGGCTAGACTGCACCTTATGTATTACAGCTCACTAAATATGGGGTTCAAGCAAACCTTATACATAAAAATATTCTGTAAAATACAAGTCTATATTTTGAACTTTTAGTTGATTATTGGCAGCTTATGTTCAAAATGTAGTTATTGAAAAGCTAATTTCTCATTAATGATGAAGTTTGCAAGCTATAGGTACAGGAATAGGAGATGTTTAATTGAAAAGAGAAATCTAAGCAGGAAGGCAAGCATGGAACCTACCCTCAGATATTTGAAAGTTTTCTATAAAGGGGACAGTGAGTGTCTGAAAACTAAGACTAATGATACAAGTTCAGAGAAGCAGATTCCAGCTCTTTATAAAGATAAACGTAAAAACAATTAGAATTTCTTAAACAATAGCACAAGCTCTGAAGAAGCAAATGCCTTGTTTAAGCATATTTCATGTACTGTTTGCATATGAATTTTTATTTTCTGTTGCTTGAATTCTGGAACAGCATTTTTAAAATGTGGTAGAACCACTCCAGAAATTTAGATCTGGGAGTTCAAATGACTCACTTCTTAATGAATTTCTCAAGTACCAGTGCTTTATATCCATATGGAAACCTAGCAATGGTCTGCAAACAGCATATTCAGCAGCAAGTTTGCAACTCTTGCTCTGGAAAAACGGTCTAAATGAGATAAACAAACAGTTGTTACTGAAGAGTTATATAAAATCTACAAGGAGACATAAATTGGTCTTAATTGGCATTCCTTCAAGAACCTCAGTAGATACCAAGAAATGACTAGAGGTGAAGAATGAGTTCCCTTTTCAGTCTTAACTTGGCTCTTCTACCTGAAGATGCGGTGTTACCAGACAATGTGTACACCACTGCCTGTGTCAGACTTATTTCCTTGATGAAAGGAAGATTTGGCATTATCCTCAAACTCTATATTCACTAAGAAAATAATAATTGCTCAATTAAGGGTTCACAGCTTTTCTTCCATACCCAGAGAATTTAAAAGTTAAAGAGAAAATTGCACACCATGTGGGAATGTTCATCTATAGTAAAATTGCTGAATAATATAAAGGAAAGCTGAAACCAACTTGAAGGTTATAAATATAAGGAAACTGATGGTTCTTGAGTCAAAGTAATGGGTGTAATAGTTTTATTTCTGTGTAATACTAGGTTCTATATAGTTCTGATTTATGTTAGTTGGAAATAGTCTTTTTACTTAGTTTGGTTTTGAAATTTCCTTGTGTGATCATACTTTTGAATCACATTGAAAAAAACCAAGGGTCTCAGAAAGACCTTGCATAGTATTTAAATTTTATGTACTCTAGGGCTGTTGTTTGGAGCTTGAGATCTATTGAAGAACAGCTGTCTACCAGAAGCATATGTGTTTACCTAAAGAGCTTATGAGATGTTTTGCAACACCAAGAAATGCTAACTTGTATTTTTATTCTCAAAGAATATGGACACTATAAATTTCATCATGTCTTTTATCCCTTTGCCCCTTTCAGTTCAGTTCAGTCGCTCAGTCATGTTTGACTCTTTGCGACCCCATGAACCACAGCACACCAGGCCTCCCTGTCCATCACCAACCCCCAGAGTTCACTAAAACTCATGTCCATCGAGTTAGTGATGCCATCCAGCCATCTCATCCTCTGTTGTCCCCTTCTACTCCTGCCCTCAATCCCTCCCAGTGTCAGAGTCTTTTCCAATGAGTCAACTCTTTGCATGAGGTGGCCAAAGTATTGGAGTTTCAGCTTTAGCATCATTCTTCCAAAGAACACCCAGGGCTGATCTCCTTTAGGATGGACTGGCTGGATCTCCTTGCAGTCCAAGGGACTCTCAAGAGTCTTCTCCAACACCACAGTTCAAAAGCATCAATTCTTCAGTGCTCAGCTTTCTTCACCATCCAATTTTCACGTCCATACATGACCACTGGAAAAACCATAGCCTTGACTAGATGGACCTTTGTTGACAAAGTAATGTCTCTGCTTTTGAATATGCTATCTAGGTTGGTCATAACTTTCCTCCCAAGGAATAAGTGTCTTTTAATTTCGTGGCTGAAATCACCCTCTGCAGTGATTTTAGAGCTCCCCAAAACAAAGTCTGACACTGTTTCCACTGTTTCCCCATCTATTTCCCATGAAATGATGGGACCAGATGCCATGACCTTAGTTTTCTGAATGTTGAGCTTTAAGCCAACTTTTTCACTCTCCTCTTTCACTGTCAACAAGAGGCTTTTGAGTTCCTCTTCACTTTCTACCATAAGAGTGGTGTCATCTGCCCCTTTAGGCCTCTGTAAATCAAATTTTACATTATGTTGTTTAAAATTCCACCTGCTGAGAGTTTGCTAGCAAATGGTCTTGAAACTTGTTTCCGAAATGCTCACCCACAAACACTTTTACTAGCCAATCCCATTTGGTTGGCTGTGTTCCAACAAGTCTCTGGTGAACACAAGCATAAGTTACGGAGAAACAGAAATTTCCATGGTGCTCTGGAGGAACGTTTTTGATCCTAAGACACTAGTAATAAACTAAAATGTCATTGCAAATTCATGAGCATTTCCTTATGTCATGAGCAGCAGCAGGAGGAAGGGGCTGCATTTGTGCAATTGTTGTTCCATGTGTGTAAACCTTGTCCCCAACTTAAGATCAAAGACTGTCTTCAATCAACAAGTATTTATTTAGTGATTACCATGCCTGAAACTTAGGAGCCACAAAAGGACAAATAGGAGCTACTTTTAAATTCTGGGATTTGTTGAATGAATGAAGAAAAACACATGGCTGGCCTAAGAAACCTTATAATAATCTATAGGGTTATGGATTTAACACAAAACAAAGCCCAGTATCTGTTTTGTCTTTGTCAGTTAAGATGTTCATCTATTTCATGACACAAAAACTTTTAATATATTTTAACATTACTACCTTCATTTAAGATAATTTAACCAAGAAAAAATAATCCAATCATGTATGGTCCTGTAGCCCTACATCCTCCAGCTGGTACTTCTTGCCTGTGGAGTTTAAGGTATTTCTACTGAATCATTATTGTTCTGATTGTGAGCTTAATAAGGGCTTGGAAAGTCTAAATCTTTGCATTCCGGCCAGTGCAAAAGTGCCTGGTAAACAATAATAAACATTCATAAAATGATTATTCAATGAATATTGTATGAATAGTAAGAGGGAATAAATGGTGTTGACTTAAATGCAAGAAGTATTCAGGAAGGTTAGTGTAGCTTAAAATGGTTTTAGTTTGCCAGAAGATATGAGATTTTTTCCACTGGGCCTTCAGGAATGGATGGGATTTAAATAATAGGTGGGAGGGAAATGGAAATAAAGTATTTCTAGTGAAGTTAAGACGGAAAAGGCAATGGCACCCCACTGCAGCACTCTTGCCCGGAAAATCCCACAGACGGAGTCGGACACCACTGAGTGACTTCACTTTCACTTTTCACTTTCATGCATTGGAGAAGGCAATGGCAACCCACTCTAGTGTTCTTGCCTAGAGAATCCCAGGGACGGTGGAGCCTGGTGGGCTGCCGTTATGGGATCGCACAGAGTCAGACATGACTGACGCAACTTAGCAGCAGCAGCAGTGGTGGTGTTAAGAACATGAACAAAAATTTGCTTTGAGGCTTCCCTGGTAGATCAGTGTATAGGAATCCACTTGCCAATGCCAGAGACAGGGGTTCGATCCCTGATCTGGGAATATCCCCCATGCTGCAGAGCAACTAAGCCCGTGCGCCCCAACTATTGAGCCTGTGCTCTAGAGCCCAGGAGCCA
Organism: Aepyceros melampus; assembly: GCA_006408695.1. Taxonomy (NCBI): domain Eukaryota; kingdom Metazoa; phylum Chordata; class Mammalia; order Artiodactyla; family Bovidae; genus Aepyceros; species Aepyceros melampus. The sequence continues at coordinate 464,608 of SJXQ01012060.1, read as the reverse complement.
AAATTACTGAATCCTGCATGATCTAGCACCTGTTCTCCACAAGAAGACAAACCACTGGGATGAGAAGCCTGAGTACCACAAATAGAGAAAGGACTCTGCAGAAATGAACACCCAGCACAGTCAAAATAAATAATTAATTTACCCCCCAAAAAATTGCGTTGAAGGCAGAGATATTACAGAAAGGATTTAATTCTTCTTTATGGGACCATCGGTTATATTATGGGTAAGTGATTTTGTTCTTTTTAGATTAACAGGTATTAGAGAGAAGTGCTTCTCAAATTTTAATTTCCATGCCTGGGGATCTTGGTTAAACTGCGTTTTAATTTGCTGGTCTAAATTGAGGTATCAGATTATCTATTTCTAACAACTTCCCTGTTGGTATTGGTGCTGGTGCTAGATCCTAAAGTACAAAGCTGTAGAGGATCCTTGAAGCCAGACAGAGTCATTTGTGCTGCACACAGAAGGCATTTGAGAATGACTCCATGCTTCCTAGCAGTGACGACATGACGAGAAGTGTATTCAGAAAGATGAGTATGTCAACCTCATGAAAAGCATGCTAATGAAGAGAGAATGTGGATATAGTAAAACCAGCTGGAAGTCTGTCTTATACTATCTGCATATTTCACAGATTTGATGCTCAATTACCCATTGATTGATTAGTTTCTGTGGACATGGTCAATTCAAAAGCATTTCCTCAGTGGAATAACTGTAGGCCCACTGACATTTTGAAAACAAATCAAATTTAGGTAAAAACGCATGAGGAATCCAGGAATGTTCTTCCTTCCTCTCCATCTGGGAAAAAAAACAACTATTTATTCTTCAAAAGACTTGAAATATTAGCTCTTCTGTTCCTCTCATATTCTGCCCTCACATGTATCTCTCAAACCCTGATCTTATTATAGCATAATGATAATAATAATAATTAATAATAGTAGGCTGCCATTTATGGAGTCGCACAGAGTTGGACACGACTGAAGCAACTTAGCAGTAGCAGCAGCAGCAGCAGCACAACTAATTGTTCTGAGTGCTTATTAATAGTGCCAGGCAACTTGTTAAGTTTTTAATTAAATCTGCCAGGAGTACTGATATTAACATTTCTAGTTTTACAAATTGGAAAAAAGTACTTGCTTGCCATCATACAATGTCAGGTATGTAACAATAAATATATTTGTTCAGACAGTGATTGATCAAAATGTGTTCTAAGAAATCATTGAGGGATTGATTTTTTTGACTGTTCCAGGGCTTAGTTGCAGCATATGGAATTTAGATCCCTGACCAGGGATTGAATCTGGATCCCCTGCATTAGGAATACGGAGTTGTAGCCACTAAATCACCAGGCAAGTCCCAAGGAATCACTGATTTCTTAATGTAGCTTCTGTTTTCACATGTTATCTTTGTCTTTGTTCCCTGCTCTCCAATAATTAGGATAATGGATAGAATTAGTAAATGTTTCCTATATTTCAGATACTACTTTAAGCAATGAGATAACATGTGCTATCTCATTTAATGCTCATAATAATCCTATAACTTGGGTATTAGTATTCTCATTTTACATATAAAGAAAATGAGGTATAAAGAGGTTAAATAATTTGTCTAAGTTTCCATAACTAAACAGCAGATTCGTGTTTTGAACCCACTATACTATGTTGTTGACTTTAGTCTAACTTGTCCTAGTAACATGGAATTCTGAGTGTTTTCTTAAGTGAATACCATAATTTTTTTCAAATCACAATGTTTGTGAAAAGTTAATTTTCTCACAAACTAAGAAAGAGTCCATGAAGTCCAAGAAGGCCTGTTATTATTTTTGGCTTCTGTCAGCGTACCACCATGCCTGAGAAAAAGTGACTCCCTCCGGCTGGCAGCCTTTGAAACACAGGGCAAAATCTTCTGAATAAAATGGCATCAAGTCTCCTGGGGCCCACATACTTCCTACCTCTCTAGTCATATTTCAGCCGCTTACACCGCAGAATAAAGAGTAGTCCCTCCAAAAGGAAAAGCTTTCTAAAGGTAGTCTCCATTAAAAATTTTAACATTTGGGGAAAGTTAAACAACTTCTTGCTAGTAATAGGAATAATAATGACAATCTTCCAGATAGTTTAAGTGTGCCAGATATGGTAGCAATTATTACTTGGTTGATTAACTAGAGATTAAACACAAGTAAATAGTTTCATTTCATTCTATTACACGAGTGAAATATTCTAATCTAAATATTTAATACTGATAAATTTAGGTTTGTCAATACTAAATTGTCAATTGACAAATTTGATATTATAATAGCATAGTTTTTGAAATTAGGCACTTTTATATATTACTTTAACGAAAAGTAGCCAATATTCCAGTATTAGCCTATCAGTTTGCACAATACTTGTTATGTTAGTATTGAACCTATGGTTAAGGGGGTCATTGTAAAATTGTTCTTTATTCCCTTTTTTAATGATTATATTATTACAGTTGGCTGGTGACTGCAGCCATAAAATTAGAAGATGCTTGCCTCTTGGAAGAAAAGCTATGAGAAACCTAGACAGTGTATTAAAAAGTAGAGACATCACTTTGCTGACAAAGGTCCATATAGCCCAAAGTATGGTTTTTCCCTTAGTCATGTACACATGTGAGAGTTGGACCATAAAGAAGGCTGAGCCTGGAAGAATTGATGCTTTTTAACTTTGGAGTTGAAGAAGACTCGAGAGCAAGGAGATCAAACCAGTCAATCTTGAAGGAAATCAACCCTCAATACTCATTGGAAGGACTGATGCTGAAGCTGAAGTCCCAATACTTTGGCTACCTGATGCAAAGAGCTGATTCACTGGAAAAGACCCTGATGCTGGGAAGACTGAAGGCAAAAGAAGAGTGCGGCAGAGGGTGAGATGGTTGGATAGCATCACCAATTCAATGGACATGAACTTGGGCACACTCCAGGAGATAGTGAGGGATGGGGAAGCCTGGGGTGCTGCAGCCCATGGAGTTACAAAGAGTTGGGCATGACTTAGCAACTAAAAGACAACAAATCCAATATCCCAGTAGTATCCTATCAAGTTGGCAAATTACTTGTTATGTTAATATTGATCTTATGGTTAAGGGGATCATTGTAAAATTGCTGTTTTCAAACCAGGGTCATTCATGAAGTCAATATGGATTTTACTGTAATTCCTATGTCATTCTATATGTTATACTATATAATAATAAATGATATTCAGAACTATGATCCTAAAAAAATATGAAGCTCAATCATAATTGAAATATTACCATGGTCACTGCAGAAATTTTAGAAATCTTTTTAACAAATATTGTTAGTTTTATTCAGTTAACTACAAAATTATATTCCACAAACAACCAATTTCTAGTTTATTCACTCGGATATTTATGAAATATCTATATGTACCAGGCAGATTATAAGAAAACAAAAATCTATCAAACTTTCTGTTCTCATGGAACTTACTATCTAGCGAGGGAAAAAAAGACACCAAGCCTACATACCAACATATGTGGTATGCAGATTATTATGAATGCTAAGAAGAAAAATAAAGATGAGAAAATAGAGTATAAGTGAGTGGAGGTAATGGCAGGTGATTGTCTTAGACAGATGGTTAGCTTTTTTGTCATCAGGTTGTCGTTTTATCCAATGAGATTATCTTTCTCAGGATGAGAAATAAATTATTCTCATATTTGCTTGCTGCTTTTATGTTTGGGCCAAATTAATAGTGAATTCTTCAGTTCAGTTCACTTCAGTAGAACTGCTCAGTCATGTCCGACTCTTTGCGACCCCATGAACTTTCTGTTCTCATGGAACTTACTATCTAGCGAGGGAAAAAAAGACACCAAGCCTACATACCAACATATGTGGTATGCAGATTATTATGAATGCTAAGAAGAAAAATAAAGATGAGAAAATAGAGTATAAGTGAGTGGAGGTAATGGCAGGTGATTGTCTTAGACAGATGGTTAGCTTTTTTGTCATCAGGTTGTCGTTTTATCCAATGAGATTATCTTTCTCAGGATGAGAAATAAATTATTCTCATATTTGCTTGCTGCTTTTATGTTTGGGCCAAATTAATAGTGAATTCTTCAGTTCAGTTCACTTCAGTAGAACTGCTCAGTCATGTCCGACTCTTTGCGACCCCATGAACCACAGCACACCAGGCCTCCCTGTCCATCACCAACTCCCGGAGTTCACTTAGACTCACGTCCATTGAGTCCGTGATGCCATCCAGCCATCTCATCCTCGGTCATCCCCTTCTCCTCCTGCCCCCAATCCCTCCCAGCATCAGAGTCTTTTCCAATGAGTCAACTCTTTGCATGAGGTGGCCAAAGTACTGGAGTTTCAGCTTTAGCATCATTCCTTCCAAAGAAATCCCAGGGCTGATCTCCTTCAGAATGGATTGGTTGGATCTCCTTGCAGTCCAGGGGACTCTCAAGAGTCTTCTCCAACACCACAGTTCAAAAGCATCAATTCTTTGGTGCTCAGCCTTCTTCACAGTCCAACTCTCACATCCATACATGACCACAGGAAAAACCATAGCCTTGACTTCAGTATTCTTGCCTTGAGAACCCCATGAACAGTATGAGAAGGGGGAAGGATAGAGTGGGACAAATTGAGAATAGCGTTGAAACATATATATTACCATGTGCTAAATAGACAGCTAAGGGAAATTGCTGTATAGCACAGGGAGCTCAGCTTTGTGCTCTGTGATGGTGTAGAGGGGTGAGATGGTAGGGGTGGGTGGGAGGCTAAAAAGGGAGGGGATATATGTATAGGTATAGCTGATTCATGCTGTTGTACAGCAGAAGCTGACACAACCCTGTAAAGCAATTATACTCCAATTAAGAAATAAAGTGAAAAAATAATAAGATCCTAGAATTAAAACAAACAGAAAATCTATATAAATTTATTCATTCTATGTAACTCTACATACACTCTTTCACCACACACACACATGTATATTGCTAAAGGAAAAACATTATATTTCAGTCAAATAGGATAATATGTTGTATCCTCAATTATTGAAACCCCTTTTAACTAAGATTACTGCAGTTCCTTTCGATCCTTTCAAAAATTACAGTAATCCTCTCAAATGATTAAATTTGAGAAAAAAGAAAGAGTGGGAGAAAAAGCTACTGTATGTTTTTCTTTTGATCTTTATTTTTTGATTCTGTTCACAAAATATGACTATATCTTAGTGATTTAGATTCCACATATGTCCAAAAATATTTTACAGGAAAAAATTCTTGTATATTTTTTCTTAAGTAAATAATACTCAAAGTATAAGTTAGAATTGGTTTACTTATTCTTGAAGAGTAGCCAAAAATAACCTCTATACTATTTAAATTATTGGTAAGATAATCCAATAATAAGACCTGTTAACTATAATAATATCTTAACTTTTATATAGTACATTTATTCACAGTAGAAAATACTTTACCATAATATGCATATTATTTGCCTAGTTTATTCTCAAAGGCATTTTATAAAAATAGGTTAATTTGCTTTAAAAATATTTGTTTCTTTTACTGATTTTGCCTTCATAATATTTAGCATCCTATACTTTCAATTTAATAAATTATTCCTTTTTAATACACACTAATTTTAATATACACATATATTTGCAAAGGCACAATGTCCCCTGGCAAGGAGCCATACAACTGGCATTTTAAAAATCACAATCAAAATGAACTTTCCACAAAATAATCAGAATATACAACAAATAACTCTGAACTCAATTTATTTATCCCTGTGCATTATAATATTATATAATAAGTTGTATTTTATTTTATTTCTTTTAACCGAGCATTACTAAATCCATTGAAAAACTTCCCCTGATATATTGGCATGCTTTTATATCCTTCTCTGAACTTATGAGTATAGAAATTCTTTTGGCCTCAGCCATTTTATAATGTAAACAAAGTCACATGAGGATTTATTAAAACCCCAAGTATGAAACTAGCCCATCCCCCGATGAACAGTAAATTTGAATGGGAGGGAGAGGCAGCTCAAAGACCTTGTAAACTGGCTGATACAATATATAAATATTGAGCAGCCTAGAAACCACAGGACAAAGCTACATTTTCTTTCATTATAAATCCATAAATACTATTTAAGTATTTTTACATGAGTTTATATTCAAAAGTGGGAACCCTATTATCTTTCACAGGGCTATTATGAGAGTGAACTGAGATCATATTCACACAACTAATACTGAGTTTGTACTAAAAGCTGGGCTCTATTTTAATTGTATCTATACATTTAATCTTCATAACAGTGCTGTAACCATTAGCATAAACCAGATGAAATTCACATTTCTGTAGGTGAAACACTTGAATTTCAACCTAATACTATTGTTTCTCTCATCTTACAAACTAAGGGAACAGAGAGGTTAAGTAACTTGCTTAAGGAGAATCCGCTGTATTTTCTATCTCACAATTGAGGAAGCTGAAATTCAAGGAAGAATAAGTGATTTTCCCAAAGATAATAGTATCTACTTCTCAGAGTTAGATCAAAGAAACTATATCTGCCTATGCACTTTGTAAATTTTATATTGTTGAAAAAATTAAACTACTTTTTTTCTTAATATTATGAAGTCTCAGCTTCACAGTCGGTCTTTCATAAGCCAAAGGGAATGCTGCATCTAGTTATCAAGACAAAAGGCTTTTGTGCTTATCTTCTGTGATGCTTCCCCTTTGAACTGACAGGGTGACTTGCAGTCACCCATCTCTGGCTTTTTCTGTTATCAAATCAATGTTTAATGATTAAGGTACTGGAGTACTTTCCTTTGCTCTCAAATTAATTCCTACTCTGTCCCTGAAAAAAAAATGAGGTGTAAGGCTTATTGGGGATAATATTAAAACATTTATGAAACATTACCACCCCTCAAGTAGCACACAAATAATCTTCAATCATTATTTCATGTGATATAATTTGAGATGGAACCAGGGGAGAGTATATACAACAGAAGGAAGAGGAACCTAATCAGGGCCTCTGATTGTTCTATTTTTCACTTCTGCTCTGTTTTTACCAATGTCTCAGACACTGCCTTGCCATCATTTAGGCACTTAGAAACATTATCTTTGAGGGGCATTTGGTTCACTTCAATAAGGCCAGGAGAGACCATCTTCAGCCCTGGAGCAGAGAACACTAAAATCTTTCTTAGCTCCTCAGCATATGCTGCCTTTCCAATGAAGTCTTTAAATACTATTGCTGGCTTCTTGGTAAGCGTGTGACTTATAAGAGTAATATTTTATCTCTATGGTTCTCCTGGACACAGAGGGTGCAGCTGTTAACCAGGGCCTGGCTCAGGAGTCAACCTGTGTTTAAAACCAGACTTAAACTGTATTTGAAATTTCTGCCACTTAACTACCTGCGTGACTTTGGGCAAGCTGCTTCACAACTCTGTTCATCAGTTTCTCATTTATAAAGTAGAGATTTTGTTAGTTTCTACTTTATACAATTTAGAAATATTTTAAATGAGACAGTGTGAGGAGTGTTTTGAATATTTCCAAACATGCTGAGTATTTTAATGGATATTGATTCCTCATGAAATTTTGAGCATTTAATGCTCAAATATTAATTTAAGCATGAAATCTTAATTTAACATTTAGAAACACATGCACTTTCATGTGTTCATAGAATGCTTAAACACCCATCAGGAATTTAGATTAATTTCCTTAAGAACTGATTCTTCACACTCCTTGCAATCTCTAACTTTCTGCTTTCCAACATTTACATACTATCTCAGTTTTCCCAGAATAAGTCCACTTCAGCACCAGTTACATCTATCCTTGTCCTTTGGTTTCCTTCAGTGTTGTAATACATTTCATTGTTTCTCTTTGTCACTTATTGATACCTGTTATATTACCAAAATAGATACCAGTTGCTAACAGAGTAGCTATGGTTCATCACCTAAAATTAAAAGTGATGAGCTAGAGGAATATACAAAAACAAATTAAGGTCTACACATATACATGGCTACAACAATAAAAATTGCATGTGGTATTACACATGTAAAAAAAAATGAGGTGTAAGGCTTATTGGGGATAATATTAAAACATTTATGAAACATTACCACCCCTCAAGTAGCACACAAATAATCTTCAATCATTATTTCATGTGATATAATTTGAGATGGAACCAGGGGAGAGTATATACAATAGAAGGAAGAGGAACCTAATCAGGGCCTCTGATTGTTCTATTTTTCACTTCTGCTCTGTTTTTACCAATGTCTCAGACACTGCCTTGCCATCATTTAGGCACTTAGAGACATTATCTTTGAGGGGCATTTGGTTCACTTCAATAAGGCCAGGAGAGACCATCTTCAGCCCTGGAGCAGAGAACACTAAAATCTTTCTTAGCTCCTCAGCATATGCTGCCTTTCCAATGAAGTCTTTAAATACTATTGCTGGCTTCTTGGTAAGCGTGTGACTTATAAGAGTAATATTTTATCTCTATGGTTCTCCTGGACACAGAGGGTGCAGCTGTTAACCAGGGCCTGGCTCAGGAGTCAACCTGTGTTTAAAACAAGACTTAAACTGTATTTGAAATTTCTTCCACTTAACTACCTGCGTGACTTTGGGCAAGCTGCTTCACAACTCTGTTCATCAGTTTCTCATTTATAAAGTAGAGATTTTGTTAGTTTCTACTTTATACAATTTAGAAATATTTTAAATGAGACAGTGTGAGGAGTGTTTTGAATATTTCCAAACATGCTGAGTATTTTAATGGATATTGATTCCTCATGAAATTTTGAGCATTTAATGCTCAAATATTAATTTAAGCATGAAATCTTAATTTAACATTTAGAAACACATGCACTTTCATGTGTTCATAGAATGCTTAAACACCCATCAGGAATTTAGATTAATTTCCTTAAGAACTGATTCTTCACACTCCTTGCAATCTCTAACTTTCTGCTTTCCAACATTTACATACTATCTCAGTTTTCCCAGAATAAATCCACTTCAGCACCAGTTACATCTATCCTTGTCCTTTGGTTTCCTTCAGTGTTGTAATACATTTCATTGTTTCTCTTTGTCACTTATTGATACCTGTTATATTACCAAAATAGATACCAGTTGCTAACAGAGTAGCTATGGTTCATCACCTAAAATTAAAAGTGATGAGCTAGAGGAATATACAAAAACAAATTAAGGTCTACACATATACATGGCTACAACAATAAAAATTGCATGTGGTATTACACATGGTAACAGGGATCTTTGTAACAGAAAAAAGTGAAATGTGAGTTTTAAGTCACAGTAGGTTAATAGAAGACTGTTAGCTCTGATTTTTTTCTTTTTCTTATAGAACATTTTAATTGCTGCATTTCTAATGCACTTTCATTTGCCAGTAGTTCTCTTTTTTATTCTTGTAATAATCGTTCCTAAGGTACATCCTATAAATTACCCCTTTATTTTCCCTCTCCCTCTTCTCTTTAAAGAATTCTGAGAAAGAGAGAGAGGAAAGGTGAACTATAATTTTAAGTAACTCCTTTGGATTAGTTCATGTGCTCTTTTAAAAAAAATCTCTAGCTGTCATTAGCACTGTGCTTTCCTGCCCCCATTCTCAAACAGGCAATTTATTAGCTGTAGCCGCTGCTACTGGCCTGCCTTTTTCCTATTAAGGCACCAACCCTAGACAAACAAGCCCTTTCCATTCATTGCCTACATTCTTTACTTCGTTAACTTGTTCTAATTCCAGGTTTCTTCTAAGGACCCTCAATTTCAAAACCTTTCATTAGGCTGGTCAAAAGTACTTCAATTTTTGTGTTTCCTTTTATTTTGCAAAAGGCTGGCTTTCTCCCCAAACTCATTTGTTCAATTTTGTCTCTTTACTTCTTTACCTCTTACATCACACTTTTGCAAGGCCAGTGGCTTTTTAAAAACTTCTCTAAGCCTAGTTTTTCTTTAAGATGCTTCTGGAAATCTCACATCTAGATTAAGTAGAAGAGATTAAATGTTGCTACTGAACTTGCCAAGCAACTTAAAAATGACTATAGGTCCTACATTTGACAAAATGGCAACAAATCAGAAATCCTGGGAAAAGCAATTAATTGGGGACAGAAAAGACTCATGGTAAGAGTGACTCCATGGCAAATAATTAAGTATAAGTTTTTTCTTTATTGTAAACATAAAGACACTCACTCATTTATTCATTCATACCATAAATATCCCTGATCCCCTGTTATGCTAGGACTAGAATAATAAAAAATGATTCTAACAGTAAAATATCCTCTTTCTGGAACATTGATTTATGAAATGTTATTTTTTGTTGCATTCTTTGCTTTCATTCTTAACTCTTCACTTGAAGCCATTCAAAGTCAAAAGCTACAAAACAAGACATCAAACATTTGATTTTAAGTGTTGAATTCAGTACCTTCTCTCTCAAACTCTTCAACCAGGATGGTTTAAAGTATGATAATAAAGGGATGGAACTGAAATGTTTTCATCTCTCTTTTCCCTCTTCTCCTTTTTCCACTAATAGAAGAAAGTATAAGTGTTTGGCAATAAGAGGAGAGAGAGTCATATGTTGGATAACAAATCTTTAAATTAGAAAGCTGTTTATAACTCCTAAGAAAACTGCATTTATATAACTAATTATGATTCATATGATTTTATAGATTTGGTTTGAAACTACCTTATTAATGTTCAATGAACTAAGTAGGGAATATATTATAACCAGCTTTAAAGAGAAAAAAAAAATGATGCAAGTTGCATAGCTAGGAGACAAAGAAGGGCAGGATTGAGGCTTAGTAGGCTTCCCAAATCCTGACCCAATTATTTTTCCATTATTAAATACGTCTGTCTTTAAAAAATGCACATGCTAATGTTAACCCATGGGAGTGAAATTTCAGTCTTTTGTCATACAAATAGAAAATATATACCACATTCAGTTAGTTTATGTTTTATATATTTCATAGATAATAAGATATTTGAAAACAAATTAAATTTTTATCAAAATCCTTGCCAAAGTTTGCACTTTCCTTTTGTGTGTCCAATTTTTTGATAAAATTTTAATATATATATTTTATATTACAGTAGGAAGAGAGCATGTATACTTTGATTTCAAAGCAAAGTGAATTTTGAAATTCTGAGGCATGGCTCTGACATCAAAGATATTCAAATAATCACCACACTGATAACATTAACTTGATTGAATATTGCAGTCCTCTTGGTTCAAAATATTTTAAAGTTGTCTTCAGTTGATTTCTCTTAGAAAAATATAGCTTCTAAGGGGAATTCAATCAGGGGCTATTAATGTGTTAGCTTTTAGAGAAAAAGTAGATAGGTCTGTGTAAAATTCACATGTATATTTAAATTTTGAGTGCAAACGATCACAGGTCATATAAAAAGTAAAGGTAGCACTTAATGATGTTTAATTGAATATATCTAATTATTATGTTCTGAATATGATGAGTATAATCATTACTACGTGAATATTGCAGTCCTCTTGGTTCAAAATATTTTAAAGTTGTCTTCAGTTGATTTCTCTTAGAAAAATATAGCTTCTAAGGGGAATTCAATCAGGGGCTATTAATGTGTTAGCTTTTAGAGAAAAAGTAGATAGGTCTGTGTAAAATTCACATGTATATTTAAATTTTGAGTGCAAACGATCACAGGTCATATAAAAAGTAAAGGTAGCACTTAATGATGTTTAATTGAATATATCTAATTATTATGTTCTGAATATGATGAGTATAATCATTACTACGTTAAAGCTGATTTCAGGATACAATCTTGAAATGTAATAATTACATCTCCCTAAACTAAAAGTGCCCCATTCCTTAACACTCAAAATGCTAAAATATACTGTACAAAATGTTTATCTTTCAAAGGGAACATGAGTCTAAATTCAAAGGAAATCATAAGGTTATTTTTTGTATGCTTTTTTCCCTCTTATCATATACTTTTCTTTATCACTGTGCTAAGTTGCTTCAGTCAGATCTGACCCTATGGACTGTAGCCCACCAGGCTCCTCTGTCCATGGGGTTCTCCAGGCAAGAATACTGGAGTAGATTGCCACGTCCTCCTCCAGGGGATCTTCCAATTGAGGGATTGAACCCATGTCACTTGAGTCTCCTGCTTAGGCAGGCAGGTTCGTTATCATTAGCACCACCTGGGAAGCCTATTTCCTGTATCTATTTTGACTTCATTCTTCAACTTCTCTCTAATTTCTTTACCCTTATTCTAGAACCTGTCACTTAGGATTCTCTTGTCCCATCTTTGCCTCAAATTAGCCTCTGTTGTTTAATACACAAAAGGATGTGAGACTATCAGTGTACTGAAAATATAACGCTCTGGCTTATAATACATGTTTATCCATATGACACTTTTCTTTTTGTGGTAATGAACACCTTTAACTGTGTCTTTTTCCACTCTATTCTGTAAAACCATCACTCTGCTTTTCTACATTCAACTTGTAGGTTTTTGACCCTCCTTCTCTATTACTTTCTTTGAGATCTGAGCCCCTTTCATCCCTTTTGCTGTGTTGCATGCCTTTCTCCTCTCAAAAGCCCCCTGCTTCTGTTCATCACAGCTGATTCTCTAGATATTTCATCTAGGAAGGGGAGAATGCCTATCAAATGGTGAAACTTTCAACTCTCAATGTGGAGTTGAAATGGCTGGAGCTCCAATTGGTAAGTCCATGTGGTACAGAGAGTAAGCACTATGGGGGCTCAAAAACTTTGAGTCTTGTCCCTCTGTTTGTCCGGACATTTTCTGTGTCTGAAAAACCATGTCCCTCTCTCAACATTGTAGGATTATTCAGTGCAGTCATTCAGGCCAGAAGATATTCAAGTTGTAACAGAAATATTGTCAAACCTAGAGTTTGACTTGACCTCACAAAAATGACAACAAAAAGTTGGTTTTAAGTTACACTGTGTCACTGGCTACAGCTCAGGGCTCAAAAAAAAACAACAAAAAAAAAAAACAAAAAAACAAAAAAAAAACAACAAAAAACTTGTTGCTTCAGACATGGCTGCTAAATAGACTAGAAATCCCATTTAAAGATGCCAGAAACTCATTGTGCTTTGTCCTTAAAGTGGATGTGCAGCCAGTAGTGCTAAATACTCAGTAGGCATTTAATAAACCCTGGCTTAGTAGATGAAAAAAAAAATTTTTTTGTCAGAGAATTATCTGGAAGAAAAATGCATTGCTGCTACTGCTGCTGCTAAGTCGCTTCAATCGTGTCCGACTCTGTGCGACCCCATAGACAGAAGCCCACTAGGCTACCCCGTCCCTGGGATTCTCCAGGCAAGAACACTGGAGTGGGTTGCCATTTCCTTCTCCAATGCATGAAAGTGAAGAGTGAAAGGGAAGTTGCTCAGTCATGTCCGACTCTTAGCGACCCCATGGACTGCAGCATTGACTACACCCTTTTCTTTAAAGTGACTTCACCTTAAGAGTCCCCTTGTTTAGAAACATAATAACCTGGTTGAGATTTGCTTGGTAGTTGAGTAGAGTGAATCTAAGCCTGATATTTCTAGGACTTCTGATGAGACTAATATCTCTGCTCTCTTTACCTGCTTTGTTTATCAGTCAATAGTTATCAATTAGTTTTTACAGGTTAGGTTCATTTTCTCCTTTAATCTGCCTACTATGGGGTAGGTCTGGGCTGGAGAAGAGATTAGTTCACAGTATGTCTTAATATAAACAGGTAATAAAACTTTACCCTGGTTCCTTCTCATTGCTTCAGGTCAGGGCATTTTTTGAGTGAGCTGATGGTTTTGTATCTAAGTTAGAGGCAATGGGTTGATGGATTCTATCAAACCATTAATATCTACTGAGCGTTTATGTGCCAGCGTTATTGTAGATGGTTACATGAATAACTTCATGTTTCCCTCCCAACACATCTATCCCCATTTCACAGACAAGGAAAGTGAGTTAAACAATTTGCTTAAGGTCTTGCAGCAATTTGGAGAAGCCAGGGATGGATATGCACCCGGCAATTTTACTGGAGAGTCTGCACTCTCAACAGCTAAGTTTGCCCTAGTATATCTGAGTTAATTAATTCAACTTGTGTGATGTTGTGGTTTTGTTTCATTTTCTGTCTGCCAGGCTTGCTTCGCTGGATTGGTTCATGCTGAATAGATTGCCTTGTCTTAACAGTTGCCGGCACAAAAGGTCTTTTTGTGAAGCTCTTTCTCTTGGCCTGATTATTCCAAATGCAAAAGCACCAGCATTATCAGGAGGGCACTAGGCCACTGGTGTCTGGGGCAGAAGGAATAGAGAAGCAGCTGGTAGAATGAGTGACAGCAGAAGTAGCCAAAGTCTTGCCAGTTGGAGCCTACAACCAGGTTAATTGTTTAGAAGACAGAGCCTAGAGAAATGATCACTTAGGTCACTAGGTTAAGAACCCCAGGTAAATAGCAGAGAGTTGAGGGCATAAAGAGAGGCCAGGACAACACAAAGAAAATTGGGTCAGAAACACAGCCTATATCAGGAAGGCAGGGGTAGGACAACCACAGCACAGTTTAGTTTTATTATATAGAATGAAGAAAGGTCACACTGCTAGCTGAGTAATAGAAGAGTATCCCACTGCCCTTGGTGGGGGTCTCGTCTGTGGCTCACCCTAACTGCCTTGTGCCTACCTTGTCTATGCTTTCTGTAAGATCCTGACAGTGGACACCATGAGTTGAATCAATTTCAGCTTTAAGTCTCTAAACTGGTGGAGCTACCACTGAATTTTTGTAGAAAGGTTTCTTTTTCCCCTCTGCTGTTTGATTAACCTTCCCTGTGTTGGACTGTCCCTACTGATGCGGAATCAGAGTGAGACTGAAGAGCTTCTGTGATCTGTCTTAAAGACTGCTTCAAATGTTGAATTCTAACCTGGGTTTCAGTTTGTTCTCAAGTCTTTAGGTATAGCCAATGTAGCAAAAGATAGTTTGATAATTTCAACAATAGTATTTTATGGGATTGTGGAATTTGAACATCTTCTAGTTTTGCAACTGTAAATAAAGGTAAACATCATTTAACTTTTATTTCTCTTCAGTTTTATTCAGACATAATTGACATATAGTACTATATGTTTAATATATTCAGCATAATGATTTGACTAACATGCATCATGAAATGATTATCACCGCAAGTTTAGTTAATATCAATCACTTCATATAGATATAAATTTAAAGAAAGAAAAGCTTTTTTTCTTGTGATGAGAAACTCAGAATTTACTCTAACAGTTTTCATATATAACATACAGCTGTGTTAATTACATTTATCATGTTATATGTTATATTCCTAGTCTGAGCCACCAGGGAAACTCATATGTTATATACCTAATGCTTATTTATTTTATAACTGGAAGTTTGTACCATTTGACTGCCCCTCCCCATGCCTCCCACACCCCACCCCCCAGCCTCTAGTAACCAAAAATCTGATCTCTTTTTCTGAGTTTGATTTTGGAGTATGAAAGTGAAAGTGAAGTCATGTCCGACTCTTTGCGACCCTGTGGACTGTAGCTCACCAGGAGTATAGTAGACCTAAACATTGTTAGTTCCTGGTACAAAACATAGTGATTTGCTACTTCCACACATTTCAAAATGAGCACCATGATATGTCCAGTTATGATATGTCAGTATATAAAGTTACTACATAGTTATTGACTATATTCCCCAAATTGTTCATTTTATATTGTGACTCATTATTTTACAACTGGAAGTCTGTATCTCTTAATTGCCCTCAGTTTTTTCTTTCCTCCCCCCATGTCCTTCCCCTCTGGCAACTACATGGTTGTTCTCTATGTCTAAAACTCTATTTCTGTTTGGTTATGTTTGTTTTGTTTTTTTTAGGTTCCACACACAAGTGAAATCACACAGTATTTTTTTCCTCTATCTTATTTTACTTAGCAATAAGACCATCTAGATGCATCCAAATGTGGCAAAAGGTAAGATTTCATTCTTTTTTAATGATTGAATAATACTCCATTGAATATATATCCCACATCTTCTTTATCTGCTCATCTATTAATGGGCACTTAGTTTGTTATTTCGCTATTATACATAATGCTGCAATAAGCAGAGAGGAGCATGTTATCTTTTCTAATTAGTGTTTTTATGTTCTTCATATAAAACCCAGGAATGGGAATATAAATTCCCATTTTATAACTATAAATAAATATAGATATATATTGCTTTAATTTTAAAAGCCAGATCCTAAAGGTTCTACTTGCCAGGATGGCTCTAGAAGTTCCATGGCTAATACCTCTGGGTGTTTAGTGAACTTCTACTTGTCCACTCAGATCATGCTGATGGTATTGTAGGCTCCTGAGGAGATTAGAAAATAAATGTACTTTCTGAGCTTGAAATACATAAATACATGAAAATATCTAAGCTACAGAAACTTTTCTTCTTTCATGGTTTAGAGTTATATATTAGAAAATCTGGGCTTCATCAACACAACAAAAGTTTTCCGCTGGAACCTGGTGAGAAGTTGAGATTGAAGAAGTCTTTCTAGGGCAACTAATGGGGAAGAGGAAAACCTTATAAGTGGCAAGAATGCTCACATAGGGGCTTCCCAGGTGGCACCAGTAGTAAAGAACCTGCCTGCTGATGCATGAGACTTAAGAGACAAGGGTTCGATCCCTGGGTCAGGAAGATCCCCTAGAGGAGGGCATAGCAACCCATTCCAGTATTCTTGCCTGGAGAACCCCATGGACAGAGGAGTCTGGTGGGCTGCAGTCCATAGGGCCACAAAGAGCTGGACATGACTGAAGCGACTTAGCACAATGCTCACATAAAACTCCACTGCTGTCTCTATTCCTGATCTACTTGCCCTCAGTAACCACTTATTCTGTTTATGATACTCACAGTCCAGAACAAGAAAGAAGCAACTAAGAATCAGATTCAGTTACTAGGTACAGAGAGCTGAAAAGTGAAAGTGAAAGTCATTCAGTTGTGTCTGACTCTTTGCAACCTCATGGACTATAGTTTGCCAGGCTCCTCTGTCCATGGAATTCTCCAGGCCAGAATACTGGAGTGGGTTGTTATGCCCTCCTCTAGGGGATCTTCCTGACCCAAGGATCGAACCCTCATCTCTTAAGTTCCCTTCTCCAGGGGATCTTCCCAACTCAGGGATCGAACTCAGGTCTCTAGCAATGCAGGCGGATTCTTTACAGTCTGAGTCAACAGAGAGCTGAATTGAAGGCAAATTACTGTAAGAGAGATTGGGCTTAGAAGAGCCTTGAGGGAAGAAATAAATCATAAGAACCCAGCTGATACAGGATAGAAGAGAAGGATGATCTTATCCCTCAGCCTTGGTGATGGGATGAAGTTGGGGCAAGGCATTCCCTATTAATATCAAGGGCAAATACCTCTTCTAGCTGCCTCTTCTTCTCTGTAAGTGCCTCCACAAATCACTGCCTAAGCTCAATGAACTGAGCATCTTCAGCACAAAATCTCTAATTCATTATTGCTTCAAGATACTCTTATCTACTAGTTCCAAGCAGCATAAAGGAATGGTTACAAAAGGAATGATTACAAAGTCAAAGTGATAATTTGAATCCTGACTTGGACATTTACTATGTGTGCCTACCAAGGAAGTTTAGTTAGACCCCTTTAGACCTCAATTTTTCAGAACAAAATGTGTCAAATGATACCTATCTCACATGGATGCCTAGAAGATTTCTGAGATAATAATACTTAGTGTATTACCTTGCACCTGGAATTCATCAGTGCATGGTAGCTATGTTTGTTATTTCCCTGTATGAATATCTGTATTCATTTCTTGAGGCTGCCTCAACAAATAATCACAGATGAGTGGCTTAAAACAACAGAAGTTTATTCTTTCACAGTTCTGGAGGCAAGAAGTCCAAAATTAAGCTGTCAGTAGAGTTGGTTTCTTCTAGAATTCAGGGAGAAAATCTACTCATGCTTCTCGCCTCTATGCTTCTCTCTCCTAGCTTCCATAGTTGCTGGCAGTCTTTGGTGCTCCTTGACTTGCAGACACAGCATTTCATTCTCTGCTCTGTCTTCCCATCACCTTGCCCTCTGTGTCTCTGAATGTCTTCTTTTTTTCTGTTACTTAGAGGGACACTCATCATTAGATTTAGTGCTTACTGTAACTCACGATGATATAATTCATCTAGGGATCTTTTCCTTATTTGGATCTGTAAAGATCCTTATTTCAGAAAAGTTCACATTCAGAGATTCCAAGTGGATATATCTTTTGGGGGATAGTGTTCAACTCACTACAAACATGCTGGCAGCTGGATTGTTACCCCCTCAACATTAATGGGCTTCCTTGGTTGCTCAGACAATAAAGAATCTGTCTGCAATGCAGGAGATCCAAGTTCAGTCCCTGGATTCGGAAGATCAGCTGGAGAAGGGAATGGTAACCCACTCCATTATTCTTGTCTGGAGAATTCCATGGACAGAGAAGCTATTGTCCAAGGGGCTGCAAAGAGTTGGACATGACTGAGCAACTAACACTTCACTTTCAACACTGATATGGTTAAGCCCTAACCCTCAAAACCTCAGAATCTGACTATACTTGGAAATAGGACCTTCAAATAATTAATTAAATTAGAATGAGGCCATAAGTGTGAGCCCCAATTGAGTCTGACTTGTGTTTTTATAAGAAGAGGTAATTTTAACACAGAGAGAAACACCAGGCATGCATAAGCACAGAGAAAATGACACACAGTGTGAGACACAGTGAAAAACTGGCCAGCCGATAGTCAAGGAGAGAGACCTCAGAAGAAACTAAACCTGCGAATACCTTGATCTTGGACTTCTAGCCTCCAAAACTATGAGGGAAAAAATTTCTGCTGTTTAAGCCACCCAGTCTGTGGTATTTGGCTATCGCCACACTAGTAAACTAATATAACACATAATATTAATGAGTAGCCTATTTTCTTCAGCTTTTTTCTTTTTTAGGTGTCTAGCTGTTTTGCCTGGAATCTGACTGCTTACAGTGTGGTCATGAACCCTGTGTTTGCCTTGGCCTTTCAATGTGGAGGGAATTCACTTTGCCTCCTGCTCAGATACTACTTAGTACACCAGGAGTGTCACCTTACTGAAATTCTATTGATTTTGTAGCCAAATTAAGTGTAATATAGAGAATACATTTAAGTACCTGAAAACTGAAATTCTTTAGTATCTCAGACCACCATAATGAATACTATGGTTATTGTGAAATCAGTAGTCATGTATGGATGTGAGAGTTGGACTATAAAGAAAGCTGAGCACCGATGAATTGATGCTTTTGAACTGCGGTGTTGAAGAAGACTCTTGAGAGTCCTGTGGATTGCAAGGAGAACCAACCGGTCCATCCTAAAGGAGATCAGTCCTGGGTGTTCATTGGAAGGACTGATGCTGAAGCTGAAACTCCAATACTTTGGCCACCTAATGTGAAGAACTGACTCATTGGAAAAGACCCTGATGCTTGGAAAGACTGAAGGCGGGAGGAGAAAGGGACAACAGAGGATGAGATAGTTGGATGGCATCACTGATGCAGTGGACATGAGTTTGAGTAAACTCCAGGAGTTCGTGATGGACAGGGAGGCCTGGTGTGCTGCAGTCCATGGGGTCATGAGAGTTGGACATGACTGAGCAACTGAACTGAACTGAAAAGGTATAAAGAATTTAGATCAAAGTGTACTGAAAAGGTATAAAGAATTTAGATCAAAGTGTACTAGAAATTTCTTTAAAATAAAAATCCACAGAATTCTCTGGCAGTCCAGTCGTCCCAAGTTCAATCCCTGGTCAGGGAACTAAGATTCCACAAACCACATAGCATAGAAAAAAAAAAAAAAAAAATCCGTAGTAGAAGCTTGCTTTCTTGCAATCTACCTTTTCCTTTTGTAAGTTAAATAATAAAAAATCTGGTTATTTGAAAAGTTTAGCTAATAAAGTAAAATAAAATTTCTAAGATATATACACGATATTCTACCCCATTTCAAATTAAGAGCCATTTATTTGTATATTAAGTTGCCTATTTGATCATATTCCATTAGCAAATTCTAAAAGTTAGCCTTCATTAGACTGAAGCATTTTATCTTTAATTTAGGAGCTTCTAAAAATCCTTGACTTCTATGTGTTATCTTTTTAAACTTCTATGTGTTATCTGTTATTTTAGTTCATTGTTTTATTGCTTTTATAAAAAGCTCTGGAATTTTAATGAAGGTACTAAACTTATAGTATATTTTTAATCACCATCTCACTTATTATCTTCATTAAAAACAGCACATCTGTAAGTTTATGCTGGCATTCAAATAATACACATAAATAATCAGCAGTAAATATTAGTGATGATATTGGCAAACGATAAGGTAGAAAGCAAGAATAACAGAGTTAAGGAATCATATAGCCCTCTCAAGCTTTTCCTTGATGAGTATAACTTCAAATATTTTTTATTGTTGAAGTATTATCTGATATATTTCTTATGACTGACATTACTAGAGATTTTTAGGCAATACATCAACTAGTGCTCAGGGAGGTGGATCTCCCATTGTTCTGTCTTAACAATAGTTGGCAGCAGGTAACATTCCTTTCCTCTGTGTCTTCGCTAAAGTGCTTCAAGGTCAGGACAATAAATACATGATTTACCACTAGTTCCTTTTGAAAATATATGGGTTTCTGACAGTTACTGTAATCTACATGTTCCTTTATTATGCTAACAGAAATAAACAGGTTACAGAGAAAAGCAAGGGAAATAGGCATGAGTGATACTATAGTCTTTATGTCTAATATGTGAACCTTGAAATAGTGCTTGATAGTATCAAGATTCAACTGCTTTGAGTGTTGTCTTGATCTGAACCACAAATTCTCAGGGCCAGAGTGTTCCTTATCCCAAATGCTTAGCACAGTGCCAGGCACCCCAGGAGGTGATCAATAAGTAATTTTTAATAGAGTTTTGTCAAGTTTTCTTCCCTGGAGAAGGAAATGGCAACGCACTCCAGTATCCTTGCCTGGAAAATCTCATGGACACAGGAACTGGTAGGCTGCAGTCCAAGGGGTTGCAAAGAGTCGGGCACGACTGAGCAACTAACACTAACACTTTGTCACGAGAACTCACTGGTCATAGCAAACACCCTCTTACAACAACACAAGAGAAGACTCTACACATGGACATCACCAGATGGTCATCACTGAAATCAGATTGATTATATTCTTTGCAGCCAAAGAGGTAGAAGCTCTATACAGTCAGAAAAAATAAGACCAGGAGCTGACTGTGGTTCAGATTGTGAACTCCTCATTGCCAAATTCAGACTGAAACTGAAGAAAGTAGGGAAAACCACTAGACCATTCAGGTATGACCTAAATCAAATCTCTTATGATTATACAGTGGAAGTGAGAAATAGATTCCAAAGGACTAGATCTGATAGACAGAGTGCCTGATGATCTTTGCATGGAGGTTCATGACATTGTACAGGAGATGGGGATCAAGAACATCCCTAAGAAAAAGAAATGCAAAAAAGCAAAATGGCTGTCTGAGGAGGCTTTACGAACAGCTGTGAAAAGAAGAGAAGCAAAAAGCAAGGAGAAAAGGAAAGATATATCCATTTGAATGCAGAGTCCCAAAGAATGGCAAGGAGAGGTAAGAAAGCCTTCCTCAGTGATCATGGCAAAGAAATAGAGGAAAACAATAGAATGGGAAAGACTGGAGATCTCTTCAAGAAAATCAGAGATAGCAATGGAATACTTTATGCAAAGATGGGCAAAATAAAGGACAGAAGCAATATGGACCTAACAGAAGCAGAAGATAACAAAGAAGTGGCAAGAATACATAGAAGGACTATACAAAAAAGATCTTCATGAGCCAGATAGTCACGATGGTGTGATCACTCACCTAGAGCCAGACATCCTAGAATGTGAAGTCAAGTGGGCCTTAGGAAGGATCACCATGAACAAAGCTAGTGGAGGTGACAGAATTCCAGTTGAGCTATTTCATATCCTGCAAGATGATGCTGTGAAAGTGCTGCACTCAATATGCCAGCAAATTTGGAAAACTCAGCGTGGCCACAGGACTGGAAAAGGTCAGTTTTCATTCCAATCCCAAAGAAAGGCAATGCCAAAGAATGCTCAAACTACCGCACAGTTGCACTCATCTCACACACTAGTAAAATAATGCTCAAAATTCTCCAAGCCAGGCTTCAGCAATACGTGAACTGTGAACTTCCAGATGTTCAGGCTGGTTTTAGAAAAGGCAAAGGAACCAGAGATCAAATTGCTAACATCTGTTAGTGTTAGTTGCTCAGTCGTGCCTGACTCTTTGCGACCCCTTGGACTGGAGCGTACCAGGTTCCTGTGTCCATGAGATTTTCCAGGCAAGGATACTGGAGTGGGTTGCCATTTCCTTCTCCAGGAGATCTTCCCGATTCAGGGATTGAACCCGGGTCTCCTGCACTGCAGGCAGATTCTTTACCAACTGAGCTACATCCATTGGATCATGGAAAAAGCAAGAGAGTTCCAGAAAAACATCTATTTCTGCTTTATTGACTATGCCAAAGCCTTTGTGTGGATCACCACAAACTGGAAAATTCTGAAAAAAGATGAGACTACCCGACCACCTGACCTGCTTCTTGAGAAATCTGTATGTAGGGCAGGAAGCATCAGTTATTACTGGACATGGAAAAACAGACTGGTTCCAAATCAGGAAAGAAATACATCAAGGCTGTATATTGTCACCATGCTTATTTAACTTATGTGCAGAGTACATCTTGAGAAACACTTGGCTGGCTGAAGCACAAGCTGGAATCAAGATTACCGGGAGAAATATCAATAACCTCAGATATGCAGATGATACCACCCTTATGACAGAAAGTGAAGAACTAAAGGGCCTCTTGATGAAAGTGAAAGAGACAGAAAAAAGTTGCTTAAAACTCAACATTCAGAAAACTAAGATCATGGCATCTGGTCCCTCACTTCATAGCAAATAGATGAGGAAATAGTGAGAGACTTTATTTTTTTGGGCTCCGAAATCACTTCAGATGTTGACTGCAGCCATGAAATTAAAAGAGGCTACTCCTTGGAAGAAATTTATGACCAACTTAGACAGCATCTTAAAAAGCAGAGACGTTACTTTGCCAACAAAGGTCTATCTAGTCAAGGCCACGGTTTTTCCAGTAGTTATGTATGCATGTCATATCTGGACTATAAAGAAAGCTGTGCATGGACAAATTTATGCTTTTGAACTGTGGTGCTGGAAAAGACTCTCGAGAGTCCCTTGGATAGCAAGGCGATCCAACCAGTCCACCCTAAAGGAAATCAGTCCTGAATATTCATTGGAAGGACTGATGTTGAAGCTAAAACTCCAATATTTTGGCCACCTGACATGAAGAACTGTCTCATTTGAAAAAGACCCTGATGCTGGGAAAGATTGAAAGCAGGAGGTGAAGGGGATGACAGAGGATGAGTTGCTGCATGGCATCACTGACTCAATGGACATGAGTTTGAGTTAACTTCCGGGAGTTGGTGATGGACAGGGAGGCCTGCCATGCTGCAGTCCATTGTGTCACAAAGAGTTGGACATGACTGAGTGACTGAACTGAACTGAACTGAATATATGAATTACTGAATAAGCAAACTGCAAAGTCTGTCATCACTATTCATTAGGAAAAATATATTACATAGTTGCTTAGTCAACACTAATAAATGGTACTGAATCCCGCCTGGTGAAGTGAAAACAAAAAGCAAAAACACACAAGCCATGATGCCTCAGGCTCACACGAAGCATTATCAAGATAGAGAGAGAGGAGCAAGCACACACACATCTTTGAAATAAGGAAGTAACAGTAATTATACACACACACAGATTAATATATCACAAAGCATGAAGTTCAAACTGAATATACAAGCATGTTTGTACTGTTCAGTTCACTTCAGTCGCTCAGTAGTGTCCGACTCTTTGTGACCCCATTTTTGTACATGCTCTACCAAAAAGAACACGATGATAGAACATTTGAAATCTTACTTACAAAGCTTCTGGAGGAAATGCAAAATCAAATGGAGTTTATGGGGAAAGAAAGTTCTTGGAGGAAATAAATTTTGAGTAGAATTGGAAGGAAGTAAGAGTTCTGATTTGGTAAAGAGAACTATAAAATTAATAAATTAGGAAGCCACTGTAGGAATGTGAAGGGCCTAATGGAATTAATATTTGGGAAGTTATTCTAGTGAACTCAAATAATATGCAACCATTTAAACAGGAAATTTTGATATAGTATTTGTACAAATGTTCTAAAAATATATTAAACATAATACACTGGTTCGTTTCTATAAATCATATTCTTGGGCCCTAGCAGGAGGGAGGCTAGCTCAGATAATGGCTTCCTGAAGTCAAATTATTGTACTTGCCTACACAAGCCTAGTTAATATCTTTCAAAATCTAACCATCTGTGAGTGAGATGCTGAGGAAGTAGTAATAAATAAGCTATTTTACCACACCTCAGGGAAATAAGCCATAATTTTACCCTACCTGAATTGTGGGAAGGTAACTGTGATAACTTAGGTGTAGTTTTCTATAACATCACAGGCCTTGTTTTTATGAAAAAAGTGAAAAGTGAAAGTGTTAGTCGCTCAGTCATGTCAGACTCTTTAGATTATACATTAGGTGAAATAGAGAATCCAGTCGATCAGTAATGTTGAGTAAAGAATAAAACAACAAAACAGAACCTATTCCTTCATTGTCTGAATGATTAAGGTAAGAGTGAATTTTATAAAGAGTAAAACTTTCAGACCAGTGGTTGTCCTCTTTCTTGAAGCAAGATAAACACTATCTGTTGACCAAACAAGTAGCATGTTTTGCAGTTATTTTTGAGTGTGTTATTAGGTTAGTTGTAATATAGTATTATACTAAATTAGTAAATAAAAGTTTCAATTACAAATTGCTGCTTCTGTGGATATGGTACCAGTTCTTAAGCAACCAGAGGGTTGGTTAAGATAGTTCAAAATGTCTCAAAAGCCACATTTTGGCTACTGTGTGCATTTTTTTTCTCAAACAAAACTAAAAGTGAAATCACGACTCTTCTATCTGGAAAAGGTTAGGGACCACCAAGCTAGACAATTGCTTGGATCTGTGCTGAAGTTGTGACTTTTTAGGATCACAGGATTAAAGCATCTCAGCAGATTTGACATCTTTGGCTGTCTCTGTGATTGATGCTCATCACAGTGGCCAGAACCATGATAAAACTATCCCCATCAGTCATTAAGGAAGGCTGTCACTTCACGCATATTGCCACAATTTGAGGACATATCTGAAAAGGGGAAGCAATGATACTGTAACACCACCAATTGCACAAATTTAGCCATTTATCACACATTATATGATCTAGAGTGTTTGGCCAGGGTGATCGATATTAATGATGGAGATGGCTTCATTTAAATAGTTTATTTTTCATAGGTATAATTTAAATCTGATTTATTTTCTTAATCCTCAAATTAACTCTAGTTAGGACTAGGAAGATTAACTGTCAGAAATTACTTAAATAAGGAGAATATGATTTAGTTTATTCCATTACATATTTAAATTACAATAGAATGCAAGGGAACAATATAAAATTTGAATAATGCAAAGTGAAGTGAAGTCACTCAGTCGTGTCCTACTCTTTGCGACCCCATGGACTACATGTAGCCTACCAGTCCTCTCTGTCCATTAGATTTTCCAGGCAAGAGTACTGGAGTGGGTTGCCATTTCCTTCTCCAGGGGATCTTCCCGACCCAGGGACTGAACCCGGGTCTCCCGCATTGTAGACAGACGCTTAACCATCTGAGCCACCAGAAAAATGTAAAGAAAATGAAAATAGCGAAAATTACACACATTATTAAATCACTAGTGCAGATGAATCATCTTGCTTAGTATAGAGAACACAGTTAATAATGGATTGTCTCCCAAAGGCTTGAAATGTGGCATTGTAAGAGGTAGTTCTGTTTATTTAGTTAGTTTTTGCAAAGTTAGATAATTTTGAGAGAAACAGTACTGTGGTTCAGTACTAAAATTGCTAGATTCAGCACCTCAGTTAAAAATAACTACAAATGGGAAATTATACTTGGTAAAACAACAACAACAAAAAAAACTTTAAAAATTTTGCTTCTGTGGAATCAAGATTCTGACATTGACAAATGGCAAAATACTTAAGTTGAAAAACAGAGAGAAGTTTAGTCATAGAATTAAAACTAGATTAGAAACACTTCTGAGTATAAAAAATTACTTTTAAATTGGTGATGATTGGAAGATTGTATTAGACTACACAGTCAGCTTAGCAAATTGTTACATAATAGGGGCCAGTTTTTACCTATATTTGCGCCCTGGCATACTAATGAGAGCAGACACAATGTGACAAATGCCTTTTGGGATGTTTACCAATCCTAATCCTTTTCTTTGAAAACTAGTCCCATATCTGTGGTAGCTAGTAGGTCCCATATTTGAACTAGGTGAGTCCTTCCTTGTCGTCATAGCAGGTTGGACTTGGGGCAGAAAGAAGAGAAATAAGATGGGTGGATGTGACTCTCTCTGTAGGGAATGTGGAACTGGAGTACAGTTAATCAAGTGCTGGAATAGCAAAACGTAAACTCATTGCAGAGCCCTGTTTGAGCATGTGCGTGTGGTAAAGCAGAGGAAGTCACTTGGCTGACAGAGAGAGCGAGAGAGGTTTAAGACAGGGAGACACTAAGGGACAAGAGGAAGAGAGGAAAGGGGTGAGAGCAAGAGAAAAGCAGATGCTCAGAGAAACACAATCCCTCTGAATGTTCTTGTTCTCCATGACCTGTTATGGTTCCACATGAGGTTTGACTGGAGTGCATAATATTGGTTTCTTTGAGCGGTCTTTTGTTTTCAAAATGAACTTCTACTGTGCTTAAGTATTGGGCTATGAGTTAAATTTAGGTCCCAGAGAAGAGATAAAGTTCTGCAAAAGTTAGGGGGAGAGCAAAATATGAGGCGGAGTCATAACATTTCTCTGTTTTTAATTTTCTCTGTCTGGTGATGTATTAAAGTGCAATACCTGCACTTAGGTGCTCGCTATATATTATAATATGAGGTATGCTTAGTATGGGGTGAGAGCAAGAGAAAAGCAGATGCTCAGAGAAACACAATCCCTCTGAATGTTCTTGTTCTCCATGACCTGTTATGGTTCCACATGAGGTTTGACTGGAGTGCATAATATTGGTTTCTTTGAGCGGTCTTTTGTTTTCAAAATGAACTTCTACTGTGCTTAAGTATTGGGCTATGAGTTAAATTTAGGTCCCAGAGAAGAGATAAAGTTCTGCAAAAGTTAGGGGGAGAGCAAAATATGAGGCGGAGTCATAACATTTCTCTGTTTTTAATTTTCTCTGTCTGGTGATGTATTAAAGTGCAATACCTGCACTTAGGTGCTCACTATATATTATAATACGAGGTATGCTTAGTAACTGGCACCCCACTCCAGTACTCTTGCCTGGAAAATCCCATGGATGGAGGAGCCTGGTGGGCTGCAGTCCATGGGGTCGCTAAGAGTCGGACATGACTAAGCAACTTCACTTTTCACTTTCACGCACTGGAGAAGGAAATGGCAACCCACTCCAGTGTTCTTGCCTGGAGAATCCCAGGGATGAGGGAGCCTGGTAGGCTGCCGTCTGTGGGGTCGCACAGAGTTGGACACGACTGAAGCGACTTAGCAGCAGCAGCAGCAGCAGCATGCTTAGTAACTACTCTAAGTCATATGGTTTCTTAGAAGGCTGGAATATGATTTCTAAACACATAATCTTCCAACAAGATTTTGCTTGGTTAAAACTTTAAGATTTTGAGACATTCAGCCAAAATTAGGCTACATGTTTCTTACTCTATAGAATGTGTTTTTGTCTAAGTAAGCATGAGTTGATGCAATTTATATGTTTGATAGAAATAAAGAAGTTAGAACAAAAACAGTAATGAGATGCCATCTTCTGTCTACAAAACTGAAAGAATAGTTTCCAGGGTTTATGAGGGTATGGAAAATGGTCCATCTCATACTTGGTTGCTAGGATTATAATAGGAAGTATATCAATACTCATTCATTCAAAAATATTTATTGAATGTATTCTAGATGTCACTACTCTAGTTGCTAAAATTCAGCAGTGAACAAAACAGGCAAAGATTTCTGCCTACATGGAAATTATACTTTTCAAAATGATTTAAATACAGGTTAAACTGTAAAGGATTAATCTACAGTAGTAGCATTTTTCTTAAGAAAAATTGCATGAAGCAATCATACAGATTACTTAAGTTGAAAGAAATATATCTTAAAACATCAATGGTAGTTACCTCTGTATGATGGAATTATAGATGCTTTTTCTTTTTCTCTTATTGTGTTTTTATATTTCTAAATTTTCCATGACAAACCTGTATTAGCTTGATATCTTTTGCTACAAATTTAAGGTGTATAATGTTTTACATTTTCACATATTTAATATTGAGAATTATAAACTCAATGACAGAAGGAACTTGTGTGTCTTGGAAACTTAGTTGAATCAATAGATATGCAAGTGTCAAAAAGAACATTTTTATACTTCAGGCAAAGGAGTACATTGTATTACAATTGTCACTGCGCCTGCTTGACATTAACAATGCTTATAAGATGATTAATATTTTTGTCACTTCACTTGAGTTATTTGTGCTGAAAATGCCACATGAATTTTAATTTAAATTGGGATCCACATGTATAGTTTAAAATGTCCTTTAAGGACTTGCCCTGCAGTCCAGTAGTTAGGACTCCACTCTCTCACTGCCAAGAGGCAAAGTTTAAACCCTGGTTGGAGAACTAAGATCCCACAGCTGTGAGGCATGGCCAAAATAATAAAGTAAAATAAAACAAAATGTCTTTTGAAAAGATAAGTACAGTGTACAGAAAAGATAATTTAATTAAAGGTGGATTCGTGACAGTAGTTAGAAATAGGTTTTCATTTGAGCCTAAATAGTTATGTGTCTAAAGTTTCTGCTATATGCATTTTAATTAAGGAAACGAAAAAACAATATAGAATAGAAAAACTAGAAGTAATATGACTACACTGGCTGGCACGCTTGCTGGCACCCGACTGGCAGGCGCACTGGCGGGCACTCTGGGTGGCACCCGACTGGCAGGCGAACTGGTCGGCACGCTGGCTGGCAACCGACTGGTAGGTGCACTGGCGGGCACACTTCCTGGCACGCTGGATGGTATGCGCACTGACGGGCAAACTGGCGGGCAAGCTGGCTGGCACCCGACTGGTATGTGCACTGGCGGGCACACTGCCTGGCACACCGGATGGCAGGCGCACTGGCGGGCACACTGTCTGGCATGCTGGCTGGCACCAGACAGGCAGGCGCACTGGTGGGCACATTGCCTGGCACGACGGAAGGCAGGCACACTGGCGGGCCCACTGCCGGGCACACTGGCTATCACCCAATTGGCAGGCGCACTGGAGGGCACATTGCCTGGCACACCAGATGGCAGACGCACTGGAAGGTGCACTGGNGGGCAGGAGGAGAAGGGGACGACCGAGGATGAGATGGCTGGATGGCATCACTGACTCGATGGACATAAGTCTGAGTGAACTCCAGGAGTTGGTGATGGACAGGGAGGCCTGGCGTGCTGCGATTCATGGGGTCGCAAAGAGTCGGACATGACTGAGCGACTGAACTGGACTGAACTGAGCTCAGGATATTAAAAAATAAAAAGATTTTGAATCAAACTTTGATTGTAATTTGAAGGTGAGAGTGATGTGTACTAATGCAGATAAACATATAGGTTGCGTTGTGTGCTCTGCGGGTTTCCCTGGTGGTGCTAGTGTTAAGAACCCACCTGCCAATGCAGGAGAAGTAAGAGACGAGTCATTTAGCAAAAAGAAATTGTATGTGCAAATTTGATGTTTATTTTCCAAAAAGCTATAATAAAATCAGTGGGAGCTAATCCTAATAATTGATAGCTACTTTGAATCTATGAATATGATATATATTTACATTAATATATCAAACTTAGGGAGGACAAAGTCCCATATTTATCTGCTTATACATTCTCCAGATTTGCTTTATTGATGCATAGATGTTTTATGACCTTTTCTTATACAGCTTGAAGTGGCTTGTGGTTGAATTTGGTGTAGCCTACTTCCACCTAATAAGTGTATATTATTGAGTAGTATTTCTTATGAGAAAAAACAGTGTTTAACTTAAATGTTACTAAAGTTTTGGTATATCACATTTAATTTTATATTTTTCTCTTGTTTCTCACCTCCAATTTTATACCTATCATGAACTTCTTTGACAACCAGAAAAGGTAGTTAAGATAATTGGAATGAATGGGTGAAGAAAATATAAACACCCAGCATGTTAACATTAAAGAAAAAAATCCTTTAATTTTAGTGTGAGCCTTTGCAGTTTTTTTTTTTTTAAAAATCTATACTACAACTATGAGACTCATTCTGCCCTAAGTGGAGATGAGTTCTCCACTTTCACTCCAATAGACTTGGCAGCAATTTGTTTGCATATGCTTCCATACCATTTTCATAGTAAAGTATAATTAACAAAAATGAAAATGCAAAGAAAATAGATGTGTTTCTAAAAACAACAGAGAATGAGGGGAGGGGGATAACTGGACATGTTTCTAACTCAATCCACAAAATCATGTTTTCTCTCCTATCACATTCCTTAACTAGACTAACCAGACAGAAGATAGCTGATTTCAGAAAGGCTCCCTCAGGAATCAGTGGGAGATGTTCAAAAAACACTCTGAGTCAACATGCTGACAGTGATCAGGGAAAAAAAAAGACAGACTCCCCTAGCATTTGGGCTTTATACAAAGAACCATCACATCCCAGACTTGGGAATGATATATGATGCACCTGGAAAAGTGCATTCAGTTAGGATAAACTCAATTCCAGAAATATGTGGAAGATTGGAGAAAGTTAAGAGAAAATAAAAAAATGATGAAGTGACTGGGGAGGTGAGGTTGGGAGGGGGCTTGCAAAGAAAGATGAAAGCAACTTTTAAGATTTGACATGATAAGAGCCAAGAATTATTTTAAAATAGCAAATACTATGAAGAGAGATAAGTTACTGGAAATGGTAGAAAGACCATAGGAAAAGAAGCAAAATTAAGAAAGCCAAAACTCTGGCTATGTATAGGGGAAAATGAAAAGCAACAATAACAAAAACAGTAACTCTTGGAATATCCTTTTTAAGAGTCCATAGGAAGCTTTAACTCATGGCAAATTTACTGCTAAAGGCAAAGGAAGTCATGGTGTTGGAAGATGATGATTGTAAAGGAACTACGTAGTGGTGGACTACATGACTGGAGATGGTCTTTCCTATTTAGCGTTATTATAAATCTACCATATGAAAAACCAATTTATGTTGAACAAGGGTATACTCCTTGCCAAGCAGCAAGGTTTAAAACAAACTTTTAAAGAACCAATTATTACACAGTTTGCTCTGGGATCTCTGACTATAATAGGGAAGAAAACTGTTTTTAATCTGCTGTTTTCCAAAAACAATTCAATTAAAAATAATAAAAAGTCTGGAATCCTGCCCACAAGGGTTAATAACTACAGAGGTGTCCAACAGATATTCAATCACAAAAATTTAAATGTTCTTTTCATTAAGCCTCTGTGTCTTTTAACATAGCTAACCACGATAATTATTTTGGGGCTAATTTCTTAGGCTATTTAATAACACCTCCCGCTAGACTTTCTCATGTAAACTCAGCAAGAGGAAGCATCCAGAGTAATAGAAAAATACTTGTGCTCATTTTACAGCTCAAATTCATACTTTTCTTTATAAAACAGACCCTGCTGTTGGAGTTTGACAACCACCATACCAAGTACATTGGGGAAGATTGGATTAGGAGGCAACGCTGACTATGCAGTAAAGTCCCCACTCTCTAGCGGGATTTTTATGTAAATTCCATTACAGTTCATACTTCTGCAGATAATGAAATGGATACAATACACTTCAAGGTTTCTAAGTCAGCAAAATAATGAACAGGATAGCCTGTAAACTGCTTTAATACATTTTTGATATTTGGTCACTCATAAAAATGTGCTGTGTATTTCTTCTCTCACACTGGTTTTCTTTTCAAATGTTATATAGATCTACAGGTTATTGCTAATATATTAACATGGACTACAAAGAGTTCATTACACTTTAAATGTCAGCAAGTGGCAATTTTTGCATTATATTTCCTTAAACTATGGGCAGTTTGTTTTTTTTTTTTCCCCCTCCAAAAATGGCATTCCTTCAAACTGGAAAAAAAGAAGCACACAGACTTTATAGACTAATGGCAGTGCCAAAGGGATATGCTTTTGTAATTAACTAATCATAAAATTTTAAATATATAGATTGATCTACAATTATTCTGTTATATAATTTGTGATGACATCTATGGGTAAAAGTGTGTTTTCAAAAGACTAACCTCTAGAGACAATGTTTTGGGTTTCCTAATGGATATTTCTTAGCAATAGTCAATGACTATAACAGAAACAGTCAAGAAAAATATTATGTAGCACAATGTATAGAATGTATTCTTTACCTTCTGCTATTGTCATTTTAGTTTCCTATACTGTCTTACACTTGAAGGTGAAATTACCATTAGTGTCAATGGATAATCCAGGCATAGGCTAAAGGAAACACAAGACTTTGGCAACAATGAACAATTCTCCAAGTGAAGCAAGAATGTGAACAAAGTATGCATTTCACATTTAAAGTATTCTGGTGATCCATTATCCCCTTAGTATAGCTGAACCTTTCAGGAAAGTATGCTCATCTTTATTTTGGGATGACTAACACACATGCAATATTCCCTTTGGTATATTTTATAATTTTAGTCAGAATAGGAAGCCTATTGACATTTTAGCTTGTTGCCAAATCAAACAAGAGTAGTTACACTAACTGAGTCTCACTGATAGATGAATTTTGATAGTGAAATGTTAGAACGTGATGCATGACCTTTGATGTGTCTTTGGACTTTTGGGAGCCATGCAGTGCTTCTCTCCAAAGAAGGAAAGTCTGGTCTTAGATTCCTGTGGACCAATGAAGAGAATCATACATGACTGATTTATGACTAATGGTTCAGAATACTTCATTCTCATGGAGCTCTCAAATGCACTCAAGTGTTCTTGAAGCAAATACTCCAAGCCTTTGTTTTGGGAAGTCCTGATGACTTAAGAGAAACAGGCAGAAGAAAAGTGGAGACAATGTGACCAACCAATGCCAAATAGAGTCAAAAACCTCACATGCACTAATAACAATATTGAGTGTTGCTCAAGTTTGTGCTGATTGTTTAAATGCCTTATCCCACGTAAACTTCAGAACAATCCTATGAAACAGGGCTAATATCTTCTCCATTTTACAGAAGAGAAGGCAGAAAATCAGAAACATTCAGCACTGTTTTTCTGATGATAAAATGCTGTGTAGTATGTCCAGCATTCTTAACAACTTCAAATAGTCTCCCTTCCCCCCAAAAGTTTACTTATTTAATAAGATGAAGAGAGAGAATGTACTTGCATCTTACAAAATAATAAATGTATTTACAACTTGATAACATTAAAAAAAACAACAAAACCTTAAATATTCACCTTCCCTTCTGTCTATGACAATGACCACCACCAACAAAAAAATGTAATTTATCCTATGAAACAGGGCTAATATCTTCTCCATTTTACAGAAGAGAAGGCAGAAAATCAGAAACATTCAGCACTGTTTTTCTGATGATAAAATGCTGTGTGGTATGTCCAGCATTCTTAACAACTTCAAATAGTCTCCCTTCCCCCCAAAAGTTTACTTATTTAATAAGATGAAGAGAGAGAATGTACTTGCATCTTACAAAATAATAAATGTATTTACAACTTGATAACATTAAAAAAAACAACAAAACCTTAAATATTCACCTTCCCTTCTGTCTATGACAATGACCACCACCAACAAAAAAATGTAATTTACCTCTTATACATACTTTGGGGGATAGACATTGACACTTTTATTGATATATAATTGAAATATAACATTAAAATAGTTTCAAATACACAGCATAGTGATTCTTTATTTGTATATAGCATGAAATAATCACAATTTGTCACCATACATAGTTATGGAATTTTGTTTCTTGAGATGAGAAGTTTTAAGATTTACTCTTAGCAACTTTAAAGTATTATTAACCATAGTCACCATGCTGTCCATCATGTTTCCATAACGTTTATTTCATACCTGGAGGTTTCTCCCTTGTGACCCTCTTCACTCATTTTGCCCACTCCCACACCCATACATTGACTTTTTGTGATTTTATTCTTATGTGCAGCCTTTTGTTGATTTTTAACCTGGCTTAATCTAGGCCTTAGGTTTTGATTCTGTTGCTGGTGATGATAGAGTGCACCTTTTAGTCTGACCCAGACAAATCACAGTTGATTACACTGCTTTAATTTCCCTCTGAGATTTTTCTCAAAAAATGCTGATTATCTAAGGTAGAGAAGATAGAGATTGCTCAGGTTGTTGTTCCTCAATTTGTTATTCCTCAGTAAGGGTCTTATACAATTATAATGGTAACAAAATGAAGTTTCTAGGAACATAATTGTATTTTCAAAGACAACAACAATAGTCACACACTCATGTTAGACCCTGTGCTAGATGCTTTGGGTACGGGGACTCATTCAGCACTCATAATACTGTGAAGCAGGTACTATTGCAGCCGTTTTTACAGATAACAAGATGGAGTTATCAAATAATCTAAGGAAGAAATAAATCAAGGAAATGGTTAAGGGTTATGCAGTCTATAGCAGAATTGACCCAACAGAGATTTTTCTTTTACCAGGGACCTTGGTCTTCCCTTTACCAACTGCTTGCCATATTCAGAAATACAAACTGTTTAAAGCTACTCTGTTTAAGGCTACTGTTTAAGGCCAGAAATAAACTTTTAAGATTTGACACATTATGTTAGAGATGAAGAGTAAAGTTCATTGGTATAAGATACAAAAGTGTATATGTCTGTCTTTCTTCCCTTCTTATCATTAACATCTTTCTTCTTTTTTCTCTCATCCCTTTTCATATGAAAGTGAAAGTCGCTCAGTCGTGTCTGACTCTTTGAGACCCCATGGGCTATACAGTCCATGGAATTCTTCAGGCCAGAATTACTGGAGTGGGTAGTGGTCCCCTTTTTCAGGGGATCTTCCCAACCCAGGGATTGAACCCAGGTCTCACGCATTGCAGGTGTATTCTTTACCAGCTGAGCCACAAGGGAAGCCCAAGAATACTGGAGTGGGTAGTCTATCCCTTCTTCAGGGGATCTGTCAGACCCAGGAGTCCAACCAGGGTCTCCTGCATTGCAGGCGAATTCTCAACCAACTGAGCTATCAGGGAATGTAACAGAATGGACCCTGAAAACCAGGAGCAACTCGAAACATCTTCAGGGCTCACTGTCACGTCAGCCCTGGAGTATGTCCGGAGCATAGTGCTTCCAGGTCAGATAGTGGCCACTGTAGGTGGGGACTAAGCTGGTAGGGAGCTTGTTGACTGGGACACCAGCAGCCACATCTTGACTTGGATTGCCTCTCCTGCTTTTTCTTTACCATATGAGTGATATTATTTATTTCAGTACCTTGAGCAACTATGAGGCTTTGGGGCTTTGGATGTGCTGGCATTGGTTGCCATAAGTGAAGTGAAGAAACACAGCCTTAGCTTTAGAACTGCCAAGCCTCCTTGATCTGGTTGGCCTCAGAACCTCAGCTGTTAATTGTGATACTAATGTGCACAGTGGATCAAGAACTCTGCTTCTTTTGACTTCTGTTCCTCATTATGTTCTGGGCCCTCTGTCTCATAAAGAGACAATGAAAAAGAAAGCAGAGGGGATAACAGATATTTCCCCCAGCACTTGGCAATTTGACATGTATGCAGGTCTATATTTGTCTCTGTCTCATGCTTTTGAAGGGAAACTTGTGGGGAGTACCATGCATGTCATATTGCATTAAGTGCTCAGCACACTGTTACTCAGCACTTAACGCAGTAACTCATACTCATTCGAGAGAAAAGTCTTATTTTCTTATGTCCAGCCAACTGAAAAGATTCATAAGGATGATTTAAAAGACTTTAAGCACAAAAGTGTACACACAGAGGGAGATATACACACAGAGGGAGCAAAATCTCATAGTGGTAAAATGTACTTTTGAGTTGTTGCTCTTTCTCATGTTTAGACCTAATGTCTGAATAAAATGTTTGTTCACTGCTAGTGCATATTTTATCATTCAAGAATATATGTACTATATACTTTTAGAATTAAAAACAGAAAAATTCATCTGTTTGTGAACGAATCTGTACTTTTGTGTGGCCTCTTTGGTAGAAAGTTATACTAACAAAAAAGAAAGATTTTACTAGAATAGCTTCCTCTAGAAAATAAATCTGGATATGATCAGGAGCAGCCAAAGCAAAAAGCAGAAAAAAACCCAAAATAATACTGCAAATATCCTAAGTCACTTAACTTTATGTAAATCTACTGAGGTGGAAAAAAATGAGAGCAGAATAAAAAAGACTGAACAAAGCAGGTTGAAAACTGGGAGGGGAGAACCCTTGCATCAAAGAAAAAGAAACAAAAGCAATTATAAGCTATTCTTTTACTGGAAAGAAATTAAGACTTGCACCTATGATACATTGGAGTAGAAGCAACTATAAAGGGGGGAAAAAAAACCCACATGCCCAAACCTGTACTTGGATCAAGGTGGAGTAGCTACCTGCCACAATTATATAAAACCATCTCAAGTTATTGTTACAGGATTATTTATGAAATAGAAGATATTCAGGTATGCAACACACTTCTCAGAATTTTCTCTCCTCAGTCAGTAAGTTATACCATCCAGAACACAGCAAGTGCCACATTCATTAACTTCTAATACTGAATCCAAGTTTACTAAATCTTTATCCCCTTTAGAATTTTATGCCTGACTGTTTCATTGTGTATAAAAATGTATTTAAAAGTTGCATATTTTTTACTCAACTCTCTCCTTGTACATTTTCTAAGCAAAAATTATTTCTCAAGTATTAAATATACAAAAAAGTTGGGTTTTTTTCTGTAACATATAAAAATTTCTTAAGGTAAAATGATCAGTAAATATTTTTAAGCAAAAATATTTAAATGCATTTATTCTTAGGAAAGTTTGATACCAGGTAGCCCCAGTCTTTAATAATAAGGTAACCATTTATTTCTTGTTGTCTGGGGTTAATCTCAATTTATGTCTCTTGCTCTAGCACAATTGATAATAGTATTCCTTTTTCTCTCAAAGGTATCCACGTATAGACAAAAACCATATAATATCTTCTACCTAATATCAAGGCAGCCTGGCATGGAAAAATCTAAGGCTTTGGAGACAAGTCCATGAGGTCTGCACATATTTCCATCATTTACTTACTATGTAAACTTGGGCAATTACTTATTCACTCTGAGACCAGTTTTGTTGTTGGCAGCATATGGATAATAATAACTCATAGACTTGTTGGGATAACATGAATGTGATAGTATTACGTCTGGGTACATGCAAGAATGGGGATAATAAGATCTCTGTATAAGATTGTCACACGGTTTAGTTAAGATGAATTCAAGCATAGTGTTTATGTTTAGCACATGGTAGATATGTAAAAAATATAGTTTTCATCACACTCATTCTCATAATCATCATCATCATCTTCCATTAGTGGTTGTTTAGTGAAGTTAATTGCTTCTCTCCTTCTAACTTCATGTCGTATATGTGGAAGATGTTTAGAAATTTTACTTGTACTCGTAGCAGTCAGGAAATATGAACACTTTACTAGCATGTTAGACTGCTTTGAACACTACCTGGACAGTGTTTTGGTCTGGTTACTGGAAAAAAACATTGCTCTGTTTGTGATAAGAATGAATGTTTCAGAGTGGATCTTAAAAGTCCCCTCAAGGCAGAAGAGTAAGAACTCTGACTCTCAGACAATCTGGGAAAATCCCAGATTCTCCCCTCCTGAGAGTAAATTCCTTTAAAGTCTACATTTGATTCTTAAAAATTCAGGTAGCTTCCCTTTTATTTCATTATATGTTTGTTTTTGTTTTGAATTTTTAAATATCTTAAGAATCCTCAATCAAGGTAAACCTGTGCTTTAGGGCAATGTGCAGTGTGTGCTCTGGGGCTTATCTTCCTTCTGATCCATCTCTGCCTGCTGCCAGGTTACAAGTATTGCAGTATGAGAAAGAGCAGAGGCTTTTCAGTTAATTACATCAGGCTCAGAAGTCAGTTCTGTACTTTGTGGCCTTTGGCATATTACTTAATTTCTCTGAACCTCTGTCTCCTGGTCTTAAAAATTGGTATACTATAAATATCCATCAAATTGTTTGATAATTAAATGCAATAATGTCTGTAAGTCCACAAAGCCACATATTAGGAATTCAATCCATGTCAGTTATTTTACATTCTTTAGTGTTAGTTAAAATGGTTAGTGATATCTAGCCAGGTCCCATTGATGAGGACCGATTTAAATTTATTTCTATTGGGACACAGAGCCCAAAAGCACATAAAATAGATGACATCTGGCTCACCACATAAAAATGTCTCTGCAATCCAACACAGAATATCATACGACTATCCAGGTTCTTTCTTTCAAATTCCCATGGTAACTCAACCTTGAGTAGTAATAGCTTATTAATGACCTTACTTGATTGGACATACATGCTTCTTGGAATCCAATTGTCATATAGGAACCATATGCTTGAGATCATTTTAGACTTTAGAAAGACCATTAATAAAATGAAAACAGAAATAATATTCCAAGGCACCAGATTAAATCAGCCAAAGGCTTCATTCTTTATTTAGCGACACTTAGGTGTCCTTAGGGCTTCCTCCGTGGCTCAGGAGTAAAGAACTACCTGCAGTGCAAGAGATGTAGCAGGAGCCACAGGTTTGATTCCAGGGTTGGGAATATATCCTGGAGAAGGAAATGGTAACCCACGCCTGTATTCTTGCCTGGAAAATCCCACGGACAGCCCATGGAGTGGAAAAAAGTCAGACACGACTTAGCGACTAAACAATAAAAACTAGGTGTCCTTTGGGGTCCCACTCACATTTATCCTCTTTTGGGAAATATTCCTAAAAGATCCTATGCTTTCCTCTATCACTATACTTATTACAAGCTGCAGAAAATTCATATTCATTTATCTATCTGCTCCCTTAAGCTTTAAATCTCTAGGGATTACCACTATTTTTAGTTGAATAAATATTTAACATTTTTGCATTTTAATTTTAATATGATAAATATGGAGAGATATAATTAACATAAACAAACACTTTGGGGAATCTTCAATAATATCTGAAAGTAGAACAGAGTCCTGAGACCAAATAGTTTAAGAACCACTGCTCTAGAGGGTAACACCACTCAGCTTTGTATTCAGAGTCCTGGTATTCGATGGCTGTTTTGTACATGTTTATTTACTAGATGGGTTGCTGATGAATAACTGAATACTGCCCATAGTGCCAGAAGCCTCTAACTCTACAATAGAAACTATATGCAATAAGTCAGGAATCAACTTAATTTTCCCCCTTACCATTATTTCTTGCCTCCTAATGCTTATTTCCAAGAGTGAGATAAGGAAAGGGACACTTTGTTCATAATTAATCATTTAATTAAGTCACTCAAGAAGCATCTATTGGGAAAAAATTATTTGTCAGGCACTGGGTTAGGTATTGGTGGTAAGGAAGTAGACAGAGAAATAGGTCATTTCTCTTAAAGCTCATTCTCTTACAGTGAAATCCAAGAATTTACTTGGTTGATTATCACATTATGGATTTTACAACAGTGTGTTTGGGACAAGATAGTTTTAATATCTTTTGAAGATTTTTTACGAGTACTGATTGAATGCTTCTTATATTGCTTTTTAGCTTGTCAGGTGGCTCAGATGGTAAAATGTCTGCCTGCAATGTGGGAGACCCAGGTTTGATCCCTGGTTTGGGAAGATCCCCTGGAGAAGGAAATGGCAACCCACTCCAGTATTCTTGCCTGGAAAATTCCATGGGCAAGGAGTCTTGTAGGCTCCAGTCTATGGAGTCGCAAAGAGTCTGACATGACTGAGCGACTTCACTTATATTGCTTTATCATAGTGTTTTAAGGAATATTTAGGACCCACCACTGTTTCGGTTTCCTGTTAACAAAAGTTTGAATGCTTGCTGGTCCTGGAGCAGTATATAGGAGGAGTTTACATGGGTAGAAAACAGACTTGAGGGAACAGAGTAACTGGGAAGCAGTCTCAGCTAGATTAATTTATAGCCTAAAGTCTCACAGAAACAAGAATCAAGTCAGAAGTTTTTTTAAGAAAAAATTTCTAAAGCCTAAAATTCTAAAAAAAAAATTATATTTTGTACCACTGTTTTGTTTCTTTCAACACAAAGTCAACTCTGCTCTCACCAAAACAAACGAACAAATAAACAAATGTATGTATGTGAAGTGACAGGGTATTGATTTGATGAGAGGAATCCTTTCACAATGTATATGTGTATCAAGTCATCACATTGCACACTTTAAGTATCTTGTATTTTTGACAATTATACCTTAATAAAAGTAAAAATAATAAAACCAGTTTCTTAAAGGAGAGAATACCCTCTTGATAACTCCATGAATGAGAAAATGTAGAAACAGTTTGAAATACATAGTCCATTTTTTTTAGTCTCACTGAATGAAAGAGATAATAAATCTTCTCTTACCAGGAAAAGAGCACTTTTGAGTTGTGTTGATGTAGTTAACATACTATCTCCAAGAACTAAACCTTTATAATTATTCTATGTACACTATTTTAGTCACTGTAAATTACAATTTTCCCTTATTTTAACATTGCTTGAAATTGGGATAGACTGTTCAAATAATGAAAATCATAGTTTCATTGGCAGAGTTTTGCATTTTCTTTGTGGAACAGAAAATGTTGATGCATCTTATTATTGATAGTGTTTTAGATTAAATGAAATCTAGTAGCCCATAAAAACTAAATGAAACTTGATTCCACAGTTATATGGTGACACCATATTCAGGAGAGTGGTCTCTAATGCCTTGAATTGCTCTTATTTCCCTTTCCTGCCTCCTTGAAAAGTAGTAGACGCATCTAATGAGCAAATAAGCTGGTTCGCTTCAAGGCAAGGTAAGCAAATTTGAATGACACTATTTGATCCCTGATAGCTTCAGAGTTTGGTATTAAGTTTGCACAAGGGGAAAAGATTCAGCCCACAGCCCAAAGGGAAAAAAATCCAGATGTTTTGTTAATATATAAATAAGATGTGATCACAAGACAGAGATTTCTGAGTGTATCCTAATTGGCTTCAAAATATTAAACATTTCCTCAGCTTACAGTTGAGTATATATACTTTTAAATGCAAATAGCAGCATATGTGATTTTTTTGTATTACCCTTCTCTTCTGAGGTGCCAAGAAAAATAAATGTGTGCAAAAACATTTATGGCCACATCACTATCTGTGCAGTGGTTAAACAATCAAAAGCTCTTCTGCAGATGCACATATGAAAATTAAGAGCATTCCCACTTCCTTAGTCAAGACAGTCATGCTGTTCTGGCTGCACATACGCATAATGGAAACAAAATTGCTTTAAATAATCAAAATACACAAAGGCACATTTTTCTGAGTGATTGGAAATAACCTTGACAAATGCTTGCATTTGGTAAATTATGAACTAGTCAAGTTACGTTTGCATAAATATAATGAAAAACATTTTTTAAAAATTTAGTAAGCATATAAAGCAAGGCATTCTCTTGGTAATGAATTTCTTTGACAGATAAACCAACAACCATGCAGGGCAAGTTTATGAAGGTGCCTCCCTGAGTGTTTGAGAGAGTGAGAGAAGAGAGAGAGAGAGCGAAGTGTGAGCATGTGCATTTATATGTACGATACATACTTCAATGAATAAAAATTCTGCAGAATTATAAAGGAGGCAGAGATAGTCTTCCAACTAAAAATAAATATGGAAAATCCTAGACACATCAAGTATCTACTTGTGTTTTTAAAAGAAGAACACAAACCATGTGCAATTTAATGTTATGTTAATACAGTATACAAATAATTCATATTCCCCAGACATAACTCTTTGGTAATATAGAGATTACATACAATTATATTTTCTGCCAACAGTCTAGATACTGCACCTCATATGCACACTTAGGCATCAGTATGTAGTTGGGGAGGATTTGTGTGGGGCTTATTAAAAGAAAGCATTCAATTAGGGCAAAAAATAATTTTCTACTCAGTGGTAGTATGGCATTACTTTCTGTAGGATTTCTTTGGGTAGGCCCAGACATGGAGTGCTACATGTGGTTACATCAAAACAAAAACCAAGTAAAAATGTACATTCATTTGAGTTTTTCTAGATTAGCCTATTTCTTATGCTAAGCATAATATTAAATATAATAGGTAGGGAGACTGACTTTACTGAATTTGCTACATGCATAACAAAGCTCTTCTGAGAATTCTGTAGCCTTTAGAAATCACCAGTAGCTGAAGAACATAGCTTACATGAAGGAAGGTTATCAGGACCATTGCCAACAGGCTTGCCACGTAAGACAGGATACTTTCACACACGACCATGATGGTAAACTGTGGTTAAAAAGATGAAATAGGCCAGGGACAGTGGTTGGGTGGATGACTTTCTTGGGGGAAATTCTATTAATTCCTAATCATGAATTGTAGGAAGAGCCCAATTGTCTGTTACAGCCTTAGTCATCTTTGAACATCATTAACCTTTCCCCATTAACTGCCACCCACCTT
This sequence comes from Aepyceros melampus, assembly GCA_006408695.1. NCBI lineage: Eukaryota > Metazoa > Chordata > Mammalia > Artiodactyla > Bovidae > Aepyceros > Aepyceros melampus. The sequence goes on along the minus strand of SJXQ01012060.1, from coordinate 421,950 downwards.
CACTTGACACCATGAAGTAAGAGCTTGAGAGAAACCAGAATTACAACAGGTCTCTGGTTTGGTAAAATGATGCAGCAAACCAGGTTGAACTGGTACCACTTGTTTCACTCTTGAAGTAGTCATTCTTCCTTATCTTCTCTTTTTCTATTTAAGGGTAAACTCCTAGAAAGCTTAATGAGTTTCTTTAGTTCCAATATTCAAATATACTGGAGATATTTGATAAGAACTTATCACCTAGTAACATGATTTCTTTTCTCATCATTTTAATGAAACCTCTCTCCTGAAGGTCATTGATGACTAATTAATTGTGATATCCAACGTTCTCATAATTCATCTTCCTTGTCTGTGTCTCTTCCTTGTCTCCTGACCAGCCCTTCTTACAGACTTCTCCACCGTTTCTCTCTGTGGACATTCCAAGTTTCTTAACTGTGTGACCACAAATTTTGTCTCCTTCCTCTTCACACTTTTCATATATGTGATTTAAAAGTTTGTTCCTCAGCCCTCCTCTCTTCTTTTTCTCTCTCTTCCTTGACACTTTCATATACTCTTTGGTGCCTTCCTATAGATGACCCCCACACATTTCTGTGAGGACCTGTCATCTCAGAGTGCTGGATACAGATTTCTGCCTGCACTCTTCTCCTTTCTACAATGATGGGCTCTGGGATCTCAAAAAGCTTATTAGGTCCAGATTGAATTCAATGTCTTCCTTCTCACATTTCATTTCCTCCTAATGCTTCCTATTTTGAAAACATCATCACCAAGTTTTGAAATCTCAAAGTCAAATACGAGAACTTTCCTTTTTCCACAATAATTGGCAAATCCCTGCCAGTACTTCCTGAGAGATATCTCTGCCTTTTTTTATCTGCTTCTCTATCCTCTCTCTTCTATACACTATCCCAACAGTCTCCTAAATGTTCTTTAGGCTTTTCTGCATCCAGTTTATATATTGCTGCCAGAAAAAAATCTCTTTAAAACAGAGTTTGCTCATGTTTATGTGCATTTTCACAGCTAAATTCATTTGCTTCAACCACTTGCTTTGCCAATAATTTTCTTTTCCTACAGAAGAAATATCTCTTGTATTGATGCCTCTATATCATCAAGTATTCTAGGCTAACAGGTTTGTGTTCCCACTTAAAGATGACCTCCATAAATAAAGCGTTTCACATTCAGCATGCTTAGTCATCCAATCATGTCCAATTTTTTGAGACCCTATGGACTGTAGCACACCAGGCTCCTCTGTGCATGGGATTCTATAGGCAAGAGTATTGGAGTAAGTTGTTATTCCCTTCTGCAGGGGATATTCGTGATCCAGGGAAAGCTAGATCTCCTGCATTGCAGGTGGATTATTTACCATTTGAGCCACCATGGAATCCCAAAGCACTTCACATATTTATTCTCAAATCCCCTATGGATACTGCAGTGACTGGGATACCGCAGTGATTGACATAAAGTAGACCCTCAAGAAATCTTCAATTTTGAGTTGCCTTGAATATTATTGCTTTGTTTAAAAACCTTCTGTTTCCTATTTTTACATGCTACAAACTCTTTTACCTTATCAACAGGATCTTTAGATTTGGGACCTGGAAAATTTGGGAGGAGGATAAGCAAAAAGCAGGGAAAGAGGCTCAAGAGAAGCATTAGAGAAGCAACTGGGAGCAAGTGGCAGACTGGAAGTGTTTAGATCATCTTTGTATTGTTCTTTGCCTGCTGAGTGTTACCTGGTCTTTGGGGGCTCTGACATCCATATATGACAACCACTGATCTCTTTAGGGATCTCAGAATGCACAGTGTCCCTATTATACCACACCAGATCTGTGGCTTTCCGGGGTTGCACTTTGTCCACTGGCAGGAACATAGTGACTTATGTCCACCTGTCTTCTGGCAGGAAAGCTGACATAGCCAGGCAAGTCCACGAATAGACCTGTTGTAAAGTGCTAATTGTAATTCCAGACATATTATGCAAAGATTTAGGCCTTTGGGACCTTCTCTTTCTTTGCCAAGTGATACATGGGTACTGTACTTAGCATTGGTTTTCAGGAAATGCTGCACTGTTTTTGGTGCCTAACCCAGGGGTATAAGCCAACAGGAATCTGGGTTATGTAGGGGGAAGTACTGTGACAAAGAAACCTAGGCAGCTCTATACAGCTTTCTCCTCTGTTGAATAAATAACATTTTCTGTCACCAGCATGGCACAGGTGAGCAGAGGAAGGAGGAACCCAGAAGATGGTTTTACCTAAAGGCTTATTGCCAAATTCAGACTTAAATTGAAGAAAGTAGGGGAAATCACTATATCATTCAGGTATGACATAAATCAAGTCCCTTATGATTATACAGTGGAAGTGATAAATAGATTCAAGGGATTAGATCTGATACAGAGTGCCCAAAGAACTATTGACAGAGGTCTGTGACATTTTAGAGGAGGCAAGGATCAAAACCAGCCCCAAGAAAAAGAAATGCAAAAAGGCAAAATGGTTGTCTGAGGAGGCTTTAGAAATAGCTGAGAAAAGAAGAGACATGAAAGGCAAAGGAGAAAAAGAAAGATATACTCATTTGAATCCAGAGTTCCAAAGAATAGCAAGGAGAGATAAGAGAGCCTTCCTCAGCAATCAGTAAAAAGAAATAAAGGAAAACAATAGAATGGGAAATATTAGAGATCTCTTCAAGAAAATTAGAAATACCAAGGGCACATTTCATGTAAAGATGAGCTCAATAAAGACAGAAATATTATGGAGCTAACAGAAGAAGAAGATATTAAGAAGTGGTAGCAAGGATACACAGAAGAACTATATAAAAAAGATCTTTATGACCCAGAGAGTCATGATGGTGTGATCATTCACCTAGAGCCAGACATCCTGGAATGTGAAGTCAAGTGGGCCTTAGGAAGCATCACTACGAAAAAAACTAGTGGAGGTGATGGAATTCCAGTTGAGCTGTTTCAAATCCTGAAAGATGATGCTGTGAAAGTGCTGCACTCAATATGCAAGCACATTTGGAAAACTCAGCAGTGGCCACAGGACTGGAAAAGGTCAGTTTTCATTCCAATCCCAAAGAAAGGCAATGCCAAAGAATGCTCAAATTACTGTACAATTGCACTTATCTCACACCCTAGCAAAGTAATGCTCAAGATTCTCCAAGTCAGGCTGCAACAATATGTGAACCATGAACTTCCAGATGTCTAAGCTGGTTTTGGAAAAGGCAGAGAAATCAGAGATCAATTGCCAACACCTGCTGGATCGTTGAAAAAGCAAGAGAGTTCTGGAAAAACTTCAATTTCTGCTTTATTGAGTATGCTAAAGCCTTTGATTGTGTGGATCACAATAAACTGTGGAAAATTCTTCAAGAGATGGGAATACCAGGCCAACTGACCTGCCTCTTGAGAAATCTGTATTCAGGGCACGAAGTGACAGTTAGAACTGGACAGGGAACAACAGACTGGTTTCAAATTGGGAAAGGAGTACATCAAGGCTGTATATTGTCACCCTGCTTATTTAACTTATATCCAGTGTACATCATGAGAAATGCTGGGCTGGATGAAGCACAACTTTAATCAAGATTACCAGGAGAATTATCAATAACCTCAGATATGCAGATGACACCACCCTTATGGGAGAGAGCGAAGAACTAAAGAACCTCTTGATGAAAGTGAAAGAGGAGAGTGAAAATGTTGACTTAAAAGTGAACATTCAGAAAACTAAGATCATGTCATCTTGTCCCATCACTTCACAGCAAATAGATGTGGAAACAATGGAAACAGTGGCAGACACTATTTTTTTGGGCTCCAAAATCACTGCAGATGGTGATTGCAGCCATGAAATTAAAAGACGCTTACCCCTTGGAAGAATTATGGCCAACCTAGACAGCATATTAAAAAGCAGAGACATGACTTTGCTGACAAAGGTCCATCTAGTCTAATTATGCTTTTTCCAGTAGTCATGTGTGGATGTGGGAGTTGGACTAATAAGAAAGCTGAGCACTGAGAATTGATGCTTTTGAACTGTGGTGTTGGAGAAGACTCTTGAGAGTCCCTTGGACTGCAAGGAGATCCAACCAGTACATCCTAAAGGAAAGCAGACCTGAATATTCTGGTCTGAAGACTGAATTCAAGGACTGATGCTGAAACTGAAGCTCCAATACTTTGCCACCTGATGCGAAGAACTGACTCATTTGATTAGACCCTGATGCTGGGAAAGATTGAAGGCTGGAAGAGAAGGGGATGACAGAGGATGAGATGGTTGATGGCATCACCGACTCAATGGACATGAAGTTGAGTAAAATCCAGGAGTTGGTGATGGACAGAGAGGCCTGATGTGCTGCAGTCTATGTGGTTGCAAAGAGTTAGACTTAACTGAGTGACTGAACTGAACTGAAGCTCTTCTGTGCATTGAATATCTCCTTACAGTTCCTTTCTCAGTAGAGAATGCCAGAGTGCTAAAGCATAAACAACTACTTCAGGTGTACTGATATTGAAGAATGCAGACTTATAGACTGTTTTATAATTATGAGTCGAGTCCCATTGCTCACTTTACCTTGGCACCAGTTAATGTCTAAGTGAATTTTTCATAGTGACAATTTTCTGTTTCTCCGTTGTCCCTCATTTATTTACCTAAAATTGTAAATTATATTTGCTCTACCTTTGTTTAGTAAAATAAAGTCATTTCTATGTCCATGTCATGTCCACCCTTTCCTATACCCTCCCAAGGAATGATTTCACCAATATCCTCCCTACATCACGGGCTTCCGACACATATTCTCAAGACTTTCCTCACCTCTCCCTCAAATTTTTTCTGTCACTGTCCTCTTTTCCTCTTCTTTCTTTGAGTAATATGTTTTAAAATCTCTAAAGCTAGCACAGCTACCTGTACTCTCCCCAACTCCTGCCCCATTAATGACACACTTCCCCTTTAACCCTGACTGCTCCTACTCCAGTAGTTATTTTCTCTCCTACAAACATGGTTAAGTCTCCACTGTTGCTTCGCTTCTTCCCCTTCACTTAAAAGAAAAATAAATTGTTTGGCTGTGTTGGGTCTTAGTTATGGCACTCAGATTCAGTATTTGTGGTGTGAGAGCAGAGAGCATAGTTGCCCTGAGGCATGTGGGATCTTAGTTCCCTGGCCAGGGATCAAATCTGAGTCCCCTGCATTGGAAGGCAGATTCTTAACCAATGGACCGCCAGGGACATCCCCTCCCCTTCATCACTTTATGAATCAAGATTCCACACATTTCCTATTTCCAATTATTTGCACTTTCATTTTTCTCATCCCTTGAAATATGTATCCAGCTCCCACAGATCTCTGGAGATGGTTCTTGTTGACCTAATTATTGCTGAATCATGAGCTGCTGTCAGCCTGTGAGTTTCACTCTGCAACAATCAGCACACCTGTCTATTCTGAATCAGCATGGTGTGTTGTGCTTTTACACTGGGTTACAGGCTTTCTTCAAGTCTGTGGCTAGAGTTTCCTCATGTTTTCTGAATACTCTCTCTCTCCAGATGAAATCCTCTTATTTCTTCTCTATACACTTCCCTTTGCTCCCTACATGTAATTGTTTCATGAAATTATTTGCATCATCTGTGAATACACATCATTTCATATAAGTCACCACAACCTCACACTGGAAGTTGCTTCCTATAGGTAAATTCTTCCGACTTTTTGCTCTCCTGGTAAAGTCACTGATATATCTGCATATAAAATATTTTAAAAATATTTTGATACCATGCAAGTGGAATTTTGTTAATACATACATATTTGGGGAATTTATTTTTGTTTCATTTTTGTCTGTGTTTTCTGATCATGGATGTCCAATTATGACCAAACCAAGAGGAAAAATTGTTTGAGCTCAGGGTACGTGGAATTCATAGCTTGTGAAAACCAGTCTTTCCACATTACTGGGTTCTTACATCAAGAAGATACCCTTGAGTTCTTTTCACCATCCTGGATTTTCTCCGTCCTTCTTGCATATTTTTCATATGTAGGGTGAGAGTGTTAGGACCATTCTGAGAATGAAATGGGAGACCGGGTGGTATGTATGAGTGTTTTCACTGTCACTTTCCTGTTTGTACATAAACATATCCCATACCTGTAGGAAGCCTTTGACAGTGGAATATTTGAACAGACATTTTAGGATGGGAAGCTCATGATTTCTAGTCCTTTTTCCTGAACTGATTGAAAACACTGTTGTTCAGACAAATGGTGTGAAGTATCTGTTCTATATCATCTATAAGACGTGTCCAGACTTCCTCTTTCGGAAAGTACAGGTTATAGGCTTTCAGAGAAGAGTATTACAGCCTTCTTTTTCAGTCTGTTCTTACAAAACTTTGGAGCTTGCTTGATAGACTGTTTCACGTATCCTTTACAGTTTCCATTCAGACCTGGGGCTAGAAGCAGCTCCTTTCATCTTACACAAGAATGGGGTTGAAGAACTGTCAGAGAGGGAATCAGTCTCCCAAATAAGGTAGAAGAACTGGGTGTGTGGAGGCCACAGATTCATGTTTCTACAATGTGGGTTTTTACAAGATGATCATTGCTAATAGCATGTATTTCCCAGAGAAACTCTATTAGGTTCCTTCATGCAACTCCTGAGAGAAAGGAGATGGCAAATGCAGGGTCTGTTGTCTATCTTGCTTATCATAGTATATCCTGTGCTTTGCAGTATCTAACAAAAATAGGAGCTTGAAAAATATTTGTAGAATTGAAATGTATAAAAATGTATTAAATACATTGGCAAGCAACTAGTAGCATTGGTAGTAGTAGCAAATCTGAAGGACTTAGTAAATTCCATATATTCTTGTACTATTTTCCGAAGAAAGTATCAGATACTTTCTACTGGTTGTGATTAAGGATCATGTTTTCCCTAGGGGAATGTCAAAGAAGCTGGGAACTTGGTTGAAACTGATCTCTGCTAAGAAATTCAGGGGTCGGAATGGAAAATCTCATGTCAGTACATTTTAGGATTAGGTGCTTTCTCAAATTAATCAATCCTTCTCCTGAAACCTCTAGTCAATGATGCTAGACACAAGATACTAGATTTAATAGACAAATAGGTAATTCAACTGTGGCCACTGCTTTATTCCTCTTTGGAACTGATATATAAATTTACCTTTTCTAAGTATAGTCTCACCAATTATGGAAAACGGCAATTTTGGATAACTACATAAAACGTTAAATAGAAATATCCTATAACTGGTATAAATGTTACTGACATCGAATTGGTGCTATTGCCATGCTTCGTGCACCCTCAACAGTTTTTTAAAAGCCCAAAACACTTTTGTTTTAATCAAGAGGAAAACAAGGTATGTCACAGATAAAATGATGCACATATTTTTGTGCTTATTATTTAAAGAAAGGAGAAACATCTGAAATCTGTTTGCTAACTACAGTATAATACAAATTAGCCTGCAGGCACCGTGTGTGCTGTACCCTGTCTGCTTGCCAGCCCCGCTTAGTCCCAATGTATTAATGAGCAAGTGCAAGTATTTGAACAATCAGCATTTCCGCATTTGCATGCAAACTCTCATGCTGTGTAATTATACACAGAACTGGCACTCAAATTAATTAAAGCTGATTTCTCTGTGACTGCAAACTGGTCATATCCTCAGCTTTGCCTTCCTATGAAGTTATCACTCTTCATTCAATGTGACACTTCTGTCCCTGGCATTCTCAGTAATGCTAATATTTGACAATTCTGAATTTGGTAATATTTTAAATTGCAGCTGACAATGGCTGCATGTTCTTTTGCTTTTCCTTTCCTCCCTATTTTCCTCCTTCTTGTATAAAGATTAAAAAATAGCTCTGAATGTCTGCTTTGTAATTATCTCAAATAGTAATGCAAACAAATTGCATATATTGTTTCCTCCCCTCTTTTATGACTCCACCCGCTTGATTAGCACTTACAAACAATTCATCAAATTAAAAAAATTGTTTATTTGATATTAGCAAACAATTATTTTGATGGTTTTGTTCTTAATTTTGAAAAGGCTTTAACAAATGCTGTTTTATTTTAATGGATAAGGATCTCATAATTCAGGATCAGGGAGATTAGGAGAGAAAGAAGCAGCAATAACTGCTAGATTTGATTAAGACTTTTTGAATCTTCATCAAACAGAGAAGTATTGCAATGGAGACCACTATTTGCTAAAGAGCTCCGTAAACATTACCTTCTAGGGAAGAAGGCTTTCCTTGGCTCTTCCACAGTAAAGCCATCTATCTCCCTTTGGTTCTCAGTTCCTCTGAAGAAACTGTTTCTGTGACAATTTCTTTGAAAAGACATCCTTAGAGCAATTAAGATATTATCATGATTCTCTTTTCATAAACTTAAATCTCTGAGTCAGGTGGCTATGAAAATCATCTTCATGTAGAGCCTTGGAAGATGATCTGCTTTGACACATTCTTCTGAAATCAAGACTTACCTACCACTCAACCTCAGCTCACCATCTCCCCATTTCTCTACATCCTGTTAGCCAAAAACAGCATAAACTATTACAGGGGCCAAATGTCCCTTTTCAGAGCAGGCACCAAGTAATTCTATCCTTTGAGTTCAAGATCCTGAAATACACTGCCAAGAAGATGGTCTCAGTAATCTACATTTGAAAGGGAAGATTGAGTTGGAACTCCCCTTATAATCTCTAGTGATCACAAGAGATATAATTGCCCTTACCTTATTTGTAGTACCTCTGGGTCCACATAGAACATCAGTTAGCAAGCTCCCTTCAAATTCCAATTGGCATACAAGAGAGAAAAGAGTATCTTTCCTGAAGAGGCTGTGAGGAGATCACAGTCACAAAACTATCGTTGTGATCCGAAGTCTGCCTTTCTGTCTTGTCATGATATCCTATGCAGACAGGTGTCCTATTGGCATGAATTTCATTGCCAATTACACTTTAAGAGTGGGCATGGCTTGAACATGTAGCCAGTTCCACCTGTCTCTAAACCCTCATAACCTTCATTGCTTTCAATGTTTCGCTCAAGTACCCAGTGACTTCATGAGTTACCCACGCACTGGACCCGACTAACAGAGGTGTGGGAACAGTATCGAGTTAAGCAGCACCGTCATTGTAGTACACAATGCTCATTGCTACTGGCAAATACCTATTTGCTGACTCAGGATTGGATTGCTCTAAGCAGGACTAGGCAGTTCTACTGCTTTCTGTTTGTCTCTTCTTTAGAAACTATCCTCTTCTAACTAACCATTTAGCAAAGCTAGATTTTTTTTTATACTCATTCCTTAAAAATATAGCTTCTTTAAGCATAGAGAATTACTACTATATTTTAAACTTTTTTAAAAACAAGCACTTGCAAAACAAAAAATTGGAATTCCTCCAATAATTAAAATGAACATCACTATATGTCCGTCCATTTTGCTCTTAAATTTTCTGATAGCAAAACAAACAGTTATGTTTCTGTTACTTCTTAAAAGAAAAAGATAATAGGAGAAATGCTTTGTAAATATCTTTAGGAAAAGGGAAACTTTTACTCTTTACAGAGTATTAGACTAGCTGGCACTCAATGCTGTTTTAACTGATGGTGATATTTTTAAAAAGTTGATTGGCTACATATTTCTATATAGGTATATGCATAAATGAAATTGGGTATGGAAATAACAAGCATTTTAAAACATGCCAAAATTTTAAGTGTAACATGATCAGAACAAAGTCTAGAAAATATGGGTCTCAATATATATAAATGGTATGTCTTTGACATACAGTTTCTACCCACTTTATCAACTTACTCTGGAAGTGGTGGGATATTAATTTTCTCAGGCCTCTCAGTTCCTCAGTGACATTTAAATCAAGCAAACTGTTTTTTTTGGGATTGATTTATTTTCAAATATCAGAGTTTGCTCCAATATCCTACCCAAAGCAGAAATTTCTATATAATATTGCTTTTTCTTCAACTTGCCCACCATCTAGCATAAAATGATGTGTAGTGATATTCAATAAATTTTTGCTAAGTAAATGTTTAGCTGTACATTTTAACTGTGATGTGAACATTGTAAATGATATAAATCAAGTAACCTGCAAACTCTTGAAGACTTTCTTTCTAAACAGACTTCATACAGGTTTGCACATAAATGTGAGTGGTGATCATTTGCTAAATAAATTGAAATGAAAGAACTTTGAAGAGAATACATTAAGTCTAAGACAATTCACCTTCACTTTAAATAGAGAGCTTCCTTATTTTTGACAAATATCTTCCTAAATTGTCTATTCTTTGGTATGATTTTTTTCTGAAGCTTCATGAGGTTTTGAGGATAATTTTAATCCCTATTCCACATGAAAGTTGTACAAATATTTGAAAAATGGCTATCATTTTCTCCTACGTCTACTCTTTTTTCAAAGTGAACATTCCTTTAATCATTCTAATATGAGGTGGTTTTAAGGCCTCTCACCATGTTGGATGGATTCCAGTTTGTCCATGTCTGTTCTAAATGTGGCATCAGAACTGAATGCATTGCTTGAGATGTGGTCTAATTATGCAAAGTAAATGGGTGCTGATGCCTGCCTTGTTCTGGACTATGTTTATAATAATTTAGAATTTTATGAAGCAGGAAACATTCTCTGAGGAAGGGTTAGTATCATTATCATATTTTTAGTTGTTAAACTTTTATAAAACTAAAATTTCAAATATTTTTCATATCAAATTCTGTCTAATCAAATCTCTTGCAACTTCTTGTTGCAACTGATGATTTGGATGGAAATCATTGACTTTCTATCCATCCATACTAGAGCTTATTGGCCCATTGTTCTAATTATTTGTGGCAGTTTTGAATCTTGATTTTGCTAACCAGAGTCTTGATTTTTATATTTCATTTTGTGCCATTCTTTAAAAGGCATCTGAATCGCTATGATGAGTAAGGCACTAAGTCTGGCAGTGATGATACCAAAAGCAAGAAAGACATGGTCGTTTTCCCGAAAGAGCCCACAGAATAGCAAGGAGAATGCCAATGTAATTATTTTTATTTCTTTCAAATAAGTAGAGAAAACAGTGCTAATACACCTCTCAGAAATCTCTCTTCAGATTGAAAATTATCAGTCAGCCTTTGCTAATGAGAATAAAGTACCGCACATGTCATTTTTTCTTGAGTACTTATTTAAAATAGGTAAAAAAGCACTTAATGTACATTTTGCATTTAAGAAGCATGATGTTTTTGTGACATAGTTTTAAACCCTCACTAGAGTTGAAGGGGTTAAGGTTCAGGAGTTTAGGCAACTTACGCAAATTTGCATAGCTGATAAGTTGTGGGGCTTCAATTTGAACCCCCCAAACTATGTTACTCCAAAGTTCATACTTAGATACTCAAAGAGGTAATTGTGCCATTTGAAAAAAAATTCCTAATCATATTATAAACTATCTGTAACTTATCTTCTAAGAATGTCTGAGTATTTTGACTGAAAACTTACCAAATTTAAACTTTCTTTGAATAGTAAAAGTAAATCAGTTTGCTTGGAATTGTTTTCTTAGCAGATTCATATCTTAATAGTCATTACCATCTTCTCAAAATGCCCACTTTTACTTTGATATTCCTGTCTAAATTTTGCTAGGGATTCAAACTCACTGGTTTGCAGTTCACAGAATCTTTCAGTGTCCACATAAAAATAACTGGCAAAGGTTCTATGGGTACATCTGAAGTTCTTTCTTTCCTGAAGACAGTAGGACATATTTATGCAGCTATCATCTTCACCTTCCTGGTCACTTCCTGTAATGGCACTTATTGAAAGTAAGTGAAGACTGAATTGTTCTGCACAAAGTCTTACACCTAAGACACACTTCAAAAGTATTTGTTGAAAAAAACCTACATACTGGAGAGGAAAAAAAGCTCCACAAACCTGTTTTATAAGAAAGAAAAAAGACCACTCTTTTTTGCCTTCTCAGGAGGGGCAATACTTATATCACACACGAATGACTCTTTTGTTAAGGAAAACAACTAGGCAAATCTGGACAAGGCACTCTGGTCAAGAAGGTCAAGTCTTTTGCGGCATAGCCCGACAGACAGCACTGGATAGATGGAGCTAAATTTCTCCATAAGGAATTATAAACAACTTGTCAGTCTGGGAAACAAGACTTGGACATGGGAAGAAGGGAAGAGATATGAAAAGTGTAGTGGTGTGAGGTGTTGCCCAAGAACATGGCAGAAAGCCCAGAGCATAACACAGGACTACAGCCAGGGAGGAATTCTGAAACAGCTCACGCTGAAATCTCAAAACATAGCTGCCTCAGGAGTGTGCTAACCCAAGAGGTGACACTGGAATGATAATGTAAAATAAGGGCCTTTTCTCCAAGATCAAAATCCAGTGAATGATCTCAATTTTGTAAGATGAAAAGTATCTTTAGAAGAGGAAGTAGCTTGGGTTTTTTTTTTTTTTTTTTGAGCACTTTTATTATTTCAGTTTGAGTGGGTATTAGAAAATACTAAAACCTGTTATCTTATAATTTTCTGTTAATATGATTTTTCCCTAATTGTACTTTTATTATAGCATATTATCAAGAGCATATTAATTCTTTTATCTTTTATCTGTTCTTTTATACAATAGATTTTTATTACATAGAAAGTCTTTAGGTTATTTCTGGTAGGTAAGTGTAGAAGAAAGGAAGGTATGTTATCAAGAGAATGTTGAGCCCCCTAAACGAGAAAGATTTTTGAAAAGATTATTTCATTCTATCTAGAAAAGACTAAAGTATCAATTTTATATGAATTTCATAGGAATAATAAAAAAAATTAGCAGGACATAAAAGACTTTATGAGACAATATTTTTCCAGAGAACATTGTGATGTAATCTCAATATTTGTAAAATATTTTAATAAAATAAATGTCTTTCAATAAAAATAAATTTTGATGGATAACATTAGCTTATATTATTAAAAGAGATATGCATATTTGTGTATACGTAACAGAAAATTTAAGATTCACAATTTTAATCACTGTTTGAAAGTAAAAACTTTGTTGCTGGGAATGTTCTCTTTGGTAATGTGCAGTATTGGAGGATCGGCAGAGTAGTATTATGCTAATGCCTTATGCCTGAAAGATGAACCTCACTGAAAAATTTAAGAAACTGAATACTGAACAGTTAGTTGAAGAAGGGCAATTATGGGATCTAGTCTAGTTTCATTATCCAAGATGAGTGAGAATAAAATGCAAAACTGAAACCTAAGTGACGCAGGGCATATTAGGTATGAGATTTCTTTTTTGTTTTAATTATCTAATTTTGCATTAATGTGCTGTTATTAGTAAGACAACACATTGTCTAATTTGTTACCATCACAACTCTATGAGGTAGATAATATTATCATTACCCTTTAACAGAGGAGAAATTGAGACACAGTGTACTTAAGCAACTTGTCCAGGGTCACACTGTTAAGCAAATAATTGAGCCAGGATTGAAATTCAGGCAGAATCTGCAGACTCTATATCTCTATTAATTTATTTTGCATCTATTGTAGCTTTCTTTATGCACATACTATAGTAAGTGTTTTTCATAAAATCTATACCCTCATGAAGGAGAAATTCACCTTTTAAATTTATTTTGTCCAGCTAAGTAGTCCTTAGTATCCTCAAATTGAATACAAAATATACTTGTATCCATTAGGACTCAACTCAAAGGTCAGCTTATTTATGGAACTTTGGTTGATTTCTTTGGATAGAGGTGACAGCTGACTTCCCTGTACACCCTGTAGTCTGCACAGATACTTATATATGCCTGTAATAGCCACTGCACCTCTTTATCTGCATATCTACTTAATCTCCTGGGCCTAGCTTGGTGTCAGAACACAGTAGGTTTAAAGAACCTATCTGGAATCAATCAATAACTGGGGCTAGTCCTTATCTTTCTGCATCATTTTTCGACACATAATTTTCCCTGCTAGGCACCAATTTGTCTCCTGCTGGGGGAAAGCAGAGTATTGCCTTCTCTAGACTTTTCAATTAATGTTTCACTGTTTACTAAAGTGCTAAAGAAACATGAGTTTTTCTGCTCAGGCAAGGAGCACTTTTAATAAGTAAATAAGTTAAAAATACCAAATCAGCAAGCTTTTGGTTGGATTACCTCAGAGAAGTTGCCCGAAGTTTGTCCACGTTGCCTCTGACAGATGTGACTCAATGTCATTCTCACAAAAATTTTATTTATTGAGTGATCTGATCCATAGTTTAAACAGAAAAGGAAGCTGTAATGTTTCTTCATCCCAGCATAGACCTGGAGAGAAGAGTAAGTCGAGTGTAGACTCATGTGTTAGCATAGGAAAACTCATTCCTCCCTTCAATTCAGTCATCTGGCATCTATTAAATGAATGACAGAGTAACTAAATGATGGCCTGGGTAGGGGTGGGAAGCTTCACATGGGCTCTGAGATGGCTGTAGAGAGCAGGGGACCTTTGAATGGAGCACTGGGATGAAATTTTAGTAAAGAAAAGTGAGAATGGCAAGTGGACAGTATGAAAAGTACCAGGAACAGCACCAATCCCCTGTGACTGGGGGGACAGGTGGTCTCTTGGGCAACTGTGAGAAGTTCATTAGAGCAAAATGTTCTTGGAGGGGAGAAGAGATGAACATGCTAGCCACATATTCTGGTGTGAATGTTTTATGATAAAAGCATATTACAGAACTACATTTAAGGGTTGCTTCTGTTATGACCTCAAAGCCTGGCCTTATGAGAATCCTTTTACACCAATGGTAAAGGAATCAAATGCCTAAAAAGGCTAGGCAAATCAAGATTAAGGAGTGAGGAGACGGGGAATAAGGCAATAGGAGGTACTGTGTTGCTATGGGAATAGGGGCCTAGTGTTATCCAGCGGTATCAGAAATTTCAACTTGCATATATAAATCAGATACCCAGTTTTTTTTTTTTAATGTGAAATCTCCAAATTTTAAAGTATTGACAAGTAATCTAATGTTTTATTAAATATTATACTGGGGGAAAAATCCCTGTTACCACTCTACAATCCCTTATTTTAACTTCCTATTCTACAAAATGACTTGATAATACCTGCTCTATATTCCTCAGAAAGATTATTAGAAAGATCAAGTCATCTTGTAGATAAATTGAGAATTAGAAAGTGCTATATAGCAATTGAACATCAACTCGGGCTGATGAAGATGAGAGAAGTGAGTTAAGGTGTAAGACTGGAGAACAGTTTCTAAGTGTTGCAATATTTGCTAGCAAGATTGAAATGGAAATTCCAAGTGAATTCATTTTCTTAACTCTGATAGAGCCATCAAAAGTGATCAAGCCATTAACATATTTTGGGAGGAAGATCCCCTGGAGAAGGGCATGGCAACCCGCTCCAGTATTGTTGCCCGGAGAATCCCACGGACAGAGGAGCCTGGCAGGCTATAGTCACAGGATCACAAAGAGTCAGACACGACTGAAGAAGGTAAATGTTCTAAATGTAAAATAGCAATTGAAACATCATCTATATTATTATTAATGCCACCAATTCTTATTTTTTAACAAGCTGATTTTGTCTCACTTACTCTTCCCCATCTTTACTTTATCTAAATCTGAAAAAGAACATAGCATAGCATAGCATAGCATAACATTAAATGAATCAGTCCAATATCGTTTACTCTAAGTGAAGGTTGGTTGGTACCTCTGTGATCCTACCTGACTCAAGTTATTTGAGCACTCGCTCTTCCTTTGGCAGTAGTATAGGTATAAGCACTTTTAAAATACTTTATCTAATTTGATTATTATATATATATATATATCTCATGGATGGAGGAGCCTGCTAGGCTGCAGTCCATGGGGTTGCTAAGAGTCGGACACGACTGAGCAACTTCACTTTCACTTTTCACTTTCATGCACTGGAGAAGGACATGGCAACCCACTCCAGTGTTCTTGCCTGGAGAATCCCAGGGACGGGGGAGCCTGGTGGGCTACCGTCTATGGGGTCGCATAGAGTCGGACACGACTGAAGCGACTTAGCAGTAGCAGCAGCATGTATGCATGTATATAAACCATTTTGCCTTAGCCTAAATGACTCTGGATAACCAAAAGCCTAAAAAGAAAATTAAGAGTAGACATAACCCAAACATATTGGTATGAGCTATCAAAATGCTATTGTAAAATTATTATTTCTTCTCTAAAAAGTAGAGATTCTCCTGTACTTACACAGATTTTGGCCAAAGTTTTGTTTCTCCATACCCAATTTGTAGGCTAAAAAAAAAAAGCAAAGTTGATACCAATACATACTAAAGACTGATCCTAGAACTAAAAATAACAATTAGTTGTTGGCAGGGTTCCCCAACAGAATTGCAGAATCTCTTTCTTTAACTTTTACATCAAACAGGATTTATCTTATTTGTCTGAGGTGATTTTAGTGTGGTCTTGACACATAGGATTGCTCAAATTTTCAGTGTATGTCCTTGTGCTGGTTGAATTTTCATAGAGTGTATTCAGATTCTCTGTGGCATGTGTGCTCTTTTAAGAAACCAAAAATCTCATAAGGCTCCCATAAATTTTACCCTGCTGCTGATTGGAACTTCTTCAGAAGCAACACCAGAACGGCCAGGTTTCTTTAAGTGCTTCTGTAAAGAGTTCATTTCAGCAGCTGTGGTTGAGGCATCCACTGCAGGCAGCCCAATAAGGTTTAGATTAAAAATGGAGGAAAAAAACCTCTTGAAGTAGAATTCTGAATGTACCTACCAGCAAGAGTGAAATGAATCACATGTTTCTTGTAAGTGACTTTTTACTCTATGACTTAAAGAATCTCAGCAGGAAAGTATAGGTTTGCCTAGAGAGAAATGTAGGAAAATTTTAGAAAGAAATGAAACAACCTAGAAATGAATAAAGCAGGTTGCCAATTCTGTGATTTTCAACTAGGAATATTCAAAAACTGAGCCCTCTATATAGATAGCCAATAAAACCTTTTATATACTTTCTGGAAATAGGGCTACATTCCATTTCATCCTCTCGAAGACAGTCCTGGATTTCATGATGAATAGAAGTTGGGTACTAAATGTTACACTGTGGATGAGGTTAAAAGCAAACTGAATATTGGGAAGATCAAATCTATGGCGTCTGTTATTGGCAGTGTGGGTCACTGTGAGAGAGAATTGGAAGCACTACTCCGTTTGGTCAATATCAACTCATTTCCCATTTTCTTTGTCCTTTTGTTTTCGTATATGTATGTATGTATTTTATTGTATATGTATATGTATGTATTGCTGTTTATGTATATGTATATATCCTGTGTGCTGTAGGTTAAGTCACGTCCGACTTTTTGTGACTCCATGAACTGTAGCCTGCTAGGCTCCTCTGTCCATGGAATCTTCCAGGCAAGAATACTAGAGTAGGTTGTCATTTCCTCCTCCAGGGGATCTTACTGACCCAGGGATTGAACCTGGGTCAACTGTGTCTCCTGAGTTGCCGGTGAATTCTTTACCCACTGAACCATTGGGGAAGCCTCTTTGTCCTCTTATTTTTGTCAATAAGTGGGAGCCAAAGAAAAACTTGGGACAGTATTAGAAGAGCCTTAGATGTTGGGGGATGTAAGAAACAGTAACAAAGTCTGAGTTTCAGGTATCTAAAAGAGAAGATCTCATCTAAAGATTGGACTTATTGGGAAAACAAAAGGGCATTGTATTTTGTAAAAACTCCAATAGGACTGCCCTTAAGAGAGTTGCAAAATCACAGTCTGATGGAGCTTTAAGGAATGTGTAAGATCAAATCGGTCAAAAATATTTGCTTAGTCTAAGCTTCAAACAAACTTGTTCCTTCTTGGCTTTTGATGACCTTTACTCTCATTCCACTCATGGGAGTCATTTCTAAGTTCTAACTCTCTATTTGTCACCTACAAGGCCCCTTCTCCAGACACATCTGGAGTGGATGGAACGGAGTGGCAGAACAACCGATTTGGATGTGGTATGGTTCTTGTCATATTATCCAAGGGTCTCAGTTATTTGTTTTTAATCTTTGCATTTGTATTTCAAAATGAAAATGTGTAGTATGTTTTGAAAATCTCAAGGCTTTGGTTGAGTGTCTTTTCCTAGTTGATTGTCATTGCCATAGGTCTGGGACCTTCTTAAAGAAAGAGATTGTGCTATATATTTCTGAAATCTGAAAGTACCTTTAGTATAGTAGCACTTAACAAATCTATGTTGAGTAAAGAAACAAATCTTAAAAAATAATATCTTCTTAGATGCTCATTTGGCACAGTTATAGCTTAGAGATGATAGGGAATGAATTATTATATCTCAGGAAAAGTAAGAAGGCATACTTAAAATCTAAACTTAGTCCTAAATCACACTAAGATTCACTATATGAAGGAAACTAACAAATATATTTTAGTTATCGTTATTAGCCAAACTATTGTATTTCCTTTTCATTAAAGGAAGTATTTGAAACCATTCTGTATAAGGCAATAATTGTTACACTTTATGGAGGTTATAAATCCTTCCTGATGGCTCAGATGGTAAAGAATCTGCCTGCAGTGCAGGAGACCTGGGTTCAATCCCTGGGTCAGGAAGATCCCCTAGAGAAGGAAATGGCAACCCACTCCAGTATTGTTGCTTGCAGAACTCCATGGACAGAGGAGCCTGGTGGGCTATGGTCCATGGGTCACAATGAATTGGACACGACTGGGTGACTAACATTTTCACTGTAAGTCCTTTTGGGAATTCAAGGTAAGCTACGGACTCTCTCATGAGAAAAAGTATACATTCACATAAAGCAACAAACAAAACAAGAAAGTTTGCTCATGAATACCCTGAAGTACATTCATGGATGTACATGTTTTCCAGGTTAGGAATTTTCACAGAGTGTGAGCCCTTGAATGATGACCTTCAAGGTCCAGAAGAGGGTTTTCAAGAAAAGGTTTATTGGAAGGTTCAGAACAATAGACTTCTATACAGCATTATCACAAATTCCATCCATTCCAAGAGACTGGATTGAAAGGAACAAACATGCACAGGGAGCTGCCCCCTCTCTGTGGACATAATGAACTTTTCATGCACACCCCACAGGGTAGACGTATTCAAAGGCACCTGTCTAAACCCGATGACACTCAGAAGTGTTACGGCCATAGCACACTGTCCTCTCATCCAGAGAGACACACACAGTAGGCTCACTGTGCTAAAACACATTAAACATACCAAAGGTATGGGAATTCTGCCCTGGAAGCTCTACATAAAGCTTGAGATATTTCCTAAACAAATTAAATGAGAAATTATTGTCATTAATCACTCTCTGATTCTTTAAAATGTTTTCTCCTAGGACCTAAAATTTAAGCTGATTACCAGTCATTCCCAGAGATTCAAAGGCGAGGGGAGGACTTGCAAGAGAAAACAATCTGCATCTCAGTTGTCCTTTCTGACCCCTGTGCTCGTCTTTTCCCAGCAACTGCTTCTTTCCTCTAATAGTTTCTTCCTTGCAATGGCAGAAAAAAAATATATATATATATATATATTTATATATATATTGAACTTTCTAACTGAGCCAACTTCAAATTGCCAAACTAGAATCTGGAAGGTTGCTTTTTAAAATGCTTTTGTAGCCAAACAGATGTATTTCTAAATTTTACTTCATTTCATTCATTGGCTTCTCCTCCACTATATTTAGGATTCATTGCTCATTTTCTTACATTTTCCATTTCCTTGCTTTTGTTTCACATTTGAGTAATTGTAGGTCAAATGTACTCCAGACTATTCTGTTAAAGACATGTTAAAATCAAATAGAAACTATATGATTAACGATATGAATCATCTGTTTTTTAAAAGCAGGAGAGTAAACAAGTGCCTGGCAAAGTCCCCCCTGCTTTGCTGCTGTTGTGGTGCTGTGCGTATCAGGAGGAGAACAATTCCCCCTTCTCAAAGTTGAACTAAAATTAGGCTCCACCTGCAAGATGTTAATGAAAACTTACACAGCTGCATTCCAGAAACAAGTTACCCAGATTGCTTTTGGAAAGCTCTGTGTAAAAGCAAACTTGCTAGCTCTTTGCCTAATTCCCAAAATGGACTATTAATTTTAATGGCAATTATTAGCACAATAACCAACTGATAAGTAATCTCAAAATAGATCCAATATTATCAAATAGGAAATATACTGTAATTTTATCCACACATCCTGCTGGGTTTAACCCATTACTCACAAATGCATACTTCCTGTCTCTTTTTTGGCACTTGCCTTCAAACGGAAGACATGAGAACAAACGCAGTCACTGAAGTGACAAACAGATCCAGTTTGCAAGGGACTCCCCTTCTTCACATGCTGCTAAGTGGAAAGAAGAAAGGGAAGCAAATACTTCCTTTGCCCTTGATTCCTTTTGCAGATTTTCAAGCTTTTTTTGGAAAGAAGCCAAATCAAAACCAAATTGCAAGAGACTCACATCTACCCTTTTCTTGCAGATTTAAGACACAGTGGCAGTTCACGCATGCTCATCAGAGAAGGTGATCTTCCCCAGTACACTTTCAGATCAAGCCTTCACAGCTTTGTTCTACAGGCCAAAGGGCTCAATTTTGATCCCCATTAACTTTTCCAGATCCTGCTTATAGTGCTTACCCTTTGAGAGAAAGATGTGTTACAGTTTAATTATTTACTAAATTAAGTGTGTCAAAAAATTAAAGAAGCTGCCATTTGGGGATGGAAAATCTCTGCTTTTTAAAACCTCAGCCTTGAAAAAAAATCTCTCTTCATAATTTCCTTTGCTTGCAATTTAAGTCTTATCAAAGGAGAAAATGCCTACAGTTGCTCTGATTTGATCTATGTTCCCAATGTTGTATGTGTCGTATAGATTCTAATGTTTTCAAAATTACACCTTCTTAAAGGCTCTTTGGAACAATTAAAAAAATGTTTTGAAGTCAAATAGGCTCAATTAGATCTCGAGCAGCAAATTCAGTTTCTGTTAGAGATTAAACAATGAAGAAAATAGCAATGCTAAGTAGGAGGCTGCCTTTCATTAGCCTAGCTGATTTCATTAGCTTAATTCATGCTTATTAATTATTGGTCTGATGAGATCATCAATGTAAGTATGCCAGCCTCATGACGGTTGCATTTGGGGAATATTCAGTCTTTTTCAAGACTTCTACATGGCCCTCAGATGATATTCCCATTTCATTTTCATTTCAGGCTGCTGCCCTACTCAATAAATGTATCTGAACCTCCTGTGAAAGCAACACTGCCAGAATAAACATTTTGTTTATTTACACAGCCCTGTTTTGCAACTGTCAACAAAGAAATATAAAAGGAGATTTAAGTTTTCATTCCTAGATAGTGAACTCCTGTATGTTTCTACAATGCAGGTCATTACAGACTCTGCTGCCCCCTGAGATTGAGCAATTCTCCTACCCGTTGTTACAAAGGACTGAGGATCTGGCAGTGAGGGAGTGGACTGGGCCACTTAGATAAGTTTCATTCACTGTAGGAGCCCAAGGGAACAGTGCGTCAAGGCAGCTGCACTGCCTCGGTTCATGGTGTAACTTTATACTATTTTCCCTTTAAGTCACTACTAATCTCTTGGGTTTACATATTTTTGGGGGGCTGCATCAGAGAAAAGCAGTGTGAAATTGCCTGAAAGCCTTCTTATAAATAAGACTTACAATACAGACCAGCTCTGTTGATGAAAAGACTGAGAGAAATGCCCTTGAGGCCCCGAAGAACCAATTCACAAGGCTCCCACTGTGATTTTTTGGTCTCTATCTAATGACTGCTAAAAAAAAAAAGAAAGAAAAGAAAAAAAACGCTAAGTTGAAAATTCATTGGCCCCCAATTCAGTTGGAAGTGGAGCCTCGGTATTAACATGATTAACATGAATCCTGTCTACATATTTACCAATTAATTTTGCTCATCTAAACCTCTTCTTTTTTCATCTTCTTTTTCTAGAAAATATCTTACTTCTTTTGACAAAAAGAAGAAAGAGAAAGCAAAAAAAAAGTAGGAAACATGGGACATCAGAGATTGGAAAAGGAGACAGAGATTCAAGGGCTCTAGGTGAGCTTCCTAAACTGTATGCAAGGTACCACTGCAGGCCATTTACATGCTTCATCTTCTTAGATCAATTCTTTGAAGTGTTATTGTTCCATTTTAAAGTTGAGGAAGCGGAGGCCAGTAAATGGCTAAACCATTCATTTAACTTGTAAGTGTCTTACTTTGAAATAATGATGATTTTTCTCTTATTGTCAATCAGAGAAGCCAGAGGAAGTGCCTCTGCTAGAAAAGAGGACATGGAGAGGTCATAGAAAGATACTCTTCCCTCTTTATTCCCTTGGATTCTTCATTATCACCAACGGATCTCTCATATTCACTCCTCAGATTTTGGGAATTGGCCTGACTACCAACCCTATTCCTTTTAGAAAAACACTAACTCCTTATACCTCCCATTTCCTAACACTCCTGTCCATCCCATCCTGCCACCCTTCAGCTTTCTTAGTCTCTGAATCCTCCTACAAACAGCCATTTGGAAACAATTTCGAGGTCCACCTACTTTCCTGTACATCTGTCTATTGTAATTTAGAGGTTAGGGATTGTGTGTTTTCTACTTGTCATGTTTATGCCTCATACTCTGTGGGTACCTAATAAATGCCAAATAATAGCAGCTTTATGACCATGCAGAACTAGAAACACAGGTTCTTATATTTAGTATTTCATCATCAGCAAGGAACATTTATTCACTGTCAGCAGCACTATACTAGGCACTAAATGAAGTTAATTCTGAAACTAGACTCCTACAGTGTACACCAAGGTATTTTACTTTTCTCTTATGTTTCTGACAAAAAATAAATAGGATCATCAAATCGTCTCATTAAATCCACAGCATCCTGAAGATAGAAGCCAGTACATTTTGTGAAGGGGGAACCAAGATGAAGAGTGTGTTGATGAGAACTTTCTGAGCGTCAGTGATGAAGCTTTTTGCAAAAGTCAGTTTGCTGCTGCACGCATCTCCTGCTCTCCTTTCTGCTTGCATGCTAAGGGGAAGAATAGATGATCTAAAATTTGTATTTTCTGATAATAATAAAAGTACCTGTTTTCATATTGTGTCTAAATAAGCAGAGTAAACTGAGACATTTAAACTTCATAATTTAGGCCAAAGATACATTGGCCTCTGCTATCAATATAATTGACTCAAAAGGGTTATTATTACCGGATTTTTTTTTTTTCCTTAGACTTTCCTAAATAATGATCTCAATTTCATCTCTTTTGCTCCCCTGTGTGGACAGAGGTTACAAATAGTCAGTGAAAATTAAAAGGCCAGTTGCAAATTTGGTACACATTAATTCATGAGCAGGCCCACTGTAACATCATTGATTTGTTGTTGTTGTCCTCAATCATTAATTCAGTAAATATTTATCAAATACTACTGACCATATTCTTGGTTCCATGCTATACAGAGGAGCTCATAGTCTTGTGCAGAAACAGGCATGTCAACAAGTAATTAATAAAATATGGTGTGGTATAATGGAAATAAGTCCTGCAGGAATGATATAAGTCCTAGAGGAATGATAAATTCTTCCTATGTGCTCGGAGAAGGCGACATGTGGGAGGTGACATTTCAGCTGTGTCTTTAAGATGAATAGTTGTTCACTGGCAGAGGGTGGGAAATAGATCATAGACAAAGGGAATAGCAAGTGCAAAGACAGAAGTCCTGGGAAAAGGATGGTATAGTGTGTCTATTACACGGCATATATGATAAAAATAGAAGATGATGTTGAACTACCTGATTATAAGGCTCTTCTTATCACTCTAGGGTGATTAAATTCTGTTTTATGGGCATCAGGAAGTCATGAGGAGTTTTAAGGAAAATGATATTATGATTATGTTTATTCTCTAGAAACAGAATTCAGCATAAATAATGGGTTGGCAGTAATTGAATCTGTAAGATTGAGTTACTTGGCGTTATTTTGGTCAAAGTTAAGGAAATGAGAGGCTTTATTTGGGAAGTGCAAGAGAAGATTAAAAAAAGTAATTGAGAGATTTAAGAAGTAGAAATGATAGGACTTGAAAACTAATACAATGTGTAGGAGAGACAACCAACAGTTGTTTAAATGGTGATACTCCTGCTGGAAAATGATACATTTTCTTGCACTCCAAATTTCTCAGGAGCTACCCTGAGTCATTGTATATGTTAATTTATTCAAATCACAATAACAATGTGACATAAACAATAGATATTTTTACCCTAATTTTATTTACAGCTCAGAAAGGGGGAGAAAATTGTCCTCTGTCATAACAAGAATAAAACTGAGCCAGGACTGGAAACTTTTTATTAGAGTTTTCTAAATAGTTATTGTGTTTTCCACAAATTCCATAATCTTCACGAGGTGTTAATAAACTTCTTCTGTTAAAACCCTAATACAGATTTTTGAATCAAAGTAAATCATAAGCTTGAGTGAGTGTTATGACAAATGTAAAATTTTCATTTTGAATGAAGTCTTTTTTTTTTCATTAAACTGTTAATAGGTTCTGGTTAAATGCCTAGACAATTGATTTTTTTTTTTTTTTTTTTGGTTGCTAAACAACAACCACAAAAACAGAAAAGTTCTAATAACTGTTAACATTAGATAAAAAAGACTGACATCTCTTTGCTAAGGAAAAATTTTTGCCCTGAAGCAGTCTGCTAGAAATGAGGCCTAATACATGAGATAGAGTAATGTAGATTTTCAAATAGGAGATTTGACTTTCAATTTTTCAATGTTACTGATTCAAAATACTTCAGGAAATATATTATCAAAGAAAAATATTTCTAAATTTAACTGAGTAAAGTTTTTTTTTTTCCTCTGCAATCAGAGCGAGTTTTATTAAGTAAAAAGTTTAGATGGAAAAAAAATTGTTTTTTTTTAATGTTGAGTTATTAAGTGTTGAAGCTATTTAATTTTCCTCAGACAATTCTACTTCTCTGTTAGATCATCTCATTTTAGTATTGGTGGATTGTTCTATTTCCCAGTATCTTCTTATGCTTTTGTGCTGAATTCGGAAGGTATTCATTTGCATGAGCTACTGTACCTGGCCTGAATTCTGTGAAAAAAAGAATAGGAACAAAAAAAAATTTAAAAATGACATGGCTTCCAGCACTTTCTTCTTTCTTCCTTTTTTATTTTATTTTTTATTTTTCATATGAAACATTTTCCTGCTACGATCTTCTATATACAGTTGGAGGTTGCTTTTGATATGCAGATCAAGCAAAATGGTAAATACATAGCCCTCTCTTTTTTCTAACATTCCCTTATTGTACAGTGTGCCTGTAGTGTCACTTTCTTTGATTTCCACGGGGCCTGCCCTTGGGTTTGTATTATAACTTGGTATCTTTCCATTGTCCCCTACCACAAAAATTCCTTTTAAGAAAGTACATTCAAAATTCAGTCCATTATGCTCTTTTTCCTCCTTCCTTCTGGAAGATTTAGTGACTAAGTCTTTCTTTGATTTTTTTTTTCCTCTGACTTTAAGGGTTCTCCACTTTCACTCCTAATTGCTACAATCTGGTGTTCCCTTTTGCCAGAGAGTAAACAAAAACAGAAACAATTGGTGAAGAGACACACAGGCTCCTGAGACCAAGTGCCTGACTAGCTGATGGATGGCAGGGTCTGGCTCTTACGAATGAGATGCACCACACCATACAATCTTGGTTTCTCGATGGATTATATGCCAGCCACAGAGGTGAACACTTTACATCCATTAGACTTCTTCAATCACCCAGAAGGTAGACCATATTATCACTTCAATTGTTTCAGATTAGGGAATCTAAAAACATCTAGAAGAATGAGGTAACTTTCTCCAGATCATCCTCTAGTAAGTAATAGAACCAGTTGGTAAACCCAAGTTTTACTGAATTCAGTTCCTGAATTTAAATGGCTAATTAATATTTTTCCATTTGAAAGTCTCTCAATGCCACTGTAAAATAGTTCCCTGGATTGGAGGAGTAGGTTATCATTATTCTGTTGTAGGAAGGGGGGACCCCTACAGGGCCCCAAGAGCAGGCTCTTGTCTAACACTCAGAAAAGAATTGTCCGAGGAGACACGTGCTGACCAAGCAAGAGATTTTATTGGGAAAGGGCACCCAGGTGGAGAGCAGTAGGGTAAGGGAACCCAGGAGAACTGCTCTGCCTCGTGGCTCGCAATGTTGGGTTTTACGGTGATGGGATTAGTTTCCGGGTGGTCTTTGGCCAATCATTCTAATTCAGAGTCTTTCCTGGTGGTGCACCCATCACTCAGCCGAGATGGATGCTAGTGAGAGGGATTCTGGGAAGTGAACGAATACAAGGTGTCTCCTTTAGACCTTTCCCAAACTCTTCTGGTTGGTAGTGGCCTATTAGTTCCGTATTCCTTATCAGGATCTCCTGTCATAAAACAACTCATGCAAATGGTTACTATGGTGCCTGGCCAGGGTGGGCGGTTTCAATCAGTGTGCTTCCCCTAACAATACCATTTCTTGAATTCTGATGTTCCAGGGAGTATATTTCCTCTGATGCCTACGGACTTGCTAACCATCTTAAAAATAGGGAAACAGGAAAAGATGCCAAGGTTACTGATTAAAGGAAAAAGGAGAGCAGAAAAGAAAATATATAAACCTATATATTTTATTGCAAAACAAAAAAAAATAAGAGTTGAGACGAGCCAGAGGATAACCACTGTTTAATGTTGGCTCTAATTTT
Organism: Aepyceros melampus; assembly: GCA_006408695.1. Classification (NCBI taxonomy): domain Eukaryota; kingdom Metazoa; phylum Chordata; class Mammalia; order Artiodactyla; family Bovidae; genus Aepyceros; species Aepyceros melampus. The sequence goes on along the minus strand of SJXQ01012060.1, from coordinate 395,384 downwards.
TTATTGGCCTGTCTTATTTAATTTCCTATAATAGCAAACAGGATAGAGAAATAGTAATTAGGTATATTCTTTATTATGTATTGGTTTGGCTAATACAGTATAGTACAAATATATCTGGATACACCAACAATACAAATTCTGTGACCTATCTATATATTAAGCATACATGGGGCTTCCATGGTGGGTCAGTGGGAGAGAATCTGCCTGCAATGCAGGAGCTGCAGGAAACACACAGTCGATCCCTGAGTCAGGAATATCCCTTGGAGAAGGGCATGGCAACACTCCAGTACTCTTGTCTGGAGAATTCCTTGGGCAGAGGAGCCTGGCAGGCTACAGTCCATAGAGTCACAAAGAGTTGGACATGACTGAAGCAACTTAGCATGCACATACAAAATTTATTTATTTTCAAGGCAAGAAAGGTAAATGCTGCATGAAATTTAAAAGTAAGAAAAACACCCTTAAATTTTTTAAAATTTCTGTATTTTAAAAATACAGAAATAAAGTTCCACAAGATAGAAAATTTATTTTAATATGTGATTTTACTTCATCTAAATTATATTCATACATTAAATTCTGAAATGTTGTCAAGACCTTAATAATTTATAAAAATCATTTACCATGAGTCATTTCTTAAAAGGTTAATATGATGATTTGGTGACCTTAATGAATAAAGTGGCTCACCCCAGAGTACATGCATTCATCCACGGTCTTTGACAATTATAAAGGTTCAATTCAAACGTTATACACTACACCTCTATTATTAAGAAGCACTGGGTTAGGCTTTAAAAATCACAGTAATTGGACTTCCCTGGTGGTCCAGTTGTTAAGACTATGCTTCCACTACAGGGGTTAAGTGTTCGATCCCTGGTTAGCAAACTATGGCATTACATAGAACAGCCCAAAAAAAAAAAAAAAAAAAAAGCAATAGTAGATTTAGAAGGAAAAAAAAAAAGAAAATCAATTTAAATAAATTTTAAATTTAAATAAATTAAATGAATAATAATGATTTTATTCCCTAAGAACTCACCTTCTCATAGTACACATATCTACAAAAATTATACATAATACATACAGTTAGATGTTCATAAATTCTGTTGTCAGAGTACAGAAGAAGAAAAGAGTAATTCTGACTAGAGAAATAGAAACTTCCAGGAAGAGAAGGGTTTTTTGGGGTCATGAAATGGATAGGATGTTGAGAGGTCAGTATGACTAGACAAATATTGTTACTTTAAGATCAATTAGAATTCTTCTGTTTAAGTATGTATTCTGTCTCAATGAAAAATACAATAGATACATTCTTTGAAAAAGGTGGGGATCTGTATCTTGAAATGAAATTTTAAATGGTGGATATTCTTTGTATAAATGCCAGAAATAAGATACTTTTCTTTCTCATTATGTGAAATAAATAAGACTAAAAGCTGGAAAATTATAAAAGTCACTTGACTAAATGAGGCAAGCAAATAAGTGCTTTCTAAAGGTCTCAACTCAGTGTGCTCTTTCCCTGAGGCTAGTTGGAACTAGTCCATAGTTACAATTGCTCCATCATATGGGTGGCCAGTCAATGTGGTGCCAGCAATAAAATGTGTAATCAACTTTCACATGTTTTTAGACATTCCCAAATCACTTTGATCATGACTAACAAGAAAACTGCCATTTCAGTTAATAATCTGTAAATTCTCAGGGGGAGGTTTAGTCCGATACCCGGTAGACTATTTCACATTCTACTTGAAAAAATATAGAATAACATAATCTTGAAATATATTTATCCTTAAAATACTAGTCAATTTTCCATTATGTAATCTTTGTTTATGCTAACATTTTATATTGTCTTTGTTTTTACATGTCCAGGGATCTTAATAATTGAGATTAAGTTGCTTTTGAAAACACATATGCTTTGGATTGCATTTCATCTAGGTAAAATGACAAGCGATAACTTTTATGACAGCTTTCAAAACTGCTTTTAGCAGTGCAGCCTGCAGCATCATTGTCCTTCTTCACATAGTTGAACTTTGCTCAACACAAGGAAAAATAGTTATTATGGCAGAGAACATGCAAGAGTAAAATTTCTCTAAACCAAGTGCTTTTCTAGCTAATAAAGATATTGTTAAATATGTATTAATTCCATACCACAGGATATAGTTAATATGAATAGTCAGAAGGATACCAAGGGCAGCATGTATCCAAGAAATCAACATATAAAGGCTTGTTGAAAGCAAGATGGTTTAGAAAAAAAAATTTTGGAGATGGCAGCTGTTTAACAAAAATTTCTTTTCTATACCAGGAGACACTTAGTCTTCCATTGGCTCTACTGTGCATCTTAGAAGTCTGTAGGGTTTTAGAAGGCTGTTAAAGCAACACTTGAGAGCCCAGTTTAAAGATAAGGCATGGTGACATCACTGAGAACAAATTAATGTGGAGGAAGAATAGGTGTGAAATGTTGTTATCTGGGACATCATCTAAGAGAGAATTGTAAATAATGATACATCTTAAAATGATGCATTTTTAATGTATACTGCCACGTGATTTTTCTTTTTACACACACTGTTCATATTCCCTGCCCCCCAGGGTAACAGCATGGATACACACAAACACTCCCATCCACAACTGAAACCAGTCATATTCACATCAACCTTGATACTCAAAGTATAGTCTACAGACAAGCATCACCTGGGATCTTGTTAGAAATGCAGAATCCAGAGCCCCATCCCAGACTTACAGACTCAGAATCTGCATTCTAACAAGATCTTCAGGTGATTCTAGTGCACATTGTGTTTGAGAAGTACTGATTTTAAAACAAGCTTTAAAAAATGCATAGTCCTCTCATCCTTAAAACCCAGGCAACTTCTTTTGCAAATCATTATGAATTTCTCCATTATCTAAGTCAGGATAGTTTGGTGAATGGTTAGGAACAGATGTTTCCAGAAATTCCCTGTCTAGTGACCTGAAGCCCACTTCCAAGGCTAACTTGGGCCTCTTCCCTGGGTCAGTTCTCATAAGGATGTGCCTGTCTGGGTTGGGGGAGCACTGGGAGATGGGAGCGAGGCAGATGTTTGGTAGGTCCCTTGTGATACAGAATAGAGTAAAAGGTGGAAAAGGGTAGGGTTTTTCTCAAGTTTGGGTCTCCATTTGTACTCATGCCCAGGTCTTGTATATGTTATGAGTTATAGTAATTATTAAAAATCAATCTGTGGCTATAAAGTTGATGATATTATGAAATAGGAAAATAAAATAACTGCCGTTCCTCTAACCCCTGCTTCTACTGTGGGATTGACAGGATAAAGCATCATTCCATGATGCCATGCCCTTCCCTTTCATCTACTTTCTCTGCTTCCATTCACACTACAGCTAGTGTGGCACTGCTGAGAGCTCTGTTTCCTTAGAGACTCAAATCTACACTCAGGCTTCCAGGCTCTGTGCCAGAGGAGTCTGACAGTGACACAAAGGGCAGTGTACTTTCCTAGATGTACAAGCGCAGCTCTCACTGCCATCAGTGGGAGTTCCACAATCAGCTTGAGAGCAGAATCTAGTCTAGAATTGGAATTCATCTTCAAGGTAAGGTAGCATAAGTGGTCTGGTTACCGAAGAATCGCCCTGTACAATTAAATAGCAAATGCCCTGAGAATTTAGAGAGAAAAGTTCCCCCAAGTTCTAGAAGGAGAAGCAGGTAAAAATAGGTTAAACTATAGGATTAAAAAAATTTTTTTAATTGAAGTATTAGTTGATTTACAATGTATTAATTTCTGCTGAACAGCAAAGTGATTCAGTTGTATATATAAACTTTTAAAACCACCCTGGTGGCTCAGACGGTAAAGCATCTGCCTACAATGCGGGAGACCCGGGTTCAGTCCCTGGGCGGGAAGATCCCCTGGAGAAGGAAATGGCAACCCACTCCAATACTCTTGCCTGGAGAATACCACGGATGGAAGAGCCTGATAGGCTACAGTCCATGGGATCACAAAGAGTTGGACACGACTGAGCAACTTCACATGTACTTATACATTCTTTTCTATTATGGTTTATCCCAGGATATTGGGTATAGTTCCCTGTACTATACAGTAGGACTTCATTGTTTATCCATCTTATATGTAATAGTTTGCATCTACTAACTCCAAACTCCTAGTCCATTCTTCCCTCACACCCTACCCACCCCCCCTGCTCTTGTCAACCAAGAGCTTGAACTACAGGATTTCTAAATTTTTAAAATTATTTAAGAAAAATTATCAACCCACTCCAGTGTTCAAAATTATATAGTAAACTGTTGTTGGTTAGTCGCTACGTTGTATCTAACTCTTTTGTGACCCCATGGACTGTAGTTTGCCAGGCTCCTCTGTTCATGGGATTTCCCATGCAAGAATACTGGAGTGGGTTGCCCTTTCCTTCTCCAGGGATCTTCCCTACCCAAGGGCTGAACCTACTTTTCCTGCTTGTCTGGTGAATTCTTTACCACTGAGCCACCAGGGAAGCCTCTCTAGTAAACTTAAACTACCCTTTTATTATGAGAACTTTTAAATTAGTCATCTCATCAAATTAGAAGATTCTAGAAATAAATTTTCTCCAAACTATGCACTTTCTTTATATGCTGTTTTCTTTATCTGGCCCCCTTAATTCTACCCCTCTACTACTAGCCATCAGTGTAAATCAGAAGCCTCCCAGATTAGCTTAGGTGCAGTCTTGTAAATGAACTTACAGCATTCTGATTTATCTTCTTCACAGCACTTCTCCTATCTAAGTATTGGGGTAATTTTTTGTTTTGTGTTTTTCTCTCTAGGTAGACAGTAAGCTTCATGAAGACAAGGGCTATGTCTATCTAATTATGTGCCTGAAGCCCACAGGCCACTCAATAAATACTTGCTCAATGAATTTACATTTAAAAGTATATACAAGAACTTAGGATCCCTGGTGGCTCAGGTGGTAAAGAGCCTGCCTGCCATGTGGGAGACTTGAGTTCGATCTCTGGGTTGGGAAGATCCCCTGGAGAAGGAAATGGCAACCCTCTCCAGTATTCTTGGCTGGAAAATCCCGTGGACAGAGGAGCCTGACGGGTTACAGTCCATGGGGTTGCAAAGAGTCAGACATGACTGAGCAACTGATGCAAACAAAGCAAGCACAAACAAATACAAGAACTTATTGGATTCTCATTCAGACCTATTTACTGTTTAGGTATAATTCCAGTGGATTTATTTATTTCCTTTCCCAAAGCACAACGAATTAAAGTAGTAAACTAGAAAAAAAAAAAAAAAGGGAAGAGTATAAAGAAGGAATGAAAAAGGCCAACAAAGGAAGAAGGCAGAGCACCACAGAACACCACCTATGGGGAGCCATTATCAGGGGCAAGGTATTGCAGAGGGTACCTTTGTAAAATTTTGGAATCCTGTATTTAATGTTGATAATTATAAACTTTAGTTTAAAAAATACAAGTAACACTATATTCCAGACATGCTGCTTAAGGACAGTGAAACAGTATATATTTTGGAAAGATTTTTAGGAATAAATTATCTAAAAGAGAGCTTATAGCATAATAAAAATAATAGCATCCAGTATAATGTGTTTTTAAGTTTATAAAGCACTTTTCTATACTTTATCTCATTTGATTTTCATAAAATACAGGAGAGGGCAAGCCACTGTTGTCAGGAAAATTTGCTTATGTGGAACACTTAAGTTGATGAATAAAGCTGATGAATTAGGCACTACTGTAATTTTCTCACTGAATATTATAAGTATTTAGATGTTGATTTTTTTCAGAAATTATTGGAGATTTAAATATGATTTCAAAAATTTAAAAATAAAATGCTTTTTTTTCAATAATGACTTACTGATAGTTAGACATTATATCTAAATTAAGTTACCTAAATCTTACAAAGGAGGTGCATAAATAATATAGAGTAGACCTTATAAATTGCAGCAGAGGCAAATTTATAATTAATAATATTTTTAACGTAGATGTGTCTTGGACATTAACGTATAATTTTACATTAATTATGCCCCTGTATTTTGACAGTGCTTTTTGTAGAATGCTGAATTTTTACAAAACCCACACATACTTATATATAACCTCAAAATCATGCTTACTTTAAGGAATACTAGAAATGCAAAAATACACATTAAGTTTCTAAATGTTGCTAGTATCTAGAATTTCATTTATTATTATTTTTCATTGAAATAAAGAAAATTGGCAACAGTATAAAAAGTACAAGGCATTTCAGAGATGATGAGAACTTGTTGACAGACGAAAGGCAGTCCCAGGAAAGTTGTTTAGTCAATAGCAGCTGTTACATCGCAATATAAAATCATCTTTATATAAAATGCTCATTTTATGGTCCCTTCTATAGGAGATCAAAATTTAAATATATGCAGGAACATAATTAGAGGATTAATGGCCAAAGCCAATGCATGAAGGGAGAGAAAAAATGATTTCCAGGAAAAAAAAAGTGCTATAAGCAGTTTTTTAATTACTAGGCTTTAAAAACAAACCTGTATTATAACAGCAATTGTTCTCTTATTGTGTGGGAAAGGTCACGTTAAATAATTCCTCTCTGATTTAATCCACCTGACAATATCCACCCAACCAGGGACAGGTTTTGCCTCTTTGAGTTGTCAGTGCTGTGATTACAGTGCAACCCTTTCTTTTGTTCTAAAGTTTTCTTGGTTTGAACAGGTAGTTAAATGCAAAAAATACCCAATCATTTCTTTGTAATATCATAAAAGCCAGGTAGGTAACTTTGCATTTTACACTATTAAATGTAATGATGTGACTACTTTTTAGCTCTTTCACTTTCGTTTTTAGACTTCTGTTTCCAAATCTCACCTTGTAAACATTTTCTTCTCTTTCCAAGGATTCAGTATGTACTTTCTATAAGCAGAGACTTGCTTTCTGCCACAATTAGAGGAGCATTCAAATACAATCCCTGTATTAGGTCCATTTAATGAGATATTATAGGATGGTTGACTATAAAGCCAGTAGCTAGCCACGGTCCTTGTGGATTAGTTTGAACCAAGAGTGGATTCAATGCTTCTGGTCTTAAGCATGGCGAAACTTTCCAACAGCTCCCAAATATTCTTTTTGGTCACAAATAGTGAACTGCTTCAACTCCAACCAGCTTATCATATGTATTATTCATGGGTCATCATAGGAGCCGCCAAACAGATTATCATGTTTACATCAGACCTCCTTAGAGAGAGAAATTCTTTAATAGTTGAACTAGCAGGGTCAGTCAATACAGAGATGCCTGCGGGTGACTAAATAATAAATAAATAAATAAAATAAAGGAAGAAGAAATGAAATCAAACATTGAGAGTTTAATGATGTCCTTCAGCAGTTACCAATCAATACGTTTCTATCTCTTGCCAAAAATGTTATATTAAGGTTTCATCATTTTGGCAGATTATTTATTTATATAAGAGTGAGGAGATGCAGGGGCATGGAAAAGTGCAGCGTCCATAGAAACCATTTCACTGGAGTTGACAGACTTTACAGATGTCTCTTTGTGGTATTGCATCATTTTAGCAATTTGGTCTTTTTTGGTAAACTCAGTGCCACATGGAGTCATCCTGTTTTTTCTGCTGGAAATAAATGCACGTTATCAGGTGTTGTGACATGCAGTAGCATCTTCTTTCCTTGACACATTACATTTTACATACTTTTACATACGCATTACATACTGCAAAGCAGTAGCATTACTGGGCTGTGCTTGCTTATTTGCTTAAGGATTTTTTTTTTTTTTTCACAACTTTGCCTTACTTAGCCCAGTCATTCAGCTTTAGGAAGGAAATTTTATTTTCTAGCTGGAAAGAAAAGCATGAGTTAACAGGTGAGGTCATTATTCACAGGAATTATTTTCTTTCCGTTCAGCTGACTTTATTATGTGTCATAAGGAGAGTTACATAGAACCACTCAAGAGGACCACAGTGGTGTCCTGGAGGTTACTGACATAAACTGGATTCCTGCAGGTTCGTAAAGGAAAGAGTTAGTCATGGTATCCTAGAAAAGGAAGGTACCTTAATATCTTCATGTAGAGGACTACCTGCACTGTTGTTGTTAATACTGGGGATTTCTAGATATGGTGTCTCATTCAGAGATTTATGATTTATAACACTAGAGTTTCTTATACATAGAAATTGTGACATTTATTTAATATACTTCTCAAAGGAACTATCAACCTCTATTTCTAGACTAAGACCTATAGAAGTGAAAGGACCAATGTTGACTCTGGCTAACTTATTCCAATGACAAACACAATTGTATGAAAAATGACACTTTAAAACTGGAGTTGGGATCAGTAATGCCTTCCTGAGAATGCATTGCTTATATTGCTTAGTAAGCAATGAAGTGCATATCAGTTTAGATATTAATTTATTTACAGAGAATTATTCAAAAAATCAAATGTTTTATCATCTACATAGAAAACACATAAGTATCAAGTTTTCAAAAAATAGTACTTATATAGTTAGACTTTTCCTCTGTAATATTCAGGTACTTATGGTTTTCATATAATGCATCTTTGCATGTCCTTTACCCAGAATGGTCTTCATGAACAATGAACTGTGTTTACTTAGTAAAATCTACTTGTTATTGAAGATTCGGTTTATCCATCTATCTCTGAAGATTTTTCTTATAATCCCATTTAGTCATTTTCTTTCTCTTCTCACAGAGAATCACTTTCTTCTCTGTGTCATCACTGAGCCTTAATTACCCTTTCTTGTTGTCTGAGCCACACAGTATTTATTTTAATTATTTCTTTACATTCCTCCCCTCTCTATGATATCCTTCTGGGAGGTACAATGTCAGATTCATTTTTTTATTATATTCTCAGCATATCAAGTAGAGTACCTTGTACATCAGAGTGACTAAATAAATTTATACAAAACAAATGAATATGACCTAAACACCATGATTATTGCATCAGTTTCAGTCTGAAATTCTACCCAAACAAACATCAGACAAATCAAATTAATTTAGGCAGAGAAGAATATTTATAGATACCCCAAGACAGTAGAGAGATAGAGACAAAATGATAATGAAATAATATTATTCATAGACTAAAATAAAGTACTTTCTTAAATTGTCTCAATTATTTGTGTCCTCAGAAAGCTTTTCAGATTTCGGAGACTTAGTGTATGTTCCTTTTCAATCACTCTCTAGTAAGCAAGGCAATCACTGAGAAATTTCTTGAATCTATGCCTGGTTAGTGAAGCTCTTGAGAACTGAAAGAATTTGATTCACAAAAAGGTTTGGTACCATTCATGAAATGCATATTCTAATCACTACATGCTGTTTTTCTAAAAAAATGGGCACTGATTATTTCAGAAAAAAGCACATCAACATTATGTTAGTGAAATTGGGTTTCTTTGCTTGGAAGTTTTTTTTTTTTTTTGTAATTGCTTTTCTGAAGGGGTACACACATATATGCAGATCTTAATATATTCTTAAGCTTTAAGAATATGAGAACAATAGTTTAATTATAAACCTGGGGTGTTACCTTACTCCATTCCTTACTATGTCATATATTTTATAAAGTATATGTTACAATATGAAGAACAGTCATCCTTTCATTTGTTCACTTGATATATATTTCCTTGAGTGTTGATTATAAGTCATCATGTTGGGCACTGTGGAGAATACAAAGATTTCCTAAATATGGAGAATTTAGAAATAAAAGTAAATAAGTAAAAAGGAAAAAAAAGATCCTTAACAATGCAATATTCTCCTTTGGCAATTGAGTATATTATAACCTGCATCATGCTTAAGGCAAGGTATAGAGTTTACCAATGATCCTTTTAGCTTTGTGAATATATGATAACTTCAATCAAAGGTGGACGTCCTTCTTTCCCCCTTCAAAAACCAAAACCATATTAAACAACATTTATCCATCAAATTTATCTGCCATACTTAAAAATATCTGTAAGTCATATACAGAAAGTACCATGAGAATAATGAATCAATTCTTAAAAAACATTTTCTCTTCCATCATCATGCTTCTAAACTTGATGTTAATAGTATAGCCAGCAAATGCCTGAAGCCCACAAATGGAGTGTTTAACAACCAAATGTTACCGCTTGCTCATGTCCTCTTGCAATCAATCAGGCCTAACCTAACAAAATGACCAAATACAGTGATTAGTTATGAAGACTCAGACCAGTATATGATTACTAAATGACATGGAGGTGATTTTGCCATCAATACTTGAAGAATGTTTAACAGACTGTATTCCTTTTTTTCTTCTATATTTTATCACATTTAAGTAATGCTTATCTGTTAGCTATTCATATAGGTATTCATTATAAACAGATGATGAGAAGATACACAATGGGAAGTGGGAATGGGTAGTGAGGCATTATCCTGTTGTTTTTAATCTATTAGACCAGTATATGGTGATTATCTAGGGTGACCATGTAATTTATTATTAAAGCTCGGTGCTTTTCAAGTAAAACAGAATGCTATTTTTAATTATGCCAGGCAATTGGAATAAACTGGAACTATCCCAGCCATACTGAGATGTATGCCCAACCTATGACTATTTTAAAGGAGTTAAGACAGATCAGAAAAGTCAGTTATAATTTCCTAGGGAAGACATATGGGAATACTTAAAATATTTAAGCTTTAATATTGTATTTTCAAAATCTGTGTAGCAATAAAAAAAAGTGAAAGAAAGGGCATTAAAAGTCCTAGAACATACAGAATTAAACATAGTGTTTGAAACAGAACAAAGGAAAATACACTTAAGTAAAGCAAAAGAAAAATGAATCTTTCTGACTGGAAAACTTTCAACTCTTGATGATTTGCTAACATTTTCGAAAATCTTCCCCAGAATCCTATAACTTTACTCTGAACTCCCCTATATACTTAATAGTGATTATTTATCTGTGTTCTCCACTAGACTTCCTGTCTTGAGAGATGCAACTTTATCTATTGTTAAACTTCACAGTGTCTGACCCAAAGTAGATATTCAATAAATATATATATATATATATTTACCAAGCATTAATACTGATGACAAACCTCAGGAAATGAATAAGACATACGTTTTTCTTTTTTCAAAGATCCTTTTTCCACTAAGAATTGGGAAAAGAAGCTTATATAAGAAGCTTATAAGAACTAAAAGTTCTATAAATTTTCACCATAGGATACATCTCCACGGTGACCAGTTCTCCAGGAAGAACTGGTTTGGAAATTGAGTGTGAATGTGGCTTTGTGCAAATTATCTACTTAACTTTGACAGATCAGTTGGTGAGAAGACAGCACTAGTGAGGGTAAGGGTGCAGGCTTTATCAGCTTTATACAGAGAAAAACTGCCCGAGTCACAGATGGTACCTCTAAGCTCAAGGAGTTCTCTTGGGTCACAAAAAGAGTGTGGATTACTCAGTACAACTTATTAACAGTTGGAAAAACAAGCAGCTGATGGTGGACCTAATATACAAAAGAGAGCATGTTATTACTTTGAGGAATGCTAAAACAAATTGAACCCATCAAACAACTGTAAACTTAGGAAGTGTACTTTTCTGTCATCTGTCCCCCTTCACACTGCAACTCTAAGTTAGGAGAGAAAATAAATACAAATTCTTAGAATATGTCCAATTCATTACTAGAATCTCTATGTGGGAGGAAGAAAATATGGCTATGTGGTATTGGTAATAGACTGTCAAAAGGGCAAAAATCAATCTGAAAATCACTGGTAGTGATCACATTAGGCATTTGTAGGGTAATAGATTCGGAAAATATTTGTGTATTGAAATAATGGTTTTCTTTGCAGAAATGTGCTTTCCCACATACCAACAGCAATTCATTGTATGTGAAACTCTGCTTTTCCAATAAACATTGATTCATGGCTCACTACATAAATTAATACCAGAAAAAGAAAGTAATTTAGAAATAATTTTGATACATTCTGTTAAATTCAGTTAGGAGAATTTGATTAGAATGTTGTAAACCAGTCAGATGCACTGACAGCAAATATAATGAAGAAGGTAGCGGTGATATGTAATAACCATCTACAAGTCACTTGGCAATCATGATAGCTATTGAGAGTCCTTCCCACACGGCAATGTTCTAGCCTTATAGATGCTGCACATCTTATGGGAGCTCATTTTCTAAATGAAGGTACTCTGAATAGGTTGATAAAAGGAGTGAATTATTTTGTCTGTGTTCTTGAATCAGAATGGGCTCCAGATCTTAGAAAACCTAGATAGGAAAGAAACTTTATACTAAACTGCTTTACAGAGTACTTCCCTTCTGAGTTCAAGGTTTACTTCTTTCATCACTGGTATGCTCTTTTGGGGAAAGATGCAGCAAATAGTTATCACTACCTTCTCAAAACTGTAACTAGTAGGTGTTCAATAAGGCAAGTTTCATATTCAGTTCAGTGCAGTCGCTCAGTAGCGTCTGACTCTTTGCAACTCTATGGACTGCAGCACACCAGGTTTCCCTGTCCTTCACCAGCTCCTGGAGTTTGCTCAAACTCAGGTCCATTGAGTAGGTGATGCCATCCAACCATCTCATCCTCTGTCATCACCTTCTCCTCCTGCCTTCAATCTTCCCCAGCATCAGGGTCTTTTCCAATGAGTCAGCTCTTTGTATCAGGTGGCCAAGGTATTGGAGCTTCAGCTTCAGTATCAGTCCTTCCAATAAATACTCAGGGTTGATTTCCTTTGGGATTGAATGGTTTGATTTCCTTGCAGTCCTAGGGACTCTCGAGTTTTTTCCAACAGCACAGTTCAAAAGCATCAATTCTTTGGCACACGGCTTTCTTTAGGGTTTATGTTGGAGCCTTGAATTTCTGTCTTTTTTCCTGATAAAAAGTGCATAGCTCTATGAACCTTTTAAAATCACATAGGTTCTGTGGCAAAATGTCTCAGAATGCTACTCTTTAGTACTTATTGCCAAAGTAGATTCACAGGTTAAGATAACTGGAGTTTCCTCAGAAAATGTTGTGAGAGATAGTGTAGTCAAAAGAACATCAGCTCACTTTGGTTGAAAGACAGAATTTCTGTCTGTATGCCAAATTCTGGCATACAAAATTGAATCCTAAGAACACTGTTTGGAGATGTGGCTATGTCCTTATAAAGGTGAGATTCAGAAAGATGAAATATCTGTTCAAGGTCACAGAGCTAGTTAGCAAGAGAGAGGGATTTGCATTTTGGTCCATCAAATTCAGAATCGGAGCCAGGGAGATCTAAGTTTGAACTCTCCTCCTGTCACTCGCTGGCTGTGAAACTGGGGCTGATTTCTTAACTTCAGCAAGGTAGGTCTCCACTCAAGTTATCTCTAAAATGGAGAGACTGCCTACCTCCCATACCATCCAAAGGTTAAGTATTTGAGACAGGATATGTTAACATGCTGCACAGGAAGTCTTCCCTCTATGACCTGCCTTGAATGAGCACTCTCCTGAGGCCCTAAGCTAGCTGCTGCAGAAGACACACTATTAGATTCTCTCCTCCCACAGTGTTGGGGATAGTGGGAGACAGAAGACAATAACTTATTAAAGGATGTTTTTAGACATTTACCCCAATATGTGAAACAAATAAAAAGGTGATACTCTGTTTAAAGAGGTGTGGGTGTGTGTAAAGAGGGAACCAGTCCACCCACTCAGCCTTTCCCAGCTCCCCCTGGCCTCCTGGACTGCTGCCTCCTTTGACCCTGGGGCTCTGAAAGCAGTCATTAGGTGAGATGGTCTCTGGAGGACATTCAAACATAAAAGCCTAGTTTCTACTGTTTGTCCACAAATATCTGTACTAAAAGGATAACTATAATAACCTTCATAACATACATGGCCATTCAACTCAGACAGATCACAGTTGCTTCAACCATGGTATTACAGAAAAAGGTGGCCTTTCACAAGAACAGATAAGATTTTAAGAGGCTGAGATCATCATTGAAGAGGAAGGAGAGGAATGAAATGCATTTTAATGGGGATGTATCAGGAGGAAAGGCAAAATAAGATAAGATAAAAGAAAGGGAAAAAAAAATACAAGGCATCTTTGAGATGTGTGACTAACTGACTGAACCGGAGCTTCAGGTGCAGAGGAAGTAGGAGAGGTGAGACTAGAAACTGGAGGAAATAAAGGACTATGTGAAGCCATGGTTTTGGAGCCAGACAGATGTGGGTTTGAGTTCCCGTTCTGACAATCACTAGTTGAGTGGACAGGGGGAACTGATTTAACCTCTACTGCCTTAGCGTCCTCTTCTGAAAAATGGAGCTGTGTATATTATACTATTACTACTAACTAAAGGATATGATAACACTTACTGAGCACTTACTCTGTGCCAAGCATGTTTCTAAGCATTTGAAAGGTGTGAACACAGTCTTCACAGCAACCCTGTGAGAAAGATACAGTCGCTGTCACAATTCTGCAGATGAGGAGACTGAGAAGCGACAAGGTGGCAAACCTGTCTAGCAAGTCACTTGTCACACAGTTAATAAGAAGGGGATTGGAATCCAGACATTCTTGTTCTGGAATTCATCTCATTATTAGGAGTGTAGCCATCCATCCCATATAGGATGATGAGAATTAAATGGAACACTCACAATATGTCTCTGATGGAGTTTAGGACATGCTACCCCCAAATGTGGCACCTTGGGGTAGGAATGTCTTAAGCCACAGGAGCTTGAAAAAATGGCAGAAGCAAGGAGGTCAGAATCCTCCCCTCACCCCCTGTTTTTTTGAATAGATCATAAAACCTTCATGTGAGAGGTGCCCCCCTTGGGCCTAGAGGAAAGGAGCATCCTTATCTCAGAAAGAAAACGGGACACCAAGAAGTCTACATTTAAGGCTTGCTAGGCTTCCCCTAGTTTACTACACTTACCTCAGCTCACAATTTTAGATGATCCCTCTTCATTAAACTTAGAAAAACTTACTCGGGTTTCTTTCTTTGGATCTTCATTTCGTTATGAAGGTTCCTTTGTCATATAAAACTTATGTTAAATAAGTATCAAGAACGGAGTAAGGGTATAACTGAATAAATCTTAGCCTGGAAAAGGAGAGGAAGCGTTTGAAGCCCAGGCATATGAATGCTCTTGAATTCTGTACTTAAGAGTAGTTTTGATGTTTCTCAATTGACAATTTTTAATTACATGTGGGGTTGCAATAGACTTGTGGTATATAGAAACGTGATTTAGAAAGTTTCAGCTTTTAGGATATACCAGCTTATAAATCGAGAACTGTATACGATTTAAACTTTTATTTTGATAGTCATTAAATGGTCCCAAAGAAAGGTGTTGGCAGTGGAGATGGAAAGGAGGAAACATAAATGTTAAAGCTATTGCAGACACTGACATGGAAGGTGGAGCAAACAAAAGATGACTCAGGGTTTCGAGGCTGGGTGACTGGGAGAAAGCTGCTGATGCCATTAACAGAAACACAGAAACCAGAGAAAGAAGCTGGACCTTAAAGGAAAAAAAAATGATGATTGCAGTTTTTACAGATTGAGTTTGAAGTGATGACAAATCATTTAGATGGAGATACACAGCAGAGAATCAGTTTTGGAGGAACTCAACTCCATTTAACAAATAAACAACAGCATCTAAATATTTATTCTTAGGACATCCTTTTTGATTAAACATTTAGAGCACATTCTCATTTTACATATAAAAGTGTATATATATGTGTGTGTGTGTGTTTGTAAATTTCATACAAGTTTGTTCATTATAAAATATACACATAGAAAATAATAAATAGAAATAGAGATTCTAATATTTTCCTATGCCTCCATAGATGCTTTTGAGCACCCTCTGGTAGGCAGGTACCCTATCTCAGAGACCACTGAAATATTTTAGATAGTTGAGAAGGAACCTAAATGCTTTTGCACTGAACAAAATGACCTTCTATTGCTTTTTTTCCTATGAATGAAAATTTCCTCCTTTCAGATCTCTTAACATTGTGCACAGGAGGAAAGGGACTAAAGATTGCATTGTCCTGTAAGCTGTCACATGTGTGCATTAAAGTCTACATATAAGGATGTTCAATGTAACATTATTAATAAAGGTGAAAATAACCTAAAAGTCCATAAGAAAACAGAAGATAATACAAATTATGATACATATTGTTTTATGAAATGAAGAGTTCAGGTAAATCTACAAGTACTGAGAAGAGGGGATCTCGAAAACATATCGTTAAGGTAAAATATTTTCTATAGAGACAATATCTTATAACGAATACCCATGATGTATGAAGTACTTTCAATATACTTTTAAGTGTATATGAAGGGGCTTCCCTGATGGCTCAATGGTAAAGAATCCGCCTGCTAAGCAGGAGATGTGGGTCTCAAGCAGGAGATCAGGGTCAGGGTCAGAGTTAGGAAAATCTCCTGTGGAAGGAAATGGCAACTTACTCCAGTGTTCTTGCCTGGGAAATCCCGTGGACAGAGGAGCCTGGCAGGCTACAGTCCATGAGGCCACAAAAGAATTGGACAAGACTTAGTGACTAAACAACAACTTATATGTATATATATTTCATTGAATGACACTGAATTTGGAGCAGTCAGTAGATCAAATACTAATTTATATGAATTATAGAGACAAGAGAAATATGTTGGATAACACCAAGGGAATGCAATTAATAAAATCCAACTGAGGGGATCTATTTACTACAAATGATCAATTGATTCACTTTATTAAAAACAAGTTAAAATAATTTAATAAGTGAGAAAGAGCTGGATGGGAACTATGATTAAATAGACAAAAATTCAAACTGGAAAAGCTAAACTATTCATGGATGTGCACTAGAGTAACAAATTATGTCCTCTCTGTTGCTTATTCTTTTTATGGTGATGTGTTCATACTACACATATGCTATTTGTGTAATTAAATATAATATTAAAGAGAAAAAATAGAAACATATTATGTATAGGGTGATATGGCAGAATGGAAGTTCTAGGTATATGTTAGGATGAGAATCTCATTTGTTAACAAAGCTGAATTCACATTTATAAAGATATTATGTTCACAACTATTTAATTACATATTTTTCAGCTAGGAAACTAGAAATGTAGTTTATTTGCAAACTGAGTGAAATAAGTGTTTTTTTCTAAGATTACTAAACACTCAACTTTTTTTTTTTTCTGTTGGATTCTCAAATAGAAAAGATAATTTTTTGTTAATTGAGATCTCTGATCCTTGGGCTTAGATCCTTAGATACTATAAGAAAATTTGTTAGACATGAATAGGAAGGTTATTAACCACTGAGATGAAAATTTCCTGTTTGATGGTAGGAGTATTCTGTTATTCAAACTGATGTCAAAACACGACAAACTGATGCCAAAATATAACAGACCTCCAGTTCTAAAGGATGAGTGAGCTCAAGAGTGGTGGAAACTTACAATTAAGTGGAAAATTAGGATTGTTTCTCCTGGTGGCTCAGACGATAAAGAATCAGTGCAAGAGACCTGGGTTTGATCAGGTGGATCAGGAAGATCCCTGAGACAATGGAATGGCTACCCACTCCAGGATTCTTTCCTGGAGAATCCCACGGACAGGGGAGCCTGGTATGCTGCAGGCCATAGGGTTGGACAAGACAAAGGAGTTGGACACAACAAAGGGAGTGACTTTCACACACACATATAGTATTGTTTTGGTGTTACATATCCTCTATATTTGCTTCAGATCTTCTTTTCCAGAATCACATCTTTATTTGGTCACTTCATGTAAGTTTGCAGAAAATTTTGCTTACTGAAACACCATTATAAACAAGTGCCATTATTTTATTAAACTTATTTGCAGGAAGAATATTTGATTTGTGGGTAACACTCTGTGAATCTATGAGCAAGTCTTTGTCCCAATTCACTTTTCGAAACTCTTTTCAACATATTCTTGGTTTCATGTTTAGATGTTAGTAGAGATTATAGGAATTGTGCACTTATTTTTTTTTTCCTAATTCTTGTAACTAGTAGAGAACTGAAGTGAAGAAAGAAAAAAGAACCCAGTGTGCATCTTTCCTTTTCCACGACCAACAATTTCCAAGCTATTTTGCAAATATAGGACAGCTGCTTTATTGAGCTAAAAAAACACTAGAAAATGTAATGATAGCACTTTGGACTCTATTCTGATCTCCCTTAAACTCCACACAGCTTGGATTTTTCTGTAATTTTAATGAAAATGTGGCATGGCACATCTCTCTCATTTAAATTATGCACTGTCAGTATTTTCCTTCTTTGCAACCGAAGCACTTCTTGGAAACTTGCCAGGTACAAGAGGGAAGGGTGAAAGCCAAAAATAGAAGATGGGGGGGTGGGCAGGGAAAGGAACTGGACTAAACAAACACACTCTCCTCACAGCCATATTTTTAAAGACTTGCAAATCACGGGAAATAGGGTACAGAAGTTCAAGTAGGATTAAGGTAGCTTTAGCAAGCCTAAATGGGGCTAAATAGAGGTCAGAATAGGGCAACAAGTCAAACTTTAAAAACTCATTTGATTTGTTAAAAACTAACACAAGATTTCATTCATTTTAATAGGATATCAGAATACATCTTATTACTATTTATCTACTTAGGTTTTGATAGTACTTTTTTGTTTTACAAAGATCAATCATTCATTTATTTAGCAAGTATTTATTCAGAGCCAGAGTGAAGAACAAGATAGCTTACTGTCACCTATGTTACAAGTCCATCTTTTGTAGAATTCAACATAGACATGAAATTCCCTTGGAAACAGGTGATTAAAAACAAACAAACAAACAAACAGGCACCATGTTTATGTGAGAAATAGCCATATAGATTTGGTACCATTTTATATATCACTTTTCCCATTCTCAGCACAGTAAGTATTATTATCTCCCTATTTTACAGTGGAGGAAGGAGTTTCAGAAAGGTTAAGGGAATTGGTGCTCATCATCTTTTAGTGGTAGAGCCATGACTTAGAGCTGGGCCTTCAGAATGGGAATTAGAACTTTTCTCATCAGGGTGCAGAGGCTGGGAATGCTGTCTCTGGAATCCAAAGAATTTGGGTTTGACTCACAGTCTACTCCTTATCATGACCTTAGGCAGTTGTATTCTAAGCCCATTTTCCCTAAAATGGAGATCATGAAAAAAACCTCTCTCCAAGGTTTGTGGTAAGGTCTTCATTATTTATAATATAGACTTGTGTTTAACACCAAGTCCAGACCCAGAAATGGTTCAGGAAGATAGACTAGCCCATTCTTTAAACAGGATCAGAAATTCTCTATTAATTTTCTAATGGAACTCTTTAAAAACAAAGCTCTGTTAGTGGAGTAAAAGAAAGAAGATGCCCTGGAAGAATAGAATGGAAATTAAATGTTAGTGTATCTTATGATCATGGCTAGTGCTGAGAGTAGGGAGTGTCCAAGAAAGTCTAGATCCTCAGTTCAAAAACATTTTTTTTCACATAATAAGATTCCTTTAGGATAAGTCAACAGAAGTTTCAAAATACCAATCTCTGGGGTAGTAGGAACAAAATGAGGGCTTTCTCTGATAACTTTGTTACAAATTCTTTTAGTCAGATAATATCTTGTTTGAGATTTCCTGTACAGTAAGAAGGAAGAAGGGAATTTTGGTGCACTTTAGGGTTAGGTTGGGTCTAGAAGAGGAGATTAGGTAAGTGGTAGAATGCCTTTGGCCGGGATGGTGGAAGCCTGACGGTGCTTGGGTAAGGAGAGGCAGGGCTTTCCAAAAGGAGGAAGAAGAGTCTGGAAAATGTGGGAAAATTCCCAAATCAACTTCCTTTATTTTGTGATGTAGGTTGGAATTGATAACTGCCTGATGTCAATAAAAGTCATCTCCTAGCTTGCCTTTGGCACTGCTGGCATGGTGCTGATGCCTGATCTGGGATACTTGGTTGGTGCAAACCCTGCTATATAGCATGGCATTCTGGTTCCAATTGTCCAAGGGGTTGTGCAGGCAGACACTTGTCCAGTGGGATGAGTCAGAATCCCTGTGAGTGCACAGCTTATTTTCTCTCTGAAACCTGCTGGCATTCATTATTTAAATTATACCTTTAAAGGTCTTGTCTGAAATATTTCCAGGTAAGAAAATCAGGAATTCCTCCTCCCCAGGAACATACTTGGGCAGAGGTCCCTGAACTGAGCACCAGAGTTTTGAGTTTGAATCCCAGCTGTGTCTCTTGAATGGATTTCAGTTTCATGATCTATACAATAGAGGAGTCAGATGTGTTGGTCTGTGACTGTCATCCCTTGAGTTGGCGTGAACCAGTCAATTCTTGATATAAAGGTAGTTTTTAGTTTGGCTCTAAATTAGCAGCCCTTGTTTCTTATCTCACTGCTGGCTCTAGGATATAACAAATATTTGCTGTAAAATCTCTCCCTTTCAGCCTCTATTTAGCAGCAGAAATTCCAAAACTACTGGCTTATCGACTGCTCCTATCACCTCAACATTTGGTTTCCTTTGCATTTTGCCACCCAGTGACCGACATCTAAATAGGTAGAGGTTGCATAAAAAGAAAAAAGGCAGAGAGTTAAGTCAGAGCTGAACTGCAGATCAATTGCTTCAGTTTTAACCCAAAGCAGGGCTGTGCTCCTGGAAGGACTAAGATTTATTGGTTTCAGCACATGAGGATGTAAAATGTGCTTTTATCGCATCTCCCCAGAATGTATACTGGCACCAGCCTGGGGAAGCTGCATGTAATAGCAACTTCCTAGTTGCTTTGTCAATCCCACCATCCATTTTTGTGTGTCCAGATTTCAGCATGTTACCCAGGAATAGGTGTTGTCTTATTGGGAGTGAACCTTCAACTTTAAAGCTCCTATGACTGATATTGTTGTGACTGATACTATGGTTTAGATACTTGGATATTTAAATGCAGTGAACCCTCATGATACTCAGAATTTTGCATTTAAACACAATGTAAACTTTCATATATGTATACTCACTGCTAGGTGTTGCATACTGTAAAATGAAGAGAGTAGATTATGTGTTGGAAAGTATCTGAATTTTAGACTTCAAAAGATTTTGTCTGAATTTAGCTGCTGGTGCTGTTTAATTTGAGCATGATATTCAATTTCTCTGAGTTTTTACTTTCTCTTGGGAATAATATGTATCTCAGAAGATCTTTGTGAGTATGAGTCTCAGATATGTGTGGGCATTCAAAAATATTGTTTTATTATTTACTTAATGATAATTACAGATCCATTTTAGAACTGATGAAATTACTGTCATATATAGTACAGCATCTTAATCTTATGCCATGTTCTGAGGCTGGTATAGCATTTTATCTTCAGTTGGGAGATAAGAAAATTGAGGTCCAGAGTGGTTGGGGTCAGACTTTTATCAAACTGATTCCTAGACTCAAAAATCTTCCTCAGAAGAAGAATATTTACTAACTGGAAAAAAAAACAAAAAAACAAAACAGAACTGTTTTATCAGTCCAAGAAAGGACCTGCTGAATGTCTGAAATGTATGTCTCCTTTCATAAGCTTGGAGGAAATATTTCTGATTTTTAAATATACAACCATGCTGCTATGGGTTCCTGTTAATATAAGTCAATTCTGTTGCAGATTTCTAGTATCTCATCTTTCCTCAACAACCATATCATACAACTTTTCAAAAGGGTTTAGCATATTTGCTATTTAAATTCTCTGATGTTGAGATGATCTAAGTAGCAGTTAGCATAAACAAGTGTTTTCTAATCAGAAAATCATGATTGTCCACACTTCAATAAGTCTTTCCTAGTGGATCATGGCCAAATCTTTAACAGCGTGATTTCTGAAGCTGTGAAATGTTCCTAGTCCAAGACATAATTCTCCTCCTATATAATTCTTTAGATTGCTCTACAGCCTTTTATTCTGCAATTAGAGATGAGGCTTGAAGTGCAAATATCCACTAGAATAGCAGCTAATTGACTTACTTTTGTACTAAGGCAAGTGACATAGATTCATTTTTAAGGTAGCATTTACTGAAAAGGAAGGGCATTGGCCAAACCATCATTAGGGTATTAGAAGGGATAGAGACCAGAAACTGTGATGAGAAGGTCTAGCACAGGAAAGAATGAGTAAAATCAAGGATAACATTTTCACCCCTTAGATTGAAGTTGTTCGGTAACATCAAATATTGGTGAGGTGTGGGGTTTTCTGCTGGTAGGAAGGATGAGTTGGTATAGTGGCGTTGGAAAAAATATGCTGGTGGTATATTAAAACTCAATATCTAATCAATGAGAAATCATACATATGACCAAAAGCAACATGTAAGGTTGTCCAATGCATCATGCTTTATTTTAGCATGATGGAGAAAACAGTCTAAAAGTTTAGCAAAGAAAGAATAGTTTCCCAGAATAGAGTACATTTGTATCATGCATACTAGGTAGTAGCTGTAGAAAATGAAAACAATCAATGTGTACTGATAAAAAAGATAGTTAATATGTGATGTGAGGTTTAAAAAAAGTTACATCTATCTCCTTTATTATATATTCATATATGTCCCTATATATATGAAGATGCATAGAAAAATTCTGGAAAACATACTTAAAATGGATAAAGTGATGACCTCTAGGTCTGAAATCGGGAGGTAGAAGATGAAAGGTTTTAGAACTGTCATGCTAGGTTTTTTTTTCATTGGGATGCACTAAGGTATGTAAAAGGATAAAGGATGCACGACACATGTATTAATATCTGATTGACAGGTATTCTGAAAATCTAAAGTGAATCATTGAATGTGAGAACTATTAGGTGCTCAAAATGTTTTAAGCACAAGCTGCTCCTTCTTAAGAGTGAAGAATTTACTGAAGATCACATTACTTAGTTGTGTTTCAAATAGACTGCCATCTTTGACCTTCTATTTTAGCTCTAGTATGTTTTCCACAATTCTGAGCCTCGTCTTAGGAAGCCCATACATCTTGCTAAAGGTCTTTGCTATGCAAATATAAAGAAGCACTCTATATGAATGTGGGATAAAAGCTTAGGGCAGGCACATCTGGCTGACTTTACCTAGTTCAAAAGGACAAAGGATTGAATTTACCTAGGTCATATCTTACCTTGGTTCTGGTTAGAAGAGCCTGTTTTATATCTTCTTTTTAAATTTTCAACTAGAAGAGGCTGAACACTGGAAAGTAGAGGAGAACAAGCCAAGAGGATGGTTCTTAAAGGTGCTTTTTATGATTTTTAAACTTATCAGCTGAAGCTCTGATAGCAACAAGAAGAAGATGGCTTGCAAAGAAAATTTACTAAATTTTGTTTAATTGAACAACTAAAGGACATTCAATTGCAGTTTAGTGGAAAGTGCATTCCAGATTAGGAGATCTGGGTTATATCCCAGTTTGCCTCATAAAAGTTGTGTAGAAAATCTGAATGTGTGGGAAGAGTGGCAACTTCTTACCTAGTCTCTGATAAAAATAAATATGATAAAATGTTTGACTGCTGCTGCTAAGTCGCTTCAGTCGTGTCCGACTCTGTGCGACCCCATAGATAGCAGCCCACCAGGCTCCCCCGTCCCTGGGATTCTCCAGGCAAGAACACTGGAGTGGGTTGCCATTTCCTTCTCCAATGCATGGGAGTGAAAAGTGAAAGTGAAGTTGCTCAGCCCAGTCGGACTCTGCGACCCCATGGACTGCAGCCTACCAGGCTCCTCCGTCCATGGGATTTTCCAGGCAAGAGTACTGGAGTAGGGTGCCATTGCCTTCTCCAAAGTGTTTGAAGACAGCTGCCAAATTGATAAAAGTGCAGAATAAGTTCTTATTGAACTCTACTATTCTTCAGTACTCTTATTTCAGAATTTGTATAAATTAAAAACAAAGAAGATAAGATGTGGTGCTGGTAACAGAGAAGATGTAGCATGCTTTAGAACACTGATCATAGAATTTTGGAATTTGTAGGTGCTTAGATACAATTTTAGTTATCTCAACAGGCTCATTTTATAAATAAGGAAATTGAGAGCATGAGAGGTCAAATCACTTGCCTAAAATCACTTAGTGGGGTAGAGCCAGATCTTCACAGTTTCAATCCGTTAGTTTATTTTTCAGAAAGTTCAGCAACAGTTTCTTTTGAATGAAAGAATGCAGCCAAACTATCTGCTTCCCTAAAGGATGCCAGAAAACAGTCAACTGTGGAATACTAGGTAAAGAGATGCTCAGTGAGTGAGATAATTTATTATTTACTTCAACAGTATACGATCACCATCTCAACCATTTGTTACATCATCAAACTGACCTGCTGCTATTAACACTGATGGGCGGGGATTTGGGAAGTGGGCTGTATACCTGCCTCAAGGTCTCCTGGTGCAAAATATGGAAGAAAAAGTCAAAGACTAGGAAACAGGACCTTGGACTGGTTAAGTGATGTCACTTAGCTTATTCTATCATCAGAAAACTGTTTATCTTTTAAAAAATACCCATATTTTCCAATCATTTTTCTAGTAGGATTGCCACATGTTTGATAGCTAGAGTGGTGCAGTCCTGTATTTTATATCTCTGGTAAAATAAGAAATTAAAGAGAGAGCATGTAAAGGTTTAAAAAATTATTTAGACTTCATAATATTTGTATTAAAAATATATAACACTGTTATGCAGACAACTGTGGTATCTTTTATAAGATGCTTCCTCGGGCCCACAAACTAGACATTCACTAGTTATACTGTATGTTGAATTTTAAATGAATACTTTCATAATTACTTCAGAAATATACATGATTCCCTTCTTAAATGCTGCCATAGAAAACATTTTCAGTTTTCGATGTGTTGAATTGTGTGTGGACTGACTATATAGAATGAATTCAAACTGAAATTTTTGTGTTTTAACCAAAATTCCAAGCAATTGTTTAAAAATAATTGTTTCTAGGAATATAAAATAAATCAACATTTCACAGCCAATATAAATATAAAATACCAGCTGAAATAACCAATAATTTTTAAATATTAAATCTTTATTCCCAATTTCCTTTGCCAAGTTTCCTATTTTTGAGGAGTACATCTGGAAATTCTATATTTTAACATCAGTAGAAGCTTTTTCCAGTTTTTTTCTTTTCCATTGATGCTAAGTAGAAGAAAGGGTCTTTGGAACCAAACCAATTTGGTTTCAAATTCTTTCTCCACTATTCACTAGCTGTGGAACCAAGGTCAAATTATTTTACTTCTCATTGTTCTCTTCAAAAATTGAAAATTATAATTCTTACCTTGAAGGGTTTTTTAAGGTTATGGGAAATAATCACTCCTTTACCACATAAGTATACAAATACCTATGAAAAGCACTTAGCATGATGCTTGACTTGGAATGCGCTCAGGTTTTGGACTACCATCCTCTTCCTCTTGGGTCAGTCAGCATAGTGCTTGCTCCCCAATCTGCTTTTAAAAACTCCCCGAGGGGTTTCAGGGTCAAGTAAGTGTTTTTTGTGGGGAGGAGGTCTATACAAGTAGACCCTCTCTTTGATCTAGAAAATGCACATTTACATATTGCAGGTTCTAAGGAGGCATAATCTGGTGTTTTTCAGTTTTATTTGAGCACAGATTCTTTAATCTCTAAAGAACATAAATTAATGGTTCTAGGGAACTCAGTTTTGGGAAAACTGGGCCAGAAAGTGGGGAAGTATGGGTAATGGTTTTAAGGCTCTTGAGAACAAGGAAAAAGCTTAGAAGAAAAAAATAAGGACAGCTTGTGTAGCATCCATTCCCATTAGAGTTTCCT
The DNA here is from genome assembly GCA_006408695.1 of Aepyceros melampus. Classification (NCBI taxonomy): domain Eukaryota; kingdom Metazoa; phylum Chordata; class Mammalia; order Artiodactyla; family Bovidae; genus Aepyceros; species Aepyceros melampus. The sequence goes on along the minus strand of SJXQ01012060.1, from coordinate 369,817 downwards.
CCCTTTTTCCAATTAGAGTATGGGTCCCTTAGAGGAAGGCTTTCAGACTTTCCCATCAAAGTACCCCTAAAGCAAGGGACACTGAACACTTATTTTATCAGGAAAGCCTGTGAGAATCTCCCATGTTACTCCATAAGATATCTGTTTGTTTAAATATAAAAATAAAAATTTTAATTATTGAGAAGTAAATGACTTAATACTTTCCTAGACACACACACACACACACACACACACACACACACACATTTTTTCTCTGATCAATCTTACTTTCATGAAAGATGTATCAAATTTGGCACTTATAGGGTACACAAATACAAATTACCTGGTAAAGTACTGAGCAGGAGTACATATACTCCAGTATAAGAGGCAGGGCCTTGAGTCAGCCAATCTACAAATACTGACTGTGTTCTCTAGCCTAGGAACTATTTTAAGGGCTGAGTAACTAGGTAGAGGGATTTTGTGCTTTAAAGGAATTCTCATAAGTTGTGTCCCACGAATGAGAAATTTTTACAATCTTGTGTCTCATGAATATGTGTGGGGGTTTGAATGCTGACCATGATGGGGGAAAAAGTGAGATAACCAATAAACTTATGAAATGATAAGTAAGGTAACTTTTAGCACCAATTAACACTATGAAGAAGATACAACAGCGATGGAGTGACTGGTGGAAGCTACTTGAACCCAGAGGGCCAGGAAGGTTCTGTGAAGATGAGGCATTCTGGCTGAAGCCCACACATAAGAAGGATGCCATACAAAGGGCTGAGCAAAAAGTTTCTCAGTTGAAGGCTGAGCACTTAGAAAAGCTCAAGGATTGGAAATGGCTTGTTATGTGTCTTAGATTGGGTATTTCACAATAGACCCTGAGTTAAGGGCAAGTGTGTGTGCATGTGCTGTTATGTCTAACTCTTTGCAACCTCATGGACTGTAGCCTTCCAGGCTCCTCTGGCCATGGAATTTTCCAGGCAAGAATACTGGAGTGGGTTGCCATTTCCTCTCCAGGGGATCATCCAGACCCAGGGATCAAACGCTTGTCTCTTGTGTTTCCTGCATTGGCAAGCAGATTTTTGCTAATGTACCACCTAGCAATGACAAGGTACAGGTAGTTCATCTGGGAGGTTATCCCAGGAAGCATCAGAGAGAAAATGGAGAAAGTGGACAAGGAGAGAGAAAAACCAAGAAAAACCTCTGTGTTGAGAGGGCTGCTGCTATAGATAACAGGAACTTATTTCTTCTGAGGTGGAGCCCCTAAGAGGGACTATAAGGATCTCACCTGACAGTCTTCCTAACAAGAGGGCTGGGAGCCTGGGCCATGTAACTGCCTTCTCCCATATCTCACTGGCTGAGTATTACCCTCAGTGTTAACACTCCTGCACTTTCAGGTTGTACCTGTGGAGGGCATGCTAAGTCACTTCAGTTGTTTCAGACTCTTTGTGACCCTATGGACTGTATCCCACCAGGCTTCTCTGTGGAGGTTGAGCAAATTCCTGAAAAATTCAAGAAAATCCTCAGGCAAATAAGAGAAACCTTAATGCTGAAGATAGGAAAAGGTCAGTATACTGAAAACTCTCCAGGGGCAGGGAGAATAATTGCAGGGTTTCAACAATATCTGTCTTCCATGAATAGAACTCAAAGCTATCTTCCTTGAAGCATATTAGGGAAAACAAGGAAGAGATGAGTTCAGGGAGGTTGGTGGAAGCCAGATCATGTGTAACCTTGCTCATTTTAGGTCCATTTGCAGTAAGTAGCCATTGGAGGGCTTAAAGTGGGAAAATGATCTGATATAATTAAGTTTAGAAAGAGAGCTGTGTGGATTTTTTTGTTTTGGTTGGTTTTGGGTTTCTGGTGTTTTTTTTTTTTTTGTGGACAGTTGCATGACAAGAAGTCAAGACAAGAGGTGGGAAGATTAAGATAAAGACTAGTAGTTCAGGCAAAAGATGATAGTCAATTAGGTTTAATGCTTGATTACTAGTCTTCATCTTAGTGCCTAAGCAGTGTTTGATAAAAACTGATCACTTCTTTTTGAAATGCTTTCTTGACTTGGCTTCCTGAAGCTTTTGTTGGTTCTCCTACTACCTCTTTGGGACTCTTACTCTGTCTCCACTCTTAGAGTGCTCCTGGGCTCATTTCTGGGACATTTTCCCTTATCTTTAGATACCACTTAGATGATCCACCCATAAATCTTTCAAATGTATATTTGTAGCCCAGACTTTCTCTCCCATTATGTTACTACCAACTTCATTGTCTTTTGAGGGTCTAATTGACCTCTCAAACCTAAGATGTAAAAAACTGAATCCTTAACTCCCCTCACCTCTGCAAATGGTGGTGGGGATTAAAAGTGTATTGGAGGAGCTGGTGAAAGTGATTGGTTCATGAAACATTTTGGAGGTAGAACCAAGAAGTATTAATGATGGATTAGAGGTGAGGATGAGAAGGAATCTAAGATGCCAAATCAGTTTTGATGATGGTGCTATTTACTGAAATGGAAGGTATAAATTTGACAGAGAAAATCAGTGCTTTTGTTCTGACTGTAATGTTTGGTAAGTGTGTTAAGCATTCAGATAGGATGTATGAGGTAATTGAATGCTCCATCTAAAGGAGAGATTCCTTCACTTGCATCCATATTTAAAAAGCCAAAACAGGATGTTACAAAGATGTAGCCCAAATAAAAGCTCTCTGTTTCTCTCTGCATATTGTGACTGCAGAGCTGAAGAACAATTGTCTAACCATTAAACAATGAGGAAAGAGTAGACGATGATATATACTAATAAATACTCCTCTGCAGTAGATCTTAAAATATTCTCAGGCAGGTTAGCACCTTAAACATTAGGCAAATATTATCAAATAGATTTTGATATAAAAAAATCTATTATATCCAAGTCAGTCTTTTTAAAAGCCTCTGCTCAGATTCCTCCAAAGACTTCCATTTCACTTAGAATGAAAGTCCTTCCTATGTCTGACCTGGTTGTCACTAATCTCAGCCCCTGCTCACCTGTCCTCCTAACACACAACTCTTGCATACTCAGCTCCACCCACAATGGCCACCTTACTCCACCATAAACACTCCCAACTGCCCACTAGTGGCCTTTGCCCTTGTTCCTTCTCTCTGCCAAGAGCCTTCTTCCTCTTAACTATGTGTTTGGCTTCCTCCTTAGTCTCTTTCTCAAATGTTTTCTACACAGGAGACCCTCCTTAGACTGTCCTATGTGGGATAGCAGATTCTGTTGTTATTTATCCTTTTATTTTGATTATACTTCTTCATAATTTTCACCACTACTTGAACTTAGTTTAAATACTTATTTGCTTGCTGTCTGTCTTATTGTTCCACTGACCAGAAGAAAAAATGTACTCATGATTAGCACCACAGGTTTGAAGATCACCTTCCCCCTGAGGGGGAGTTACCAGAGTGTGCTCTGTTGACATATGGGGCTGGGTGGGATGAAGTAGGGCCAGAGGAGATTGCAGAAGAACTGCCAGAAGCCCTTCAGAAGCCCACCAGGTTCCTATGTCCATAGAAGTTTCCAGGCAAGAATACTGGAGTGGGTATCCATTCTTTTCTCCAGGGGATCTTCCCACCCTAGGGATTGAACCTGGGGGTCCTACATCACAGGCTGACTGTTTACTATCTGAGCTACCATGGAACCCCTATTAGGATGTAGGTGTCAACAGGCCAGGAGCTTTACTTGGTCTGTTTTATTTAATGCTGTATCCCCAGATCCTAGAACACAGCCTGACACATAAGAGGTGCTTGGTAAGAATGTAATTGAATAAATGAACAAATTGTTCTTTTTAAAATGTATGTATTCCCATGTTTCTCATGTGGCTATTGGACGTTACAGATGCCAGGTAAGAAATATTTGATGGGCAGGAGAAATTTTCTGTGATAGGATATCTCAGAGTGAACAGTCTTAGAGCCTAGATTTAAACGTCTGCGCTGACAAGCCCTACAATCAGCATCAAGGAAATTTCTCAAAATTTAGCTGGTCTCCAGCTATTTTGGGAATGAGCCATTTCCCAGTCATTCAGAGAAGGAACTCCAGTGTCTGATTCAGGGGTGGGAGTTGGGAGGAAGGAAGTTCCGTTCCGTTCAGTCGTTCAGTCGCGCAGTCGTGTCCGACTCTCTGCGACCCCATGAATCGCAGCACGCCAGGCCTCCCTGTCCATCACCAACTCCCGGAGTTCACTCAGACTCACGTCCATTGAGTCCGTGATGCCATCCAGCCATCAGAGTGACAGTAATCCTAATGTGTAGATTACTGAGACTGGATTCCAGGTAAAACGGAACAATCAAGGGCATAATGACAGAACTCGGGCATATCTTAGACCCCTGTTTCTCAAACTTGTCGTAGATTAGAATTAATTGGGTAGGGAAGAGAGTTTAAAAACTCTCTTTGATGAGGTTTTCCCCATTCAATTGGAGTGATTCCAAGCTACGGACAACTTTGAGAATCAGTGTACTAGATGCTGCTCTTCAAATTGTGGGTCCCAGGGTAACACCTCTGGCATTACCAGTAACTTGTTAGGAATGCAGGGCTGCAGGCTCCATTCCTACCCACAATCAGAATTTGCATTTTAATAAGATCTGGGTGATCTGTTGAGAAGTACTAAGATAGACTGCAAGGTAAGAACTAGGCAGGACAAAAGTCATTAATCCTCAATTCTCTGAAGTGAATCAGAGAATCATAAATCTACCTACGTTCACAATGTATGCTTTCTGATTTGGGTCAGAACTAGATCCAGAACCTGGGAGCAGACGTGGGAGTAGAGGGCATTCAAATGAAGGGCAGATCACCTTGTCTCTTTGGGAGAGTTCATTTAATGCACTAGGGAACCAGGCTGGGTTTAAATCCAGTACATCATAATGGTAGGAGATAGGATTGGAAAGATAGGTTGGTTCTAGACTGTAAATTAGTCACAAATAATGATGGTGTTGAACATGCAAGTGAATAACATGATAAAATCAATATTTTGGATGCAAATTGACCAGGTACTCCTGATGTACTCCTAAATAAAACAATAATGAGGTGAGAATAGTACAAGAATGAGAATAAGTGGAATTTTTTCAGTTATTAGATATTAATGTATGTTTTAAAATCAAAATTAGGTTGTATAGCTTATTATTTTAATCATCCAAACATTAAAACATCATCTAAAATTAGGAGAACATGTAATATCAAACAGTTGATTAGAAATTTTTCTGCTTGGTTAACTTTGTGAAGATTTTGCTAAACTCTTTTCTTTAGAAATATAGTTTTTTCCCTACACCAATGGCATAGTTGACTTCTTTTCTTTGCTACTTATAATTATTCTTACAATTGCAAACTTTAAAGTTGTAATACACTTTATATATTGTAAAAAAGTATTGGTATATTCAAAAATTTCTCTAGGCTGCCAATCAAGCTCAATATATGCCTTCAGATTTATGTCACCTGATTTTAAATGCATATTCTGGTTTCATTGTGAAGATTTAAGAAAATGTAGGAAAACTAAGAAGTGAAAGAAAGTAAGGATCATCCAAGTAACCTGATTTGTGGTGGAAATGGCTCCCTTGCCTATTACAAATTATTCTGTCATATGTATTGTTTTTTATATTTTTAAAAATTGCAATTGGGCTTTGCCCTACTAAACTATAATTTCTATGAGCTAAGGTGAAATTCCAGGGCTCAACAGTATTCTTGATATGGAGTGGGAGCTCAATATGTATGTCTTGAATAAATGAATGAATATCAGCTTTTAGTCTGGCTTGCCACTGTCCCCTTCTTTGGAGGGGGATTGTCCTTAAGCGAGCTTCCTTCCTGGAGAAAGCGGGGAGTTTAGACTTCTGGAATTAAAGCTTTGCCTTTCTTTCTCTGCACTCTCTTATTCTGCTTGCTTCCCTTTCTGAAGTGTCTCCTAAAACACTCTCAATAAATCATTTGCACTTGGACTCTACTTCCAGGAAATCTTGCCTAAGATGTTACATTGTATGTATAATTATTAAATATTAAAATACATGTGCATGTGTATATATGTATGTATGCATGTATGTACATACACAAAATTTTCCAAAATTTTTATCTTGTTCTCCAGTCCTCTTGCCTGGAAAATCCCATGGATGGAGGAGCCTGGTAGGCTGCAGTGCATGGGTCGCAAAGAGCTGGGCACGACTGAGTGACTTCACTTTCACTTTTCATTTTCATGGATTGGAGAAGGAAATGGCAACCCACTTCAGTATTCTTGCCTGGAGAATCCCAGGGACAGAGGAGCCTGGTGGGCTGCTGTCTATGGGGTCACACAGAGTCGGACACGACTGAAGCGACTTAGCAGCAGCAGCAGCAGCAGCAGCAGCAGCAGCTATATAAAGAAGTTGCTGTTGTTGCTTAGTTGCTAAGTCAAGTCTGACTTTTGTGACCCCGTGCACCGTTGCCCACCAGGCTCCTATGTCTGTGGGATTTCCCAGGCATGAATACTGGAGTATTTCTCCAGGGGATCTTCCTGAACCAGGGACCAAACCCATGTCTCTTGCATTGCAGGGAAGTCCATATTAAGTGCATTTTACATTTTGATCTAATATAAAATATGAATGAAAATATACATACTTACACACATACACACCTTTATTCATTTGATGACAAATATCTATCTATTGCCAATTATGTGCCAACCTGTATTCTCTGTTCTATTTGATGGAGAAACAGCAGTGAATATTGGGCTTACATTCATAACACAAAACTGAACTTTACAACTATGCAGACTGATACATAGTATTCTATTCTAATATTTTCTTTTACAATCTATTGTATTCTATTTCTTTAAAAAAAAATGCTGTTCATGACTCACTAAGTTGATTTAACAGTGTACTTGAGAATTGTGACCATCAGTTTGAAAATACTGCCTCAGTGTAAGATCTCATTTTATGATATAAGATGTTTTTGTTAATACTTCCAGGCATTTAACATGATATAATATTTAATACCAAGGAAAAATATATAACTGGCATTTGCATGGTCTTCTTATCTTCTTCCTTGAAGGCTTATATGAGTCAACCTTTATTTTTTTATTAATATTTCTTTTCAAAATACCCTTTTCATCTTCTTCAACTAGAAGTCAGTAAATGAAGCTTTTGCCCTATGTCTAAACTGTCAAGGTCTCTAAGAGAAAATGTGCTTTAAAAAAGTAGGAGTTAATGGTCACTCTTGTACCATAAATTCTACTGGCAGATATTCTACTAGCTGGTTGATAAAAGGATGACTTTCTCCTTGAAAACTCTAATGAGACCTGGGAATAATATACAATCTGTGATTCAGGTAGTATACTCAATGTAAGAGCTTTTAAACAATCTGAAAAGTTATCTAAGATAAATCACATCATTTCTTGTTATTTCTTAGAGAAGTAAAAGTATCTAATATTGATACAAGTCATAAATATTTGTGAAGTAAAGCAACTTTAGTTTTTGAGCCTAAAAAAAAATTCATTTTCTTCTTGAGAAGTTGTGATATATGTTTTCTATTTGATTGATTCACAAGTGAGGAAGTACTGTGTTATCTGCAAATATTCTTCCTAGAGAGAAGCTTGGAAAGGCCAGGGCTGAAGCAGTTGTGAGTGATGGAAAGTAAACATTCACCTAAACATAAACTGGTTTTAAATACTAATACTATAAATAGGTGGCAGAGGCTTTGCTTATGAATTTCAATTTCCTTTCTGTAAAATGGGATAATAACTCTAACTTCTCAGACTTCTTGTGAGAAAAAAAATATGACAATACACTGAATATCTGGCTTATTATCACTCAGTAGCCACTCAATAAATGTTGATTTATTTCAATCAAGATTCATCAAGAGAGGACATTTAGCTAAGTGTCCTAGCCTGGTGAGAGAAGTTCATGTGAAAATTGTCTGATTGTTTAACACACCCATTGGGACTTACACATTTAGATGGTAGCTCTGAAGGCCACATGGGAAGTGCAATGATGATGTACTTACTCCCAGCATCTTTAAAACTCAGGTCTAGAATTGCCCTCAAAATAAATCTCACTTTACAGTCACATTTTATGATTGATATTATTCAACATTTATCCAGCTGGATCTCTAACTTTCTTATCAGAGTTCAGTTCAGTTCAGTTCAGTTCATTCGCTCAGTTGTGTTCTACTCTTTGTGACCCCGTGAATCGCAGCACACCAGGCCTCCCTGTCCATCACCAATTCCCGGAGTTCACTCAGACTCATGTTCATCGAGTCCGTGATGCCATTCAGCCATCTCATCCTCAGTCGTCCCCTTCTCCTCCTGCCCCCAACCCCTCCCAGCATCAGAGTCTTTTCCAATGAGTCAACTCTTTGCATGAAGTGGCCAAAGTACTGGAGTTTCAGCTTTAGCATCATTCCTTCCAAAGAAATCCCAGGGTTGATCTCCTTCAGAATGGACTGGTTGGATCTCCTTGCAGTCCAAGGGACTCTCAAGAGTCTTCTCCAACACCACAGTTCAAAAGTATCAATTCTTTGGCGCTCAGCCTTCTTCACAGTCCAACTCTCACATCCATACATGACCACAGGAAAAACCATAGCCTTGACTAGATGGACCTTAGTTGGCAAAGTAATGTCTCTGCTTTTGAATATGCTAATCTAGGTTGTTCATAACTTTCCTTCCAAGGAGTAAGTGTCTTTTAATTTCATGGCTGCAGTCACCATCTGCAGTGGTTAGACTTCCATAATTTGGTGGTTCTAAAAGTACAATTTGACTTTGAAAGTTTAAGCTATTTAAAAAATATGATGCAGGACTTCAAGGCAACATTGAAAGAAAACCTCCAAAAGTACTGTTATTCATTCCAAATAGCATGATTGTTAAATGATTGCCCTGACTTGCGAAAAAGCCAATAAGATACAAATACCTGATGGCTAATCTCATCAACTAGCCAAGGATGGCTTCCAGCTTCTCAAGGATCAGATCACAGCTGCGGGCCAGAGCCAGGACTGAGAAACTCGTGGTTCACTGAGACTGAGAGACTGGAGTTGGAGGCTTGGGAGCTTGTGAAAATCTGGAGCTTCGGGGGATCTCCCAAGGCTCTGTGCCTTAGTTAGATCTAGCTGATCTTACAGTTCTGATCTGGTGCAATGTCTCTGTCTTATCATTTCAAGTTTGCTCTTACTTCTCAGAGTTTGCTTTTACTCAGAATAAGACAGTTCCACAATGATCACAGGAAAAGGTATTAAACCTTTCTGATTCTCAGATCCGCATATGGAAAATGGAAGTAAAAATAGTACATTCCAGTAGGTTGTTGTGACATTACATAAGACAATGAAAGTAAACAGTTTATTGGGTCATTTGACACACAGTAAACTTTCAGTTAGTTATAATAATAATTTATTAATATTACAGAGGATGAGATGGTTAGATGGCATCACCATCTATGGACATGAGTTTGAGCAAACTCTGGGAAATGGTGAAGGACAGGGAACCCTAGCATGCTGCAGTCCATGGGATTGCAAAGAGTCGGACATGACTGAGTGACTGAACAACGATATTATTTATAGCATTGGAATATAGAACAATCTACCTCTGTACTCAGTTCAATGGCTAGGAAACCCAGCACAGTTAAAGGCTTGTCCCTCTTGGGTGTACCTAGAAGGGGATATTAGACAACCATTATTATCAGTATCAGTACAGTTGCTCAGTCATGTCTGACTCTTTGTGACCCCATGAAATGCAGCACACCAGGCCTCCCTGGCCATCACCAACTCCCAGAGTCTACCCAAACCCATGTCCATCAAGTCGATGATGTCATCCAACCATCTCATCCTCTGTCATCCCTTTCTCCTCCTGCCCTCAATCTTTCCTAGCATCAGGCTCTTTTCCAATGAGTAGGCTCTTCACATCAGGTGGCCTAAGTATTGGAGTTTCAGCTTCAATATCAGTCCTTCAAATGAACACCCAGGACTGATCTCCTTTAGGATGGACTGGTTGAATCTCCTTGCACTCCAAGGGACTCGCAAGAGTCTCTCCAACACCACAGTTCAAAAGCATCAATTCTTCAGCACTCAGCTTTCTTTATAGTCCAATTCTCATTTCCATACATGACCACTGGAAAAACCATAGCCTTGACTAGATGGACCTTTGTTGGCAAAGTAATGTCTCTGCTTTTTAATATGCCATCTAGGTTGGTCATACTTTCTTTCCAAGGAGTAAGCGTCTTTTAATTTCATGGCTGCAATCACCATCTGCAGTGATTTTGGAGCCCCCAAAAATAAAGTCAGCCACTGTTTCCCCATCTATCTGCCATGAAGTGATGGGACCAGATGGCATGATCTTCGTTTTCTGGATGTTGAGCTTTAAGCCAACTTTTTCATTCTCCACTTTCACTTTCATCAAGAGGCTTTTTAGTTCCTCTTCACTTTCTGCCATAATGGTGGTGTCATCTGAGGTGATTGATATTTCTCCTTGCAGTCTTGATTCCAGCTTATGGTTCCTCCAGCCCAGCATTTCTCATGATGTACTCTGCATATAGGTTAAATAAGCAGGGTGGCAATATATAGCCTTGACATACTCTTTTTCCTATTTGGAACCAGACTGTTGTTCCATGTCCAGTTCTAACTGTTGCTTCCTGACCTGCATACAGATTTCTCAAGAGGCAGGTCAGGTGGTCTGATCTTCCCATCTCTTTCTGAATTTTCCACAGTTTATTGTGATCCACACAGTCAAAGGCTTTGGCATAGTCAATAAAACAGAAATAGATGATTTTCTGGAACTCTTTTGCCTTTGCAATGATCCAGCAGATGTCGACAATTTGATCTCTGGTTCCCCTGCCTTTTCTAAGACCAGCTTGGACATCTGAAAGTTCACAGTTCATGTATTGCTGAAGCCTGTCTTGGAGAATTTTCAGCATTATGTTACTAGTGTGTGAGATGAGTGAAACTGTGTGGTAGTTTGAGCATTCTTTGGCATTGCTTTTCTTTGAGATTGGAGTGAAAACTGACATTTTCCAGTCCTGTGGGTACTGCTGAGTTTTCCAAACTTGCTAGCAATTGAGTGCGGCACTTTCACAGCATCCTCTTTCAGGATTTGAAATAGCTCAAATGGAATTCCATCACCTCCACTAGCTTTGTTCGTAGTGATGCTTTCTAAGGTCCACTTGACTTCACATTCCAGGACGTCTGGCTCTAGGTGAGTGATCACACCATTGTGATTTTCTGGGTCATGAAGATCTTTTTTGTACAGTTCTGTGTATTCTTGCCACCTCTTCTATTGGGAAATTTTTGCAGAGTGTCTAGAATTCAGATGATGGGAGAATAGAAAGCCACTAAGGGTGCTTAGCTGGTTAGATAAATTTGATTCACTTTCAAGTATGTTTTTGTTTTTAAATGGTCATGTGACTCTATAGTCACATTTGCCATGGATATTTGGATTGGTTTCATGGCCTCTGAACTCATTACCCATTTCTAAAATAATAATAATAGTAATAAGCTTAATAACTAACATTCGCTGATAATTATTAAGGATGCTACAAAAACCCTTTGATGTGAGATGTGTATATGGTTTGACCTCACTGTAATGAATAGAGTATCAAAGCAGGTAGAGCAGGGCTCCTGGCTCCCTCCAGCTCCCTTTACCTCCCCACCCACCGATTCTTTTTGCCATTTTGATATTGACGAGTTGTTAAAGCTCCATTAAACTGTATAACTTCCAATTTTCTCTTCCTACTGGTAAAGTATAGGTACAAATGCTTCCATTGGCACCTCAGCAAATATTTATTAAATGCCTGCTTTGGAGCACTGGTCAAAGGACTTAAGTAGAACATACCATCATAGGCCCTCCTCTCCAGAGGCCTTGGAATGTCTCACCAGTCCACTCCCCTGACCAGTTCAATCTGTTACAGTTGAATATTTTTAACTAAATTTTCCATGTGTCAGTACTTATGTTTTATATGATAACATTTGTCCTACTTTACAGCTTATATGAAGGTATGAGTGAGTGAGTGTCAGTGGCTCGGTCGTGTCTGACTCTTTGTGACTCACGTACTGTGGCCCGCCAGGCTCCTCTGTCCACGAATTCCCAGGCAAGAATACTGGAGTGGGGTGCCATTTCCTTCTCCAGGGGATCTTCCTGACCCAGGGATCAAACTTTCATCTCCTGCGTTGGCAGGTGGATTCCTTACTATTGAGCAACCTGGGAAGTCCATACGAAAGTGTAGCAGGTCATAAAAGCAATAGTTTATGGACTGGTAGCAATGCTACTGGTCTTTGGTGGTGTAGGCTGATCTTTGGAACTTACCAGTCAAGTGGTGGCAAAAATGGAACACTTCTAGGGACATATCACTAGACAATTCTACGAGAAAACCGCCCTAACCATGGATGGTGCTCGGTGACAGAATGTGTAAGATACTGTGTTTTGGGTATCAAATTCCTGTAGTCTAACCCAATTTCTAGTCTTTTAGGGGGTGTGTCACTTGGGATTGTTATTGTATCATAGTGAAAAAAATATAGCTGAAATTGCTGCAGGCTATTCACTCTTCAAAGGCAAATGAAAGAATGAAAATTCCTCTCTGACAGCTTTTTAAGCAAAGAACTTTTAACTATTACTATACATAGTCCGTGATTCAATTCATGCAAAGCGTGCCAGTATTTTCATGTATGATTTGCTCTTAAGATGATTACTGCCGATCGGAAGTTATGGTTACTGGAGGATTCTGTGTTTTAATACAGACTATGTCGGTTGCTGTTTTCCAACTTTTGAGGTAATAGCACCCCAAAGAATGTAACTATAACACTAAAAAAGGGTACAGTTTGAATAGTTTGTTGAAGTGCATTGGGAAGGGGTAAGATTGCTTAAGAATTGGCTTTTTCTAAAGGATAAAATGAGGCCCAACTCTCACAACATAGAATTGGCAGCTCTGTAGCTTCTTTCTGTAAGTAAAGTACCACTGATGGCTGTTCCAGTTCTTAAAGACTGGAGAAAACTGACAGCTTTACAGAAATGACAGAGTATCTAACATAGCTATTCTTTATTCATTAGTCCTAAGAAGGAAAACACTTGAAATAACAAGGAAGAAAAATACCTATTTTCCTCATACCCAACATGTCAATTATTTCTCTTTTGTTGAGTATCAAATATTCTGTAACCACAATGTATTTTTACAAATAGGGACAAGGTAATTTAGAGGACAGAGGGAGGGAGAAGGAGAGAGAGGGAGGCGGGAAAAAAGGAGGGAGGAAAGAAAGGAGACTGTAAGAATGTGATGGGTCTCCCACCAGTATTTCTATGCTGTTTATTTTGTCATTAGTTTTTCTCCTGATAAGCATTCTGCCTCATTCAGGCAATATATTAAACTGAAGAATCTTTTTCATTTAACTCTCTTGTGTCTCGATTTCTTTATTCTTTAAATGATGATAATGCTTGTTCTGTTTCATAGTGAAGGTGCTAGGATTAATAGTATATATAGTTAAAAATGTTTTGAAGTCCCCAGAAAGACATAATACAAAGTATTCCTATTGTTATCATTATCACCAAAATGCTCTGCACTTTCCTCTTATTGCTTCTTAGCTTCCCAGTATCTAGCCAAAGAAGTAGCTTAATGATGGTTATAAAATAATAGAGCTGCAAAAGAATTCAAGATCATCAAATTCAGCCTTTTCTTTAACACAGAATTGGGTTGTGGGGCTTAGAGACCTTAAATGGCTTTTCGGGGTTACCATATTTCCCTGCTCAGTTTCCTCAACTATAAGTGATTTCTCAAGACTATACTGCCAACTCTTCTCTCTATATTCTTATTTTCTCAGCAGCTTGAACTATTTAAACTTGAACTACAGTCTCTAAAGTTTCCAAAACTGGCATCTCTATCTTTGGCATATATGTTCTTCAATGTCATACATTTATTTGTTTTTACAACTTGAACAATTAAGTAAATAGTACTATTGGCTCAGAGGGTAAAGCTTCTGCCTGTAATGTGGGAGACCCAGGTTTGATTCCTGGGTTGGGAAGATCCCCTGGAGAAGGAAATGGCAATCTACTCCAGCACTCTTGTCTGGAAAATCCCATGGACGGAGGAGCCTGATAGTCTACAGTCCATGGGGTCACAAAGAGTCGGACACGATAAGCGACTTGACTTTGACTGTACTAGTTTCCCAGAGTTGCTTAATATGTCACAAATTGCATGATCAAGTGCTTAAAACAAGAGAAATTTATTCTTTCACAGTTCTGTATATGAAAAATCTGAAATCAAGGTGTCAGTAGGGCTTTGCTCTGAAGTCTCCGAGAGATAATCTCTTTGCCTCTTCCTGGAGTCTGGTTGCTGCTGGCAGTCTTTGGTGTTCTTTGACATGCAGCTTGGTCAACCGTAGTCTTTGATTCTGTCATCGCATGGTCTGCTTCCCTGTGTTTGTTGTTATTTAGTTGCTAAGTCATTTCTGACTCTATGTGACTCCATGGACTTTAGTCCATCAGGCTCCTCTGCCCATGGGATTTCCCAGGCAAGAATACTGGAGTGGGTTGCCATTTCCTTCTCCATGTGTTTATCTCCATGTCTTCAGTTTACTCTCCTTAGAAAGACAGCAGTCACTGAATTTAGGCCTTAATTCAGTATGACTTCCTCTTAACTTCATTAATCAGCAAAGACCCTATTTCCAAATAAGAGTGATCTCTTTCACAGGTACCTGGGATTAGAACCTCAACATATCTTTTTAAAGGACACAAGACAACCCACAACAATAACCTAGTAGTCTTACATTAAAATCAAAATAGCTGAACAACCTCATCAGAATCTTTGGAAATTGACTTCATTTCTGTCAATAACATTACTAATTTTGAAGCTTTTAGGAAACAGAAGATTTTCATTCTTCTACCACACTTATGCTCTAGATTTAATTCGTCATGATGTTTTACTGTTTGTTCTTTTGAAATATCTGTCAACTTCCTCTAGTGTCCACTGCCTCTGCATCTATCCTGGGTCAGACCTTTAATCCCTAAGGGTTTTGTTGAATCTAGTCTCTCTTATATATAGTCCCTTGCTTCTCAAAACGTGGTCCAAGGAACAGGAGTGTTGGTGTCAGCTACAAGCATGGTAGAAATAAGAATTTTGGCTCTATCCCAGAGACCTGATTGTGATTTTGAATTAGATCTCCATTTTAACATGATCACCAGGTGATACTCTAAAGTTTGACAGCTCTAGTTTAGAGTAAAACTGATGTCCATTAAAAGTGTTCTAAAGCCTAACTGTTGGAAAAATTTGTAAATCCCTTCAAATTCTAGATCATCCAGATGGATTAAATAATTGAAATACATAAAATGGAATATTATATAAAAGAACCTGCCTACCAATGCAGGAGACATGAGAGACACAGGCTTGATCCCTGGGTTGGGAAGATCCCCTAGAGGAAGGCATAGCAACTTGCTCCAATATTCTTGCCTGGAAAATCCCATGGACAAAACAGCCTGGGTGTCTACAGTCCATAGAGTTGAAAACAGTCCGACACGACTGAAGCAACTTGGCATGCACATTATAAAACTAAAAATGATATGAAATATCATTAAATAACTTTGGAAAAAATGCTTGGTATATTGTTAATTCATAAATGCTGATTCTGGGACTTCCCTGGTGGTCCAGTGGTTAAAACTTCATGCTACTACTACAGTGGGCATGTGCTCAGTCCTTGGTTAGGGGACTAAGATTCTGCATGCTGTGCAGCACAACTGAAAAAAGAAATGCTGGTTCTAAAATATACACGGTGCCATATTGTCAGTATATATGTAACTATCTATATGTATATAAAGATCAATGGTCATTTTCCCTGCTCTTGTTTTAGATGACTCCTCTCCTGTTCTTGTTTACTTCTTTCAATGAACACATTATTTGTTCTATAATTAGACGGAAAAACTGTCATTAAATTTTTTCATCTAAATTTGTGTCCCTCTACTTTTTTAAGTAGAAGTCTGGTGTGCTGCAGTCCATGGAGTCGCAAAGATGACTGAGCAACTGAACAACAACT
Source organism: Aepyceros melampus (assembly GCA_006408695.1). Taxonomy (NCBI): domain Eukaryota; kingdom Metazoa; phylum Chordata; class Mammalia; order Artiodactyla; family Bovidae; genus Aepyceros; species Aepyceros melampus. The sequence goes on along the minus strand of SJXQ01012060.1, from coordinate 353,870 downwards.
TTTTAAAGAGTTATTTGCATATCAAAATGGGATGTGATTTAAAATATTAATTGAAGAGGGAGAGGCTTTTGACTTACAGTAGAACCACTCTTTCTTGTGAGCAGAGAAAAAAAATGTAAATATACAGTAAACTATAACTAGTTACAGAGGAAAAGTGAGGGAGTCAAGCTGTGGTTTGGATCCAGATACCAGTGTCATTCTGTCCCTCCATTTGTTTAAGCTAAAGTCAGATGATTAATTTCCTATTGCTGCATAACAAGTGCCAATAAACTTTGAGGCTTAAAACAATACAGACATCTATTATCTCCCAAGTCTGGATTATCTGTTGATTAAGAGCCCAGATACAGCTTATTGGGGTCCTCTTCTTAGTGTCTCACAGGCTATAACCGTCTCTCACTAGCTGTTAGTGTGGTACTCTCAGGCCTTAGATACCACCTACAGTTCCCTGTCACATGGCTTTTTCCAAAGGGAGTTTATGCTACGACTGCTTCTTTGAGGTTAGCAGGAAAATTTTTTCTAGTCTGCTAAAACAGAATCTTAGGTAGGAGTGGCATGCTAAGAAGTTTATATATTCAATTTGCTAGTTGTTTTTTTAGCATCCTACGCACACTCAAGGGCAGAGACATTTCATAGAATCAGGGCATGGAGATTTTAGGATCATCTTGGATTTCTGCTTACCACACAAATCAGAAGTCTACAAGAAATAGACAAAGAGCAAGAAATGTGGTTCAGTTCAGTTCAGTTCCCTGGTAGCCCAGACGGTAAAGTATCTGCCTATAATATGGGAGACCCAGGCTCAATCCCTGGCTTGGGAAGATCCTCTGGAGAAGGAAATGGCAACCCACTTCAGTACTCTTGCTGGAAATATCTCATTGACGGGGAACCTGGTAGGTTACAGTCCATGGGATTGCAAAGAGTCGGACACGACTGAGCGACTTCATTTCAGTTCAGTTCAGTTCAATTTCCCAGTCATGTCCAACTCTGTGACCCCATGGACTGCATGGAGCACACTGGGCTTCACCATACATCACCAACTCCTGGAGCTTGCTCAAACTCACATCCTGTGAGTCGATGATGCCATCCAACCATATCATCCTCTGTTATCCTCTTCTTTTGCCTTCAATCTTTCCCAGCATAAGGGTCTTTTCCAATGAGTCGGTTCTTCCCATCAGGTGCCAAAGTATTGGAGCTTCAGCATCAGTCCTTCCAATGAATATGCAGGTCTGATTTCCTTTAGGATGGACTGGTTTGATCTTCTTGCAGTCCAAATCTCACATCCATACATGACTACTGGATAAACCAGCTTTGACTAGACAGACCTTTGTTGGCCAAGTAATGTCTTTCTGCTTTTTAATATGCTTTCTATGTTGACCATAGCTTTTCTTCCAAGGAGTAAGCATCTTTTAATTTCATGGCTGCAGTCACCATCTGCAGTGATTTTGGAGCCCAAGAAAATACAGTCTGTCACTGTTTCCATTCTTTCCCCTCCTATTTGCCTTGAAGTGATGGGACTGGATGCCATGATCTTAATTTTCTGAATGTTGAGCTTTAAGCCAACTTTTTAACTCTCCTCTTTTACTTTCATCAAGAGGCTCTTTAGTTCTTCTTCACTTTCTGCCATAAGGGTGGTGTCATCTGCATATCTGAGGTTATTGACATTTCTCCCGGCAGTCTTGATTCCAGCTTATGCTTCATCCAGCCCAGCGTTTCTCATGATGTACTCTGCATATAAGTTAAATAAGCAGGGTGACAATATACAGCCTTGACATACTTCTTTTCCTATTTGGAACAAGTCTGTTGTTCCATGTCCAGTTCTATCTGTTGCTTCCTGACCTGCATACAGATTTCTCAAGAGGTAGGTCAGGGGCTCTGGTATTCCCATCTCCTTTAGAATTTTCCAGTTTATTGTGATCCACACAGTCAAAGACTTTGGCGTAGTCAATAAAGCAGAAATAGATG
>SJXQ01012060.1:251911-349411 GCA_006408695.1 Aepyceros melampus | reverse complement strand
ACTGAAAGTGAAAACTATCAACATGGCTTTTAACAATAAAGCTTTTTGTTAAGCAGCTGTAAAATTTCAGCAATTGCGAATAAAAGAGGACTATAACCAAGGGGGAGTTCCATAACTAACTAAGGTTATGCCCTAGGGTGCCACTCCTTCCACATTTCAAGAGCAACATTAGGTCACTATCAGAAATAAGAGTGGGTAGAATTTTTCTGTTGCTCATTTTAGTTCCAATGACCCTGGCAAAGGGCTACTTACTGAAGTGTGTTTGTTTGTAGAGGTAACTCCATGGAGAATTTTTTAGATTGTGCTACAGGAATGGAGCTTGTAATGAAAAATATCACTTAAAGAAACATTGGCAAAGCATCTGAGCTCAGCTACTGTCCTTGTACAACCAAGAAGCCAAGTTTTTTTACTTGGAAAGGGAAAGGTCTTTAGTGTGGATTGTGTGTCCCACGTCAATGACATAATTGTAAATTCATGGTTGTTCAGATCCCAGATAGAGATAAAGTACTAAAAAAAAAAAGGAAATAAATAAAATGGAAAACTAGGACTCTTACCAACAGCCAGGAAAGATAAGTGGCTCTGATGGCATTTTATATATTTGGAATAGATAACCCAAGTGGCAAATTTGGCCTTGGAGTACAGAATGAAGCAGGGCAAAGACTAATAGAGATTTTCCAAGAAAACGGATTGGTCATAGCAAACACCCTCTTCCAACAACACAAGAGAAGACTCTACACATGGACATCACCAGATGGTCAACACCGAAATCAGATTGATTATATTCTTTGTAGCTAAAGATGGAGAGCTCTATATAGTCAGCAAAAACAAGACCTGGAGCTGACTGTGGCTCAGACCATGAACTCCTTATTGCCAAATTCAGACTTAAATTGAAGAAAGTATGGAAAACCACTAGACCACTCAGGTATGACCTAAATCAAATCCCTTATGATTGTACAGTGGAAGTGACAAAGATTCAGGGATTAGACCTGATAGAGTGCCTGAAGAACTGTGGATGGAGGTTTGTGACATAGTACAAGAGGCAGGGATCAAGATCATCCCCATGGAAAAGTAATGCTAAAAGGCCAAATGGTTGTCTGAGGAGGCCTTACAAATAGCTGTGAATAAAAGAAAAGCAAAAGGCAGAAGAGAAATGGAAAGCTATGTCCATTTGAATGCAGAGTTCCAAAGAATAGCAAGGAGAGATAAAAAAAAGCCTTCTTCAGTGATCAATGCAAAGAAATAGAGAAGAACAGAAGGGAAAAGACTAGAGATCTCTTCAAGAAAATCAGAGATACCAAGGGAACATTTCATGCAAAGATGGGCTCGATAAAGGACAGAAATGGTATGGGCCTAACAGAAGAAGAAGATATTAAGAAGAGGTGGCAAGAATACATAGAAGAACTATACAAAAAAGATCTTCACAACCCAGATAATCACTGTGGTGTGATCACTCACCTAGAGCCAGACATCCTGGAATGGAAAGTCAAGTGGGCCTTAGGAAGCATCACTACCAACAAAGCTAGTGGAAGTGATGGAATTCCAGTTGAGCTATTTCAAATCCTGAAAGATGATGCTGTGAAAGTGCTGTACTCAATATGTCAGCAAATTTGTAAAACTCAGCAGGGGCCACAGGACTGGAAAAGGTCAGTTTTCATTCCAATCCCAAGGAAAGGCAATGCCAAAGAATGCTCAAACTACCACACAATTGCACTCATCTCACATGCTAGTAATGTTCAAAATTCTCCAAGACAGGCTTCAGGAATATGTGAATGGCGAACTTCCAGATGTTCAAGCTGGTTTTAGAAAAGGCAGAGGAACCAGAGATCAATTGCCAACATTCGTTGGATCATTGAAAAAGCAAGAGAGTTCCAGAAAAACATCTACTTCTGTTTATTTACTATGCCAAAGCCTTTGACTGTGTGGATCACACAAACAATGGAAAATTCTTAAAGACACGGGAATACCAGACCACCTGACCTGTCTCCTGAGAAATCTGTGTGCAGATAGGAAGCAACAGTTAGAAGTGGACATGGAATAATGACTGGTTCCAAATAGGGAAAAGAGTGCATTAAAGCTGTATATTGTCATCCTGCTTATTTAACTTATATGCAGAGTACATCATGAAAAACGCTGGGCTGCATGAAGCACAAGCTGGAATCAAGATTGCCAGGAGAAATACCAGTAACCTCAGATATGCAGATGATACCACCCTTATGGTAGAAAGTGAAGAAGAACTAAAGAGCCTCTTGATGAAAGTGAAAGAGAAGAGTGAAAAAGTTGGCATAAAGTTCACCATTTAAAAAACTAAGATCATGGGCATCAGAAAACTAAGTGATGGGCATCCGGTCCCATCACTTCATGGCAAATAGATGGGGAAACAGTAGAAACTGTGACAGACACTATTTTTTGGGGCTCCAAAATTACTTCAGATGGTGACTGCAGCCATGAAATTAAAAGACACTTGCTTCTTGGAAGAAAAGTTATTACCAACCTAGATTGCATATTAAAAAGCAGAGACATTACTTTGTCAACAAAGATCCATCTAGTCAAAGCTAAGGTTTTTCCAGTAGTCAAGTATGGATGTGAGATTTGGACTATAAAGAAAGCTGAGCACTGAAGAATTGGTGCTTTTGAACTGTGGTGTTGGAGAAGACTCTTGAGAGTCCCTTGGAATGCAAGGAGATCCAACCAGTCCATCCTAAAGGAAAGCAGTCCTGCATACTCATTGGAAGGACTGATGCTGAAGCTGAAACTCCAATTCTTTGGCCACCTGATGCGAAGCACTGACTCATTTGAAAAAAACCATGATGCTGACAAAGATTGAAGGTGAGAGTAGAAGGGGAGGACAAGGATGAGATGGTTGGATGGCAGCACTGACTTGATGGACACGAGTTTGAGTAAACTCCCGGAGTTGGTGACGGACAGGGAGGCCTATTGTGCTGCAGTCCATGGGGTGTCAAAGAGTTAGACACGGCTGAGCAACTTAACTGAACTGAATCCAAGTGGAGCATACCCATGATTGGTGTTGCCTGCTATCTTTCCAACAGTCACATAGACAAATGTTCAATGAACTTGTCCACAGAAGATAGTGTCTATTCACTTTGTAAACACACAATGGAGCGCACACAGTGCTGAGGACTTGGAATTAGTGGCTTTATAAAATAGATCAGTTCAGTTCAGTCGCTCAGTCGTGTCTGACTCTTTGCGACCCCATAAATCGCAGCACGCCAGGCCTCCCTGTCCATCACCATCCCGGAGTTCACCCAGACCCATGCCCTTGGAGTTAGTGATGCCATCCAGCCATCTCATCCTCAGTCATCCCCTTCTCCTCCTGCCCCCAATTCCTCTCAGCATCAGAGTCTTTTCCAATGAGTCAACTCTTCGCATGAGGTGGGCAAAGTACTGCAGCTTCAGCTTCAGCATCTATCATTCCTTCCAAAGAAATCCCAGGGTTGATCTCCTTCAGAATGGACTGCTTGGATCTCCTTGCAGTCCAAGGGACCCTCAAGAGTCTTCTCCAACACCACAGTTCAAAAGCATCAATTCTTCTGCGCTCAGCCTTCTTCACAGTCCAACTCTCACATCCATACATGACTACTGGAAAAACCATAGCCTTGACCAGACGGACATTAGTCAGCAAAGTAATATCTCTGCTTTTGAATATACTATCTAGGTGGGTCATAACTTTTCTTCCAAGGAGTAAGCGTCTTTTAATTTCATGGCTGCAGTCAGCATCTGCAGTGACTTTGGTTAGGGAAAATCAGTCTTACGGAGTGAACAACTAGAAAAGAATAATTTCTCTGAAAACTCTATCCACACAGATCAGAATCTAAAGATGTAGCACCTGAATTGAGAAATTGAGCCCAAATAGTAACTAGTAACCAGAAACAGCCAGACTCTGCAAAATTCCAAATACAGTAGGTGAACTCAGATAACTGCACCTCACTCTTGTTTAGGGCAATTGAGGCAGCTTCCCTAGGTCCTGGGTTTGTTGTCAAATGGAAAGGAGAGGGCAGGGGAGCATCTTGCCTATTCCTCTTTTCTAGACTTCATTAAAACTCAGTTCCAAATGTTTCTATTAGAGAGCCGTAGAAGTTGTCAATAGTATGGCTTCATTATATTTGGTGTTTTGAGGTAGGCCTGCCTGTACTGGGTGAGAGGCCCAGGCTCCAAATGCATCTCGGGTTGTCTCTGCAGGCATGCACCAGCAAATAATGCCCCATCTGTTTTAGGCCTTGACATTGGGTGGTAGGAGGCCCCCCTTGTGGCTCAGAAGGTAAAGAATCTGCCTGCAATGGTGGAGACCGGAGTTTGATCCCTAGGTTGGGAAGATCCCCTGGAGAATAGAATGGCAACCCACTCCAGTATTCTTGCCTGGAGGAGTCTATGGACAGAGGAGCCTGGCAGGTTACTGTCCAAGGGGTCACAAACAGTTGGACATGACAGAGCCACTAACACACACACATCCATTTTGTGGAACAGGGGAAGAATGAGGCAGGTTATAAAGTGAGATTAGGCATGGGTATGGTGAGATGATCTGCACATGCAATCTGAAGCTGTCTCCTCCCAACTCAGTCAGGTGAAGCCATGTTTATAATGGAACCACTGTTTGAGGTGCCATTTTGGATATGGGAAAAAAAAATTAAAGTTCAAGGAAACATAATTTCTGGGTTACTTCCCCTGAGTCATTTGTCCCATCTGGGTTCTAGCTTCCTAAAGAGAGGGCTCATTTATTTTTTTTTTTTGAATCATGATTTTTCAATTTTTTTTTTGCAATCTCTATAGAGTCAAACACTTAGATGGGGCCTCAAAACATATCTGTTGAAGGAATGAATGGAAAGACCAAACCTAGGAACCAAGATAAGATTTTATGTTTATATTTACTGTTGTTGATTTACTGGTATCTGTTTTTAGAGTTGCCTTCTGCAGTGGGAACAGCCTCTCCTCTTTTCTTACACATGGCATTTGAGTGTGCCCAGGAATCTGGTTTAGGTTCCTGAAGAACTGGAATGTAGGAGTAGAACTGGAGGTGGAGTCAAGAAATACAGAGGCTGGGGTGACCTGAATGCTTAGGAAGGCATCTGTGACTAATTTATACATTCCTAGATTTACACGAAAAATCTCCGGATTACTGGGAAGAGATCTGCATTCTCTGTAAAGAAGAGATTTTGATGCCATGCAACCTGGCTTCAGAAGCCACATCATACTCACACACACACACACACACACACACACACACACACTCCAATCACTATACTATGGAATGAAGAGATTGATTAGGTCTAACCACTAGAATGTTTGTATTGAAAAGCACACTGAGCAAGAAACTCATTGATTTACATGTACCTCATCGAGTAACATCCTATTTAGACTCCGTATATACGCCCTTGTTTGGGATTAAATCAAGAAGGCCAAAATTCACAAGTACAAGCTAGAGGGGCCCCATCTTACCTAGTTAAAAAGAAAATATTTGTCTATTTATCTTGTTCACAGATATGGACTAGAGTGTACTAAGTAAGTTTCAGGGAGTTTAGAGGTATTATGCCAATAACAATCAGCATATTGAACTAGGTGGAAGTGTTCAGGGAGGGAAGTGCCAGAGGCAGTGATGGGTCTGGTTTTATTTACTACATTTAATAATGATCTAAAAGAGGGAGAAAACACATTAAAATCACAGATTATTCTAAATTGACAGGTGGTGTAAACACAAATGAGGGCAAATAAAAAGATATAAAGAATTTAGAACAGAAATGAGATTCCATCAGGAAAAAAAAATATGCTTTCACATCTGTGCAAAGTATCTTAAATCAGCATTGGAAATTGTTTTAAAAGTCATTTAGCTCAGAAAATGTTCATAGATATTGCTCACATTTATAAGTGCTAACCCCTTCCCACTCCTAGCTTTTTTTATTCCAGATTATATTGCTTATTCTTATCTTTTAAGACTACAAATCTGGTCATGTCACTTCTCTGCTTAAAGCCATTGAAAGATTCTGAGTTTCCTACAGGATGGAGTCTAAACTCCTCAACCCTGGAGGAGGCCCTTACTTCACTATTTTTGTCCATCTCTCCAGCCTCTTTCATGTGTCTGTCTGCTCTGTGCTCCTCATTGCATCCAGGCAGAATTAACTGTAGCTCCCTGACTGCATCCCACCTTACTACTAGTGTCACCATCTGCTCAGGACTCCATACCTTTCTCTTTTCTGGGTTGTCTTCATATGACCTTCAAGATTCAGTTCTGGCCTTGGTTTCATCACAGGTTTTCATGCACAGAAACCATCCCTAACCTGGAGCTTGGTTTTGTACCTTTCTTGGTACTGCCATCCACCCACTGCCCACTTCTAGCATAACAAGTTGACAATAATAATAACTGGATTTATTGAGCATTTAATTATGTTCCAGACTCTGTGCTATGTATTTTCATGCATTGTCTTTGTAACTATCACAAGCACCTTAGGAGGCAAGCATAATGATCTCAGATCTACATATAAGGAAATTTCTTATTAGGTTAAGTAACTTGCCCAAGATTGCACAGTCAGTAAATGACAGAGCTGGATTCAAGCTGCTTCCAGAATCCATACTTCTAAAATGATATTACTGTAGTAATGTGTTCCCCTGTCTCCTCTACTTTGATAAATTTCTTGAGGACTGGGACCATGTCTTCTTCACTTAGCACTGATAGGACATCACATGGTACACACAGCTGAATAATATGGCAACCACAAGGATAATTATTATTATTATTTATTTTGGCTTCACTGAAAGGCCTGCAGGATTTTATTAATAGTTCTCACACCAGTGATCGAACATGCACCCCCTACATTGGAAGTGCAGAGTCTAACCACTGGATCACAAGTGGGTCCTCTTTTTTAATAAGTGCTAATATATGCTGGGCAATTTACATATATTTTTGTATGCCCTACTCACAAACATTGCGAGTGGGTAAAATCACTTTTAGTTTGTATTGGAAAACTTAAGGCTTAGAGGTTGAGAAACATTTTCAAGATTATATAGATCTGTCTCCAAGGCCCTCACTTTTTTGGTACATAATTCTCATCTCATCTGTCAGAAAATAGCTCTAAACTATCTGTAGGATTCCACAGCAAACTATTGCCAAAGAACTTCCACTCAAATATAGGGGAGATGCTAAGTATATGTATAAATGTAAGCTCTCTGTGTAAGTTTCGTTAGGTCTGTTGATCTTCGCTTGAGCTCATTCTGATTCAATTTAAGTTTTCATCTCATGAGTACTAGTTTGCTTATTTTTGTGGTTGCATTGAGCACATAGATCCATGTACTATTTTTGGCATCAAAGAGGCTTGGCTTTTACTATTGTAACCACTCAAATATTTCTTATTTAGAAGGATCAGCAAGACCCAGGCCCTGGATGACACCCATGAGATACAAAGGAAGAAGGCTTGTTGCTCTAGGTTGGAAAAGATTCACAGTCTAGGGTCAGTCACTTTACTTTTCTGGATTTTAGTTTTCTCACCTGTACACGGCATTCCCAAGTATTAGTCTGTGGGAAGCCAATGTATGGGAAGCCAGCAGCATCACCTGGGAAATATTTGATAAATATTGATTTCTGGGCCCCACTCACAAGGATTTGGATTTTGCAGGTTTAGGGCAAGTGTTGGTGAAAGTTCCCTAGGTGATTTTGCTGCAATGAATCTTTGTATAGCACTGGACAAAATGATTTTAAGCTAAGAGATAATGCCATTTGTTACCTAGGCTCACTTCTTGGAGGCTCAGGAGAATATAGTTTTATTAAAATTGGTACATTTTACATATCAAAGGCTTGTCAAATGAGGGTCTTGCATGCAGTAGGCTCAATGAGTAGGCTTCACATTTATTCCATTCACAAATAAGGCCTGTGTTATTTGAAATAGTTTTTAAGATTTGTTTGTTTTGTTTTTTATTGTCGGCTATACTGGGTCTTCATTGCTGTACATGAGCTTCTCTCGTGGCGAGTGGGGACTACGCTTCACTGTGGTGCGCTGGCTTATTGTCTTGGCCTCCTGTTGCAGAGCGCTGGCTCTAGGCACTCAGGATTCAGTAGCTGTGGTGAGTGGGTTCAGTACTTGCAATACATGGGCTCTAGAGCGAGGGCTCAGTAGTTGTGGCTCATGGACTTAGTTGCTCCGCTGCATGGGAGATCTTTCTGGAGCAGGGATTGAACCCATGTGCCCTGCATTGACAGGCAGATTTTTAACCACTGGACCACCAGGGAAGCCCTGAAATGTCTTTTTTTTTAAAATAGCAATAAAATAACAGCAAACCATACAGTATGGTAAACATCATACAGTAGTTTCACTAAGCTTAGTTTTTTTTCACATACTGTATTCAGTATTCACTTTTACAAATGAGAGAACTGAGGCTTCCAGATTGTCCAGCATCATAGTGTCAGTCAAGAGCATAGCCACACTTTGATCTCATATCTTCTGAATCTGAAGGCCATGTAATATTCAATTCCTCAATAATTGCCTTGTAGCCTATGACTACCACAGTAGGGCTTCTAGTCTTTATATGAAACAGAACTATATTTTATTTTCACAAAGCTTTTAGATTCTTAAGATAAGAAGCGTAGGATTTTCTATTGTAAGAACATTGAAAGGAGTAGATAGTATAATGCTGCTGAAGGCTTTAGTATGCCATTTACAGAAACTCTAAAAAAAATGTGCTAGGCTCAGTGGAAGAAACTGATTTGAGAATCACTGGTTTAAAATGTGTAGATTTTACAGGTAGATCCTGATCTACATGCTGAGGATCTCATTCTATGCTATCAATTCCACTTCCCGCACACTCCCTCAAAGATCCCATTTCCTTTTTGGTCTTCCCTATTTTAATAAGTGGTACCACAAACAACCTAGTTGCGCCGGTCCCCAAACTAAGGATTTGATTCCTTTTATTCTCACCTTGCTTCCTAATTCTTATTTATCAATAAGATAAAAAGGTCCGATTGGTTTTATGTCCAAATTTACATAAAATTTCCATTTTTCTCTTCTTCTTCCCTCCATCTTCCCTAATATCACCTTAAATTAGACTCCCCATAATCTTTTATAAACTGCGATATCCTCTTAAGTGGTCTCACAGATTCTTCTCTTGCACCCCTGTAATCCATTCTTCTCACTCAGCAGAGACCTCTTTTAAAATGTAAATCTCATTTCACTCTTCTGCTTAAAACTCTGCAAAGAATTCCCATTTCATTTGGAATAAAATCCAAACTTGGTTAAGGCCTTTGCAATAGAATTTCTCCTTGTCCCTCTGACCTCGTATCCTCTCATTCCAGGTGGTGTCTCACTACACTAGCCACTCTGGACTTGTATTGGCTCCTTGAACGTGTAAGTTTACTATAGATGAGAACCTCTGCCACCTCCGTTTACCTCTGCCTGGAATACACTGTCCCAATATGTTCTTAAGTCTAGCTGCTCTTTTCACTCTGATATTAGTTGGAATATCTTTAGGTATCACCTGTCTTCCTCCCAGAGACCTTCTCAAATAAATTCCTAGTCACTAACCTGTTTGTTTTCTTTGTAAGACTTAGAGAAACCACGCTGTAATTTACATAAAATAGAATAGATCTTGAGATTCAAGGATAAGTTAGTTGAAGTTGCACCCCAGGTGCAGATAGCATTGTAATCAAGAATTCAGTCTCCCAGAGGAGGGTGGGAGGCTGTTAGCTAATGCTGTACAGAAAAGGGCACACTCCAGAGGGGGCTACTGCAAGCACTTCAGCTATCTTTATCTCTGATAAAGATATTGTGCTAATTAGCATTGTGAGTGTCAAAAGTGGATTTTTATTGGTGAAATTAGCACCTCGTTAATTAGCACAATGGATGCTAGAAATGGATTCTTGATGGTAAAATTAAAGATGAATATGTCAAAAATATTTTGGCTGTATCCTCCAGTCTGGCATGAATAATGTTTAGAAAACTAGAAATACTTTCTAGGATTGGAATACAACACTTGATCTTGAAATCTTCCAGGATTAGCCATTGATTTGAAGACTTCTGATTGCCTGTTGCTGACAGTGAGGGCATCAGAATCCTCACTCTGGAATAGTGTCAAATCCATCTTGAGGAAAACATTGTGTAAGAAGTTGGTGGGAACAAGAACAGAGGTGGCATCCCACCAAGCCAAAGGACAGATTTTATTAATTGTGATATGCCTGTTTGCTAATAAATTTTATTGAGTAAAGCCTTTATGTGTGGTAGAATCTGTTTTGAGACTCGCTTTCATTTATAACTTAACAGCAGAGTTGTAGAGGGAGTAGTTTACCCTCATTCATCTCCAAGCTTGTTATAGTAACTTATTTACAAAAATAAAAATGCTGTGTACACACCAAATGAACTTTGGTTTATTTGCAAGAATTAGAAGATGTAGAGCTTCCCTGGTGGCTCAGTGGTAAAGAATCCACCTGTCAACACAGGGTACATGTGTTCAATTCCATGTCTAGGAAGATTCCTGATGCTGAGGAGCAACTAAGCCCAAGAGCCACAAGAGCTGAAGCCTGCATGCTCTAGAGTCAGGGCTCTGCAACAAGAGAAGCTGATGCAATGAGAAACCCATGCACTAAAGAAATGAAGAGTAGCCCCCACTCACTGCAACTGAAGAAAAGCCCAAGCAGCAACAAAGACCCAGAACTGCCAAAAATAAATAAATAAATAAATAAATGCTAAGGGTCGGACACTTATTTGCTGAAGGTAAGATTATTTCCATTTTAGCAATAAGAAAAATGAGAAACTCATTTTTGTATGTTTATACATGTGTTCACTTATTCAACAAATACAGATTGCCTAGTCTGTATAGCAATGGCAACACACTCTAGTACTCTTGCCTGGAAAATCCCACAGATGGAGGAGCTTGGTAGGCTGCAGTCCATGGGGTCGCTAAGAGTCAGACACGACTGAGCAAATTCACTTTCACTTTTCACTTTGATGCACTGGAGTAGGAAATGGCAACCCACTCCAGTGTTCTTGCCTGGAGAATCCCAGGGACGGAGGAGCCTGGTGGGCTGCCGTCTAGGGGTCGCACCGAGTCGGACATGACTGAAGTGACATAGCAGCAACAGCAGCAAAACAGAATTAGTAAATATAATTCACTTGTGTATATATTTACCTGTTTAGTACTTGTCCCCCACCCCCCAGCCCATGTAAATCTGTCAGGCACAGGGGTCTTAGGCAATCTCTTCCCAGAGCCTTGACCAGAGCCTGCGACCAATGAGACATTACTGCAATCACTCAACAGCTGTCTTAAATTCTGAAAAGAGAATAAAGGGAGGGGAAGGAAAAATTTTGAAAGGAACAGAACAGGAGTAACAGGAACTTGGGGAGAAGGATGAATTAGGTACATGGAGAGGAAATCAGCAGAGGAGTCCTTCGTCTTAAATAGGCAATGGAGAGAAGTTGCAGAGTTGTGTTCTTTCTTGGAATACTGGTCCTGTGAGATGTTATGAAGAAAAACATATTTAGTGGCTAAATGAGATTGGTAAGGACTGAACACCCAGAGTTCACATGAGCATATTAAAGGCTCCAAGAGGCATTTAAGGGAACACACAAAAACAGACATCCCAAAGTACCTTGTTAATTTTGTTTTACCCAGTATTTTCCAAATTTATTTGAGCATGGGGCTTTTTTTTTCCTCTGTGACATTTATTAACAAACCTTGAAAAAGGCTTTAGAAAAGCATCAGGGATGTGGCTAGGAATCTGACAAAGAAAATACCAGTGCTGTCATTATCCTCGAAAGCTAATTCTGGGGCAAGAGTCTAACCTTCCCTTCCCGTGCACCTCATGCACGGCGAGCACCAGCAACTGGGTTGTGAAGCAAACAGGGAAATAATGCCCCATCTACTTCTACCTGCTGACCCACCCTTCTCCCGGAGAAAGGAAGATGCACTGAATAGCTGAACCCTCCTGAAGCAGGAATACTGCGAGATAACTAGGAGCAATCATGCACTGAAAATCAGATATGAACGTGCTACCCAGTGTAGCAGAAAAAATGAACCCATGAGAGTTGCCAGTACAGTGAAACCCACTTACTACATCTTTTAAAGATCAGCCTAATGCTCACACATGCTCAATGCTTCCTTTTCTTGGCCCTAGGAGAAATATTAGGAAGGTGTTTCACTTTAGTAAGGTTCATGAGTTTATGGCCTTGAGAATGCCCTTGAGAATAAACTCAAGGGACTAAGAGAAAGGAAAAGAAAAGCTGTTTTAATGGATTTGTCTCTATCTCTTTTCCATATTACTGCAACTAAAACATTTGAATTAGCTAAATTTTCTCAACTCAGTTACAGCCAAAGAGAGATAACTATTTTCCTTCTTTCATTTTTCTTTAGTCAACTAAAACTCAAATCATGTTAGGGAGTTAGGCAAATACATTTTGGGAGAGATTCCTAAAATATAAACACTCCAAAATGCATACAACTATACCGTTAAATGTTTGACTAACACAAGGGACATGTGAATCTTTGCAAAGGAGAAAAATAACAAAGGGAGAATGCTCTTTTTTACCCCTTGAACTTCATATATGCTTTCTTTCAACTCAGAATTCTTTGATATCAGTTTTGCCATTCATCCTTCACTCCTCAGTTTAGATGACATTTACTTTGGAGAGTGTTTCCTGAGCCACCTACTAGTCTAAAAGGACTGGATTGGATGCCCTCATTGTAACCTTTATCACTCTTGGTCATGTATTTAATTGCTCATTTACCACTAGATTATAAACTCCAAGGTGACAGGGATCACATGTATCACATCTCATTCACTGGTTAGTCGAGAGAGTAATGAATTGTCTGGAAGGAAATACATGCCTAATATGTATATATATATATGTCACAATGCAATTTGAGGTATCAGTTTCCCAACCAGGGATTGAACCCAGGCCGTTGGCAGTGAAAGTGCAGCGTCCTAACCACAGGACCTCAGGGGAATTCTCCAGTTAAAATAGACTTAAGTTTAACTAAAATATGGACTTCCCTGGTGGCTCAGACAGTAATGAATCTGCCTGGAATGCAGGAGACCCAGGTCCAATCCCTGGGTAGGAAAGATTCCCTGGAAGAGGGCATGCAACCTACTCTCGATATTCTTGCCTGGAGACTTGTGGAGAGAGGAGCTTGGTGGGCTACTGTCCATTGGGTCATAAAGAGTTGGGCACAACTGAGCTGCTAACGCTTAACTAGATTATAACCTACATTTTGATATCCAAAGCTGTGTTTGGGGAAACTTACATCAATGTGAATATGAATTCCTTGTTCATGTCTATATACTAACAATATTCCTGGGATTGGCTCCAGGATAATTCAACCAGAATTCAAAGCAAAGCTCAGCTTAAAGACTTAAAAGATGAAGTTTCTGAAGTAATTTTGTGTTTTGCAAGTTCATCGAAATGATTCACTTTATGAAAGGATTGCTTTGGGGTATTAAGTCAAAGTTAGATAATTGAGAGGCATGTCATGGTTTAAGAAGTCTGATTCATCAAAATGGACAAGAGTTTGCTTTGGGATTTTCTATTTACCTGATTGTAGAGGTCAGTTACTTATATGAAAGCCATAGATGAATAAGCAAATATCTGAAAGACAGATTATACACACAACACTGAACACATCCCCTCTCCCCCTGCATCCACACCAAACTGTTTTTCTTCAGACATTCCTTTGCATGTGTGTTTGCATGGCTGTGTTAAGATGTATGCGTGTGAGAAGACAGGAAGAAAGAAAAGAAAATGGGAAGGAAGGAAGAGATGGAGGGAAGGAGAGCGGGAAGAAGGAAAAAACAGAAAGAAACAAAAGAAGGAAGGAAAATAAAGATAGGGTGAGAGAAAAAAAATTGAGTTTATAGCCAAATTCTTGTATTCTTGGTATAAATTAACTAGCAAAACAAGACGGATCTTGAATTGATATAAGCCAAACTGAAGCCTGTGCACGTGTGTGCACACGTGTGTGTGCTTGTGTATGCTAATGCAGGAGTCATTTCTTGGTAGTCTACTGTATTCATTGACTTTTATGAAAGTTATATCAGGTGTCTATAATCTCTGTACAAATAAAATAATACCATAGCAATTTGCTGATGAACAAAATTTGGTCACACCTACAGAAATACCAAGTAAAATGGAAACATTTAGAATTTTGAGCGTAATTGGTTCTTATGTGACAAATAAATCTATACCGGCCAATCAAGATTATACAGAAAGATTTCAAAATAACAAAGAATAAAAAACAAAACTAAGGATGCATAGGGTAAGAATTTTGAAAGAAGGAGTAGGTTCATACAGAATATGGATGATGCTGGAACAGGAGAGGAGTATATGTGGGAGAGAAGAGAATTAAGGGAATAGGGGACAATGCAAATGTTTGAAGTCAAGTCTCAGAATGCTCAGTTTGAGTTCAGTACAAACTATCTTCACTTTATTCTAAAAAAAGCTGCTTGAGCATGTGGAGAGGTACAAAGAAGGAACAGAAAGACAGAGGCGCTCATGACAAGCTATAAATCTTGAAGCTTAAATTGAGTGGGGGGCGTTGAGACAGTACAGTACAGCACTTGTTAAAAAAAAAGGTGACAAATGGTGTTTCCATTTGCGAAAGTCATTTACAATCGGCCATTAATAAAGGAGTTGGGAGGAGGGGAGCCTCTTGCAGAAATTTAAAAGTTTCAGTCATCAGATTTAGCCTATTTCATTTAATTCCATTTAACAGTCTAGAGTTGATGTTATTCAAATATGTATAAGGTCTCAAATGGAAAGCATTTTGCTAATTTGCATGGCTGTTTTCAAGACTGCAAAATCTAATTGTCGCAGACAATAGAACCAGGCTATCGGCAATGGAAATAAGGGACAAAAATGACTGATGTAAATCAGCCCTTGAGAAGTTAGGTTTCTCCCAAGATAACCCAAATTAATGCAGTGTCCTTGCTCACAATGTTGATGTTCACAGAAGCAGCTAGAGAAACTCCAAGTCATGCCTGGGGCCATGGAGCCATGGTCTATACACCACACACTATTCCTTTGGTGCTGTCTTTTCACAATGAGCGAATCAACCTTTTCATCTTGATGAGGAAGAGTCTCAACTTGTTTTATTACTTGGGGCTTAGTTTAAACTCCTTTTCCTTTCAGTGCTGTGGGGTGACTGTTAGATTCCTTGCTCTCTTGATATCCTGGAGATCCACTGGGTACTATAATTATTATAATTGTGGGCCATAACTGTCTTGTTTAGGGGCCATCTGCTCTTCTCACTTGAATAATATAATTTGTCATTGGGCACACATAAATCACAGACAGGATAGTTTTCTCTCTTCCTGACTTGACAAACACCAAGCACATTTAGAATTCAGCCTTGTAATTAAGCAGGTCCCGATCTCCACTGGCAGGGTTGATACAGGAGGATTTGCAGCCTGGGGGAAGGGATCTTTGTGTTGACCTTGGCTGGCGGGAATGGCAGCATCTGAGGGAATTGCTACCCCTATGCTGCCCACCTCTGTGACTCTAACTCATGTATGTTGTGTGTTCACTCAGATGTGTCCAACTCTTTGCAATCCCATGGACTGTAGCCTGCCAGGCTCCTCTGTCCATGGAATTTTCCAGGCAAGAATACCAGAGTGGGTTGCCATTTCATTCTCCATGGACTCTTCCCAACCCAGGGATCGAAGTTGCATCTCTTGTGTCTCCTGCATTGGCAGGTGGATTCTTTACCACTAGCGCCACCAGGAAAGTGATATTCACAAGGGATATGTGGTCAGTGGGACACTGGGGACTAAATTTGGACTGAAAAAACCTGAACCTCAGTTTCATCTGTAAAATGTCCTGTCTTGGAGGCTGAAATGATATTACATGCAAGTGCTTTGTTATCCTAAGGAAGAACCAATTGATGATAAAAATTAATACACTGTCTTTTTCAAAGTAGGTGGTGTGCATTTGTACACCTGTCCTCTGTGTTGTGGTTTATAAAAGGGGTACTTTTTCATTGTTTATCCAACTTTCCTCTATCAAAGAATCTAGAGCTCTCCAATGCCAACCACACACGACCCAGCTGACTCCTAACAGGCAATTTTCTCTACCTGAAGATGTTGCCATCATCATTCTCTCAGCATTGAAAAATGTAATTTGACTTGTCACATCAATAGGTTGACCGACTATCCTTTTTGTCCAGGACTGTCCCAAAGCTTTAATGAAAAATTCTCATCCCCAAACTCCTTCATCCTGGGATTGATTGCTTTTCAGTTCTTCATACTCACTCAGGGAATCTCAACAATGTGAGATGGTTGCTTGTAGTTGGCACTGTCACCTGTTGTTCTGACAATTTGCTCTAACTGTAACTCTTTGTTTGATTCTTTTAGAATGCAACTTGTGCTTCCCTTTATGCTACGCTCTAACCCAAGAGTTTTTAAGCTGTATGTCACTGAACTCCCATAGTTCACAGAAAGTCCTGCATGGGAAGCTGATCACAGGGTGTCCCAGCTCTCCTCTCACCATTTCAGCCAAAGAAATTCCTCCAAATTCTGTTTCAGACATTGGGTTCTATGTAAGATTGACCACTAAAGAGATGAGCCATAAATCTACCAAGTAACTAACTTTATTTAGACTTAAATGAATAAGTCAGACTGCATTTAAGAAAAGGGGAGGAATAGAAATACCCTTTGAAAGCTATTGCCCTTTTCTTTTCTTTTGTTGGGGATTAAAAAAAAAAAAAGTAATGTTAGTAGTAGTGGACTACTGACTAGTAGTCAAATGTTGATAAAAACAAAAATTTTTTCCAGTTGTCCTTTCTTCCTGAGCATCTTTCCCATTGTCTGATAGTGCAAATTATCACGTAATAGTCCACATGTGAGCATTACTCAGAATGCTGGAGGTTGACTAGCAGATGGGATTATGAAATACAAGAAAACAATTAAAAAGACTTGCAGTTTCAAAGTTTTTCTTAGTATGTCAGCCATACATGGTGTCCTGTGTGTTTGGGTTATGAGAACCCTAATTTCAGGTGAAGTTTGGAGAGAGAGATTGATATTACAGGTCATAGGAAAATTATTTTAATGAAAATTCAAAGTAAGAATAGCCATTTGAAAGATAAAAGAGCAAGGCAGACCTAAGGTTAAGTCTTTAAATCTGTTTATTTTTCTATTGACCTCCTTCAATCATGTGCTAATCTGGTAATATCAGCCTTCTCATTTCACCACTACCGATTCCTGCACTGTCTCATTCTGCTGGTTTCTGTCTGTGTAGGTCATTTCATTTTTAATCTCTCAAATTTACCATGCTTTAAATTTAAGAATTAAAAAACTGTATATTGAGAGATATTGGTTTGAAATACATGAAAAAGGCAGGTCTTATATATGCATGTGGATTCTAGATTAAAGTTAAAGTTTAGGAAAGATGTCTTGCTGATGCTCTAATTCTCTGCAGTCCTGTCACCCTGGCACTATCTTTTCTCATAGCATCATCTCTTCAGCTGTTCCTCTTCCCTTTTCTCTCCTTCTTCCTCTTTTACCTCCATATAATTATAAATGGCTCTGATGTTCACTAGGTGCTATATTGCTTTTTCCTTCTAGAGTGGAAGGATAGGCAGGACAATGAGAAAGAATTTCTAAAATATGAGAGGGTCACTATTGTCTCACACATTTGTGGAATGATGAGGGAACATCTGAGGGAATCTGTGAAGGACGTTATTAACTGGGAAGAGATTGGCCACTTTCCCAGATGAATCAGGAATATTTAGGTAGCTTTCCTGGTGTTATATTCTGTTAACTTTAAAATTTTCTCTTTCATCTATTTTTTTTTCCCCCTAGAAAAACCTGAGAAGTTGTCTTGGACAGAAATAAAATGGACTTTGTCAGGTTATGCTTCCCACAAGGACATGGGGAAAAGGGGTTGTATGTGAATGTGTTAATATGCTTCTAAGTGCTTTCCAACTGTTCTGTTTAATTCTCTCTGTGGCGTGTAACTCCTGAGGGACATGCACCAAATTGATAAGCTCAGTGCTAAAGTGAACTGTCTCATCTAGTCCCCAGGAGCCTCTGAGTGAAGTGTCAAAATACAATTGTGCTCCAGCGGTATTGCTGTCCTGTAGAAGGAACCCTTCAGCACACTATTGGCATCACAAGCAAATTAAAAGACTCACTAAAGTTAATATTCTCATATTATAACAACATCTCCTATAAATTATTAAAGCCCACACAATTTATTACCCAGTTAGGAGGGAGGAAAAAAAGCAGGTTGAATCATGAGCCATGCTACTTAATGATTTATTTTTTTGGTCTTCAATGTGCTGAGGTTTATAAATCATCCTGCTCAACTCTACACCACACCAAGAAAAAGCAGTTGCTAGTCATGCCCTTCTCTCACCAATGATCACCTGCGCACAAGGTGGAAGCATACTCATTATTTTAGCATATATCAGCAGCTCCTGCGTTTCAGGCTGGCTGTTCCTTTTCATTACTGCAATGCTTAAGCATGGCATTGGATGGATATGATTTAAGGCTTTAGATGACAGATCGAAGCCTTTTTAGAAATAAATATTAACCTCATTATTTAAGCAGGGAGGCCAACCCGGCTTGTTTTCTGTCTCAAGGCTTCTAAGTAAATCAAGATTTACTTTGAGATCTTGTGCTGTAGAGTTGGTTCGTCAGGCTCACCACTAGTCTATCTTGATTATATTTCATGTTTTTAAACAAAGAGATATATTTTATTCTACTCTGAGTGGTTTTATCTCTAGCTTTGCAATTGACTCAGGCAAATCATTCAGATTCTAACGGACTGTTTCCTAATCTATTCAATGATTATATTGTATTAAATAATCTTTAAATTATCTTTCAGATTCAAAATTCTGGAAGTCATAGCATATAACTGCAAATCAGGCAGTGATTTCCACGCTGGTGGAGTTCCTGAGAGCCCTGTAAATATTTGCCTAGGGCATTGCTCTGCCTTTGCCCTAAATTAGCTCTAAGAAGCCTGGGGTCTATGCTAGGCATGTCTGCCCCTTTCTACTGGTGCTGGCCACAGAGAATGAGAAAGACTTGAAAAGAATAGTAAGTTAGAGATGGGTTAGAACCACTGAGCGTCTTTTAGAAATGGTGGGTAAATGTTGTAAAAATTCTAAAAAGATCCTCTGGGGTTAGTTCATAACTCAGGTCTTTGGTGACCATTTGGTCTGACTTCTTTGCTTGTTTACCCATGAACTTTAATGAGAAGCCTCTAGTCTTGGTACATTCTCTCCCAGACTGGAAATCCCTGGTGTACAAGCACTGATCTGTGCTCCAGAACAGTCATCAGCATGTCAGAGTTTGAAAATAGTGTCACATTATATCACTGTCCTAAAGTTAGTGGTAAAATAAACACTGATATGTAAGCTAAAATGGCATGTAAATACAAGTTGTTTTAATATTTCTCTTGTGAAGGCAATTTGATACACATATTTCTTAGGAATTAAAATAATAGACATTAATAATGCGTGGACTACACATTTGATTTGCTTTGCAGAAGTAAACAAACATGCTTGTATGTTTTGTATGGAGTCACAAAACTTGGGAAATGTAGTCTGAATTTTTAAAATGTATTATTTTAGAGCACATTTCATAAATTTGCACTAGTATCTTAGCCTCTGATGTCACCTGAATGGAATGCTGTTTTTTTTTTTCACTGATATACAACTTTAAGGACATTACTTAAGCTTCATCATTCAGTTTTCACATCTGTAAAATGGAGACAGTAATCCTCAGTCATTTCATAGGGCTAATTGGAGACTAGAAAGAGTTAATGTATTTGTGAAAGTTTTTTTTTTTTAAACTATCTTGATAGAAAAAAGAATTACTGTTTTGATTTTAACTAATATGAATAATGACTAAACTTGGTGAAATTGTCCGTTTCTAATCTAAGTATAAATATGGAGTTTCACGCACCTAGTATGAACATCTTTCTGAGATAATATTTACACATTCGACTCCCTATTTGAAGAGATTATGGGGGAGGGTTGGGGATGGTGAGTATACTTTTACCTTTCAGAAGCTATACCATGCTACAGAAATATTACAACACAGAATAGTCAAGGCTGATAATTTTGCAACTTGCTCTCTGATTAAAGTCATTTATTGGGCTCCAACTATGTGCTAGGCCCCTGTTCACACAGTCAGATGGATAAGTGTACTAAGGATTTACTACACATAGGAAATCATTTTCCTGTGTAGGTATCTTTTCCCCCAAGTGTTTGAATGTTGGGGTGTGGTAAGGATGGAGTATCCTGGGAAAGTTAATTTCAAGCATTTGGTGCCTGAGACTTTTGTACAATCAAACATTTAACTTATTGCAGAAGTTCTAGGATAATACCCCATTGCAGAACAAAGGTTTCAGCAGGCTTTGCTAAAATGTAAGGTCCTCTCTGCTGATTAGATAGAATCATTGAACTTTATGTTTACTCAATATATACAATGGAATCCATAAGCAACCTCCTAAGAGGGGAGCCATTTAGATGAGATCTTTAAGATTTAGGTATTGTGTACCATGAATGAACATGAAAGGCTGGTTGGCATAAACAGCCATTCATTCTGTCAACAACATTAATTGAAAACTCAGGGGTACATAAAGCCCCATTCTCATTTATTGAGTAAGCCAAAAGAATACCTTCACATCTGTATGCAAATATTTCACAATTGTGAAAACCTACTACTACTGATAAGTGAGTGACACTGATGTGAAGAGGCTGTCAAGTGTTGACGCATACACATTGGCTGTGACTTTTCTACATAATGTTTGCTTAACCACTTGTGTGTCATAATTTTCTACAATATACATGTCCTCTAAATGTATTACGGCACTTGTAAATGCTAAAATTTATTCCAGTGTCCTTGGCAAAATGGTCCCAATTGGACTGAAAACTTGGCAATGTATTTTGGCAGGGTATTAGTGTGTTTGCTAGGTAAAGGATCATTTGTTGATATCTCTTTGCATTCTATAAAAGCTTCAGGATTTGCATAATTTAATTATATATATATATATATAGTGAATAAATCTTTTCAGCTCCTGTTGAGAACCTTTTCTTCCCTCTTCTCTCCTTCCTAACCTAAACTTCGAACAGAAGTAATGCCATCAATTTTACTGTATCAGGCAAATCTATAGAACAATCAAAGGGCCCAGTTCTCTTCCTGGAGTGAAATGCATTGGATTAATAAATTTCTAACTTTACTGAGCTGTCCTGACCCACCCATGTGCCCTCAGTGTTCACCTCTGCACCCTGAACACTGCTGACAGTGAACACATGTGACCTGGGATTGAGAACTTGTATTCTGGCTCTGATAATATGTTCAATTTACAGATAACGTAAGGTGGAAATACCCTAGAGTTGTTATCTCTAGAGGCCAACTTTAACCAAAGATGGATGGGGAGTTGGTAGATACACATTCCAGTTTTGCCCCTTAGCTGGACTTCCCTGGTGGCTCAGACGGTAAAGCATCTGCTTGCAATGCAGGAGACCAGGATTTGATCCCTGGGTTGGGAAGATCCCCTGGAGAAGGAAATGGCAACTCACTCCAGTACTCTTGCCTGGAAAATTCCATGGACGGAGAAGCCTGGTAGGCTACAGTCCATGGGGTTGCAAAGAGTTGGACATGACTGAGTGACTTCACTTTCACTTTCACTTTGGGCTAATACTTAGTTGTATTCTACACCATCTTTCAGAGTTCCTCAACAGGACTGAGATCCTCTTGCCAAATTGGAACCTGTTTTGAAAATGTACTTTTTATTGGCTTTCTTTCATTTGCTATCTCATTCTTCACTCTCCAACAGTGTTTCCTGGGATCAACTCCCAAATAAATTAGTTGCACTTGAATCCTTGTCTTAGAGTGAGCTCCTGGGGGAGCCCAATCAAAGTAGCAAAGTTTCTCATATGTAAAATGAAAACAATAATACCTGCCTACCTATCTACATGGTTTTTGTAAGGATCAAATGAGATAATATTTGTACAAAAGCTTTGAAAATGTTGAAACACTAAATAAATTCACATCTTTTAATTATTGTTATTGCTATGGTTTATCAAACTTTAAATGTACAAAATGCCTGCAAATATAATTCTTACCTGTGAGCTAAGGAGAAAAAAACCTGAAATTTAGAATATAAGATAGGAAGTTACTAACAAGGATAGAGCATTAGTACCACAGGAGGAAGAGAACTTTTCAGTAACTACTGTAATACCACCCAATACCCACATAACTGTCTCCCCAAAATGACAGATGTCAAAGACAAAGGATCAGAAAACAGACAACTGGTTTTCACTGTTGTCATTTACTTTCTAGGAAAGGATATCTTTCCATCTTTTCTTTGTTTCGAAGATGGCTTTTCATTATATTGAATTCATAGGGCAGGGACTGAATTTAAATCTTCATTTCTTAGAGTGCTTTAAAACATTAATCATGTTACTCAAATATTCAGAAGGATAAGACAAAACTATCTTACTGACCAAAACCAGACAAATTGGGGACAGACAGAAGGAGGAATTTAAATAACAGCAGTTTTGCAGGCAGTATCTGCTCACCATCTAAAAGGCAAGTTACAAACTGAGGCAGAGAATTAACTCTACCTCTTACCCCCCAAATAAAAGCAAATGTATGTGAAATTTTTCAGGGAAAAAATCGCCAAGTCAAAAGGTTTTGTTGCTTGATACATTTTTACTGCCTTACTCAGAAAACTGTCCAGAAAGAGAAATAAAACTATGTATTCTGAAAGCAAAAAGGGGGAGAAGATGAAAACTCAGATAAAGAACGGTGGTTGGCAATATATTTAATGGCCTAAAGAGATATGAAAGCAAATGCCAAAGCAATATATTCATATCTCAGGTTCATGTAATTATATTTTGCCGACTCAACGAGTTTTATTAACTGAATGAAGAGCTGAGCACTTCACTTCATATTTTTGTCACACCATAATTTTCTTAGATATTAATTGATTGTGACCACATTTGCCCCTGAACTGAATATACCACAATGCAAATTTAGTTTTAGTGTGTGGTTGGCTGCCATGTTGAAATGATGATCTTTCGTAATTGTTAACAACTTTTGTGAAACTTACCACAGTCATAGCAGTTACAGCGGTACCACTGCACAGACTGGGGTCTGTCATTAGAAACACAACGTAGGCCATGTCAAAACATCCTTGAGATGTTAAAATAGGCATGTTGCTTGAAATTGTGTGGCTGTCTACATGCTTTTACCCCCAATTTTCCTGGGAGGTTATAGTTAAGAATTTTCCTCTGTATTTGCTCCCACAGAAGCTGTTGCTAATCTTCTTTCATAAACTGACTGACTCTTTGTGATCTTAGTTCTTAAAAAGCTCTTATTGCATTTCTCATTTTTAAACCACATTTGGGCAGTCACTTTTTTTTTTTCCCCTGCTCCCAAAATATGTAGCTGTTGCTGCAAGCACAGTACTTGTCATCCTGGATTATAGATAACTGTTGAAGTGGCCGTCCCTTGCATTAGACTATGAGTTCCCTGAAGGCAGTAACCACCATTTCGTTTTTGCATTCTTAGCACCTGTCACTGTCTTTGGCATTTAGTTAGTGCTCAGAAAGTGTTTGGTGATTGAATCAAATAGACACAGTGCAGTGTGTATATATTTAATGTGTTTGCTGGTTCACATGACACCAGTCGTTCCTTACTGTATTCTACCTAAGTCCTGTTGAAAGAATGAGTTGATTTTTTTGTTTTGTTTTTTTCTTTTTTACAGTGAGTTTTTAAACCAGAAATGCATAATCACATTTGGGTTAAAAATAATTTAGTTCTCCAATTTATCCTCCAAAAGTTGTTTGTTGTTCAATGACTTATTGATTTTAAATATTTTATTTCTGAAGAGCAGGATTTCAAAAGATTTCCAATTTTTTAAAACAGATTTTTACATTGCTTAGGAAAGGACATAATAGGTAAGACCAATCTTTTGCCTGGTAACTGTGAAGATTTCTACTACTTTGTGATTTGTTCAATTCAAGCCACTGATTTTAAATAGGAAAAGGAATTGAATATATGTTTTTAAAAAATCCCAACTGTTGAAAAGCTCTGTAATATAATCTAAAATAAATATACCAACTTAACTTTTTCTTATAAAATGGAAATTAGTAGGTTTAAAAACCATCTGCAGGATAAATATTTATGGAGCAGAATGACAACTTGACTTATCCAAAGCAGTGACATACATTTTCTTAGTTAAATTTTGATGAAGCACTTCCACTTACAATTCTTCTGTGAACTAAAGAAGAGTTTCATTAACTATTTTTGAAAGATAATGAGGCCATGATCCCTTTCCAGATGTTTCACTTGTCAAATAATTGTGCTCTTTCTTCCAATCTCCCTAGTTGCTTGGTTCCTATTTCCTTGTTTATTGAGCAGTGAGTCATAAAGATGAAGAGAAGAAGCAGACTACGGGGATCAGATATATTTCATGTGGGTCCAGGGTACAAATTCTTACTCTATGAGCATTACTATGAATTCAAAGGTATTTTTATATGTCTAAAATTTGGAAACTTGTAATGTCCTGATGAATTATGTATAAATATACAATAAACAATATTCTTTATATGTTTCTGCATGCATAGTTGCAAATCTTTGTATGGAAATACTTTCAAACTCTCTAAAAGTTCTTGTTTATAGTTGGCCAAGCCAAGAACATTCACAAAATTAAGGCATAATTTTACTTTACCAGAGATTGAAGATTCTTGAAATTTTGTTACTGAAAGATAATTATCTCAGGTGTGGACAAAGAAAAAAAATTCATGGTTTTGCTTCTATTGTTACAGATACACTTCCAATTCATTCTCTACAGAAGAAGCTCAAGAATATGGCTCTTTGCAAAATTTCCTTTGAGGTCAAGGAAGGAGACCTGAATTTTTGCTTGAGAGCAGACTAACCTAATTCTATATTCTAGCATTCTAAGAGGAAATAGAGTTCATAACACACAATGCAATTAGGTGCATATTAAAAAGTACACATTTAAATGTAACAGTGGATAAATGTAACATCAACACTAATATTAATAAAGATGCCATTTATTAAAAGTATATTTTATGTACCAAGTACTATAGTAAGTACTTTACTTTATTAATTCACTTTTCCCCCCCATGATGACCTTATGAGTTAGATGGTAGTATTAGTTCCATTTCACAGATAGGAAAATAAACCACAAAATTTTAGGTGACCTGCTCAAGTTTACACAGTTAATATGAGATAGATCGGGAGAGAATGAAGCAGCTGGGCTCTGTGGTGACTGCTATTATACTATGGAATAGCAAACACCAGATGATATGAGAACTTAGTTGCTCAGTCATGTCTGACTCTTTGCAACCCTATGGACTTTAGCCCACCAAGCTCTCTGTTCATGGAATTCTCTAGGCAATAATACTGGAGTGAATTGCCTTTCCCTTCGCTGGGGGACTTCCTGACCCAGGGATCTAACCCAGGTCTTCTGCATTGCAGGCAGATTCTTTACTGTCTGAGCCACCAACCTACTTGCTTTGCATCTTGGTACTGCCAATGTTTCCCTTGATGCTCCCCAAACTGTCCTTCAATTTCACCCACTTTGACTCTGTTGCTTCTAGTTATGACAAATGGGCTTAAAAAAGTGATAACAATACCTATAAAGTACACAACAAAAATTAACAGAAATTATATTGCGTCCTTTAGATATCATTAATGGATTTCCCAGGTGGCTTACTGGTAAAGAATTCACAGGAGATGTGGGTTCAAACCCTAGGTTGGGAAGATCCCCTGGAGAAGAAAATGCTAATCTACTGTGGTATTCTTGCCTGGAGAATTCTATGGATGGAGGAGCCTGGCAAGCTACAGTCCAGGGGGTCACAAAAGAGTCAGACACTGACTTATTGACTAAACAACGACACAGACATCATTAATTTTAATCGCCCCATTTCTACTTCTTAGAAATTAATGAAAATGCTTCCAGGCTACTGATAAAATTTAATCAGGGTGAAAGGGCTGCCCTAAGGATGAAGTAGGTAAGTACCCCTTCCCCAATTTCTGTGAGGGATGGTCACTCACAGCTCACAGCTGATCTGTCTTCTGAGAAGAGAAGTTGCTTTCCTTGGAATATTCCCACTGGGGCAGTCAGCAGCCAGTGGCTAACAGATACAAAAGCAGAATAAAAGGTCATGCTTCCAGGCCCCTTGTTCCGAGAATGTATTGAACTCTGGTGCTCCAGAGCTTCCCTTGGGACGAGGCTCTCATAGTTTTCAGCTGAACACACAGCTTTGCTTAACTTCTTCCCTTGCCCTCTTCAGACTCCTCCCTTCCACTTCTCCTAAGAGAACTCCCTCAATAAATCAAGTCTATAAGAATCTTTTTCTTAGGTTCTGTTTTTAGGAAACTCAGACCAAGAGGATGATTCTGGAAGTGGTCCTAGGGAGCAGAGTCTAAGATGAGATGTTAGAATTAGATAGCGACGTGGCCCTTGTGTCACTGGTGGTAGGTAGACTACTGGCATGTTGCCAGACCTGGCATTCTGTAGCAGTGTGATTGTTAGTATTAGAGGTCAGCAAACGAAGACCTGTGGGCCAAAATCAGTTCTTTGCTTTTTGTAAATAAATTTTTACTGAAGCACATTCATTTATGCATTGTGAGACAGAACTGAGCATTTGAGACAGATACTACATGACCTGAAAAGCCTTAAATACTTTCTCTTAGGTCCACTCCAGAAAATGTTTGCCAACTCTAGGCTAAAAATTTCAGCCATGGTGGTAAAATGGGTTGACATACTGGTAGAATGCAATGCCATAGCTAGTGCAATATCTCTAGCTTTGGGAGATAATGGGGAAATTGGAACTATAAGAATTATGGATTTGGGTGAATCTTATTAAGTATCATTGATCGTTGAAGAGAGAAGAAGAATGCTCTATTAGCTACTACTGCTGTGTAACAAATGATCACAAATTTAGCAGTCCAAATAATACATATTTATTATCTCCCTTTTGCTATAAGTTAGAAGTTTGGGGATGCCCTACTGGGTCCTCTGCTGTGGGATCAATAAAATACTGTAATCAAGGTGTCATCCAGGGCTGGGGTCTCACGTGAAGGTTTGACTGGGAAAGTAACCACTTTCAAGCTCCTGTGATTCTTGATAGGCTTCAGTTCCTTGTGACCAACTTGCTTCAGGCCATCCTCAGTTCCTTGCCACATGGGCCTCTCCAAAATGGCAGATTAATTAATCAAAGCCAGAAAGAGAGATTCTGCTATCAAGAATGAAGTAAAAACCTTATGTAGCCTAATCACAGAATGACATGTCATCACTTTTGCTATATTCTGCTGGTTAAAAGCAAGTCCAAAGGCAGGCTCACACTCAAGGAAGTGGATGATGCCATGGTGTAAATGCTAGGAGGCATGGCTCACTGGGAGCCTTCTAAGACCTATCTGCCACACAGGCTCAGATCTATTATTCAGAATTTAAAGAAAACGGTGGGAGTCAGAAAATTAGCAGCATTTAAAGAGACACTCATATCTCGTAGCTGGAGGGCAAACAGATTTGAAGATCACTCTCACATCATAATTGTAAAAGTGGCAGAACATTAAAGAAAGCTAAATTCTCAGCCTAGGCAAGTCTCTTAGGCCAAAGTCAGGGCCCTGAAAGAAAAGGAGTAGGATCCTGAGGTCTGAGATTAGGCATATCTGTGTAGTTGAGAGCATTCAATCTGTATGTTCTCTCAAATACTTTTGGCTTGCAGCAGTGGCTAGTAAGCCCCATCTCTCTTAATGGAGAAGAAAACCTCATTCTTGAAAACTATTAAGAAGCCTCAAATGAGGCAGGTTCATTTCAAGACAGTTCCCAGGTCTGTACTTTCTGTTATGGACATCAGACTGATAATTTGGGCTGCATTTGGTGTATCCTAACTAGGAAAGTAATGGCCTTTACAGAGAGGAGATGAGTTTATATACTGAGTGCCAGGTGTTGGCTGATATGCACACCAAAGAGTATGCCTGACAGTGAACCTAGAGTATCCTGGATCAAGGTGGCAGAATATTAAGCAGTATGGACTGCTTGCCAACATGGGATTGCTCTGTTGTGATGGAATTTAACATGAGAGCAAGACCCTGGGTAAATGGTCTAATATGAGGCTGGGATAGTTCTGATTGCTCAGAAAAAGTGATGGACCACATGAAATTAAGCAGCAGTTCCAACACTCTAGCAATAGACTGTGGAGGAAGGAAAAAACAGAAAATGGGAATACAAAAATGGGTTGCTTAAGTAACACTGAAGGACTCGTTTTTGTCTACGTGCCTTAGCGGAGTTGGAAGAATGTTCTGTTTATTAAAGAATGAAGAATGTGTTGTTAAGGAGGATTCCAACAATGCAGAATCAGAGTTCTTCTTAGGCCAGGGATTGTAGGAGACCCTGTTATAGGACTGTGGTCCACTCTAGCAACAGAGATGTTGAATTCCAGATTAGCAGAGGCTACAGGGCAGCATTTAGTTGTCAGAAGCAAAGTGGGTGCAATCACCATAAAGGGAACTCAGGTTGGAATGGCTCTCTTGCAGGTGGAATGGAGGCTGTTCTTAAGTATCTATGGCAATGTCTACCTTGTATAAGGGCAAGACAGATGGGCAGTCAACAAATGTATTGCTTAATACATAATAAAGATATAAGCAAATATTGAGGTTGGATAACTGACTGGAAAATCTTAAACCTCCTGCTCTCTTTTTAGATCTGAGCCAGAACTCATTGACTGAAGGAGATCCTGTGGCCCCAAGAGAAAGGAAATGCAACATTAAAGCAATTGTGATTCTTTAGGCCTTCCCCAAAAGGCTGAGAGCTATTTACTCAGAAAACTGTACACTAGGGAAAAGGGAATACTCAGGTCATTCTGGGACTTTGAGATGCAAAGTATGATTTGGTGCTAATAGAACCATCATGAGCTCTCTACTAGAGTGGCTATTTATACTTTTCAGGAAGTAAATGAAGGAGTCCTGACCCTGGTTTATTTCATGGTGGGTCCACATACTTACCCAGTGGTCATTTATATACTTAGTTCTTGAATGTATAATTGGATATATTATAAGTTGGTAGAATTCTATCATTGATTGGCTATCATAAAGTATGAGCAAAAGTCAAGTGGACCTCCTTGAAATTATCTCCTCTGCCAAGTTAGTACATCAAAATCAATGATCATATCCTGAGGAAAGTTGTACAGAGTAGTACCATTCTCAGAGATTCAAAAGATATAGGGATTACGATCTCCATCATGCGTGTGTGAGGGCTCAGTCATGTCCAACTCTTTGCAGTCCCACAGACTGTAGCCCGTCAGGCTCCTCTGTTCATGGGATTTTTCAGGCATGCATACTGGAATAGGTTGCCATTTCCCTTTCCAGGGATCTTCCTGACCCAGAGACTGAACCTGCGTCTCCTGTGTCTCCTGCATTGTAGGTGGATTCTTTACCTGCTGAGCCATCAGGGAGCCTGATCTCCCTCATATCCTCACGTGATTCACCAGTCTAGATGATACATAAACTAACAGATGGTTAGGATGGATGACAATGGACTGCTCTTAGTTTAACCAAGGTGTAGTTTCAATAGCTGTGGCTATGCTGTGTGTAATAGATGCACTAGGGCAAATTACCTGGATACAAAATTTTGGTTATTATTCTGGCAAATATATTATTTTCAATACCCATTGACAAGGAGGATTGAAAGCAATTTACATTCATATGGATGAACGACAGCAGCCATATTATTTACTTAGTGTTATGTTAATTCTCCACCTCAGGCAAAATATAATCTGAAGGGACAGAGCCTATCTGGATATTCTGCAGAGTATTGTACTTGTGTGCTCTGTGGATTACATCATGTTAACTGGACCAAGGCACTCACTTTATGGCAAAGAAAATATGTCAGTGGGCATATTACCATAGCTTTCACTGGCCCTACTACACTCTGACACAACTAAGGCACCGGCTTAGAGACAATGATCTGTGAGGATGGGTACCATTTGTTCAGGGAATTGTATTTGTTGTAACCATGGATATATGGTGCTCTGTCCTGATTAGGTAGAATACATGAGTGTAGGCATCAACTGGTGAGCATAAGACAGACACTTTTTACTGCCACTTTGAGTGATCCATCCTTGTAAATTTAGGTTTTGTGAGTTTAGAGATCCTGGGTCCAATGAAGGGAAACTTCCACCAGGGGAAACTTCAAGTCTCAGTAAACTTAAAGCTATTGTCACATTACCTTGGGACTCCTTGTATCAGTGGACTTGCTGTCGTTTAGTCACTAAGTCGTGTCCAACTCTTGTGACCGCATGGACTGTAGCTTTGCAGGCTCCTCTGTCCATGGGATTTCCCAGACGAGAACACTGGAATGGGTTGCCATTTCCTTCTCCAGGGACATGGGGATCTTCCCAGCCCAGGGACTGAACCTGTGTCTCCTGCATTGGCAGGTGAATTCTTTACCACTGAGCCACTTGGTAAGCCTGCTGGAGACTAGCTGGCACAAAAAAAATTACTATGTTGGTAGGAAAACTGTTATTATCAATGAAGGAGGAGCAATAATGCCACCTGTCAGAGACAGGGAGCAATATGTTTGCCATTCAGATGATCTTTAGGGTATATTTTGGAATTGTCATGCCTTGTTTATCTGTCACGAATCTCATTCCATAGTTCATCAGGCACTCTATCTATCAGATCTAGGCCCTTAAATCTATTTCTCACTTCCACTGTATAATCATAAGGGATTTTATTTAGGTCATACCTGAATGGTTGGGGAAACAGTGGAAACAGTGTCAGACTTTATTTTTCTGGGCTCCAAAATTACTGCAGATGGTGACTGTGGCCATGAAATTAAAAGACACTTACTCCTTGGAAGAAAAGTTATGACCAACCTAGATAGTATATTCAAAAGCAGAGATATTACTTTGCCGACTAAGATCCGTCTAGTCAAGGCTGTGGTTTTTCCAGTAGTCATGTATGGATGTGAGAGTTGGGCTGTGAAGAAGGCTGAGCGCTGAAGAATTGATGCTTTTGAACTGTGGTGCTGGAGAAGACTCTTGAGAGTCCCTTGGACTGCAAGGAGATCCAATCAGTCTATTCTGAAGGAGATCGGCCCTGGGATTTCTTTGGAAGGAATGATGCTGAAGCTGCAGCTCCGGTACTTTGGCCACCTCATACAAAGAGTTGACTCATTGGACAAGACTCTGATGCTGGGGGCGGATTGAGGGCAGGAGGAGAAGGGGACGACCGAGAATGAGATGGCTGGATGGCGTCACTGACTCCATGGGCCTGAGTCTGAGTGAACTCCGCAAGTTGGTGATGGACAGGGAGGCCTGGTGTGCTGCGATTCATGGGGTCGCAAATGGTAGGACACGACTGAGTGACTGAACTGAACTGTTTATCTGTAATGGGCAAGTACAGCAACCATACCCGGATTAGGGCAGGTAACCAGGTATTTGACACCTGAGAGAAGCTAATTTGATTTACTCCCTCATTGCCCCCCAGCAATCTACTAGACTTGCAGAAGTATTAGGCCATAAGGAGGAGCATCTAGAAGGGTGATGAAGGAGGGAGATGGTGAAATATGTTATAGCCTTGGGACAAACTGCAGCAGGAGAAGCTGTAGCTTGTTCTGCTATCCATTCTCTTTCACGTTAGTCTGGAAAACACTGTACTGTATTAAGTCCTATGCTAACCAGAATACTGAAGCAGCTGCGCCTGGGAAGAGAGAAGCTAAGAATGAAGCAAGTGGGTCTGAGCAGTGCAGGGGGTGGACTGCTGTGCTGCTGGCATTTCTCCTACCCACTGGCTGCTGTGAGTCTTTGGTCGGTCAGAGCTCATGGCTGCACCCTTTCCAAAGATTTGCCCTCCATTGAATAGTGCCAACTCAGCTGAAAATTACTCTCCCTGGGAACAAGAGGTGTTAATCCTATGGTACAATTTCTGTTCAATAGTTCTTCAAGGCGCCAGACTAAACTAAAGCTAGTTTCCATCCAAGGCTATGTCCTTCTTGGCTATCTTCTTCTGCCTATTTTGCTTTTTTTTTGCCCTCTTTTGCCCTCTTTTTCCTAAGAGCATTCCCTTAATAAATCATTTTCAGAAGAATTTCAATCCTGGGCTCTACTTCTAGGAATTCTAACTTAAGATACCCTCTTCTACTGTTAACTATACTGGAGAAATCTTTTATCCACCTGTATCACTCTGACCCAGACGTAATAGTATGCACATGAAAAGTTGAATAGACTAAGGTTTACAATTAAAAAAAAATCCTAAAATCTCTCCTCAGTTTATTACTATGGCAAAGGCTTTTATGCATTTTCAATTCTCAACTTTACTATAACTGATGACCATTATCCTATTCTTGTTATTCTCCAAACCTTCCTCTCTACTGATGTCAACTATTTAAAAAAAAAATAATTTTATTGATTGATTTTTGGCTGAGCTGGGTCTTCATCGCTGAGTGGGCTTTTCTCTAGCTGCAGCAAGCAGGGGCTATTCTCTAGTGGCAGTGCACAGGCTCTAGGGCATGTGGGCTCGGTAGTCGCTGCACGTGGATTCAGTAGTTCCGGCTCGCAGGCTCTAGAGCACCGGCTCAATAGTTGTGGCACGTGGGCTTAGTTGCTGAGCAGCACATGAGATTTTCCCGGATCATGGATGAAATCCATGTCTACTGCATTGGTAGGCAGATTCTTTTAACACGAAGCCACCAGGGAAGTCCCTCAACTACTTTTTAAAACATTATGATCATGTTACTACCTTGCTTAAACATTTTGGTGACTTTCCACCATTGCCTGGATAAAGTCTTGACCATCTAGCATAACATACAAGGCTTTGTTTATTGGCCAGCAATTTGGAAATGAATTCTAATAGACTCTTCCCCTTATATATGGCCTGCACAACATGTGCTACAGTCAGACTCAACTACTTATTCCATGAATAAGACTTGCTCTGGTTTGAATCCATACAATTTCTTCTCCTTTGGATTGCCTCTTTTCCTCTTCTGCTCAAATGTATCTGCTTATATTTATACTTTACAGCTTATTTATCAACATCTCTGTGAAACTGTTATTGACCAACCCAGCACTTCTTTCCAAATTCCAGGAAGAATTAATAACTTCCTTCTTTTTACTCTTCTATGCCTGTGTTCTGATGCTTTTCATATTTTTGTTTTGTGATTGTTTATTAACATGTCTATCTCCCTCACATAAATTTGAATTTTTCAAGGGTCATGTGATTTATTTTTGTATCTGTAATAGTTATCACACGGCTTAGCACTGTATTCTTAAAATATTTATATATATTTTTTTATAAAAATAAAACAATATGTACACATTTGTAAAGAGAATGCTATGCTAGGCCATGTGATAATTATTATCACATGCGTATATGTATAACTAAATGAAGAGATTGGCTTGCTTTTAGATAGCCTCTCAGCCTGACAAGTTGACCTGTTCTAGTTCCTGCCTTTAATCTTTTGCTCTTGTTGGAGATTTGGAAACTGAAGGAAGTCTTTGGATAACTGTTTGTTCATCTAAATCAAATGGCTGTCCACACACCTCAGTCCATCATTGCATGAATCTATATAACTTTACTTCCCATGCCTTACACCAGTGATTTGTAACAAATGGGGCAAAGAAATAAATGGCCTAGTGGCAATAGCAAGCCTGAAATTTAGCTAGGAAACCTAAATGCAAGCCTACATTTTGTCTCTCCTTGAAAGTGAATGACAGGGAGAACAAAAGAAAACTGCTTTACAAGTAGCCAGCTCCCACCTCCTTTTTAACTTGTCTGCATTGTAGTCACTCTGGAGGTCAGTTTAATTGGCAGTGTTTTCGATTCACCTAGACATTCAAGTAAGCAGAAGTAATGCTAAGTTTTCAGCTTTTCTAAAAATATTATTTCTCTATATTTTTGGGAGGTTAGTATGTAGATGTAGCCTTAAGAAGTTCAAATAAATATGTTTGAAAAAAATCCCCAGCATATTATTATTAATTGTATTAGATCTTAGAATAATTCTGAATGTAAAGATAATAATAAAAGATACTTCATTATAGGAAACTCAGTGGTTAATGTGGCATAAAGCCTGGTTATGAGAATCTGACCTGATAATTTCACTCTTTTCCTCCAGCTACATTCTCAGCTTCAGCTCCTCTAGCTCCCTCTGACTTCAAAGGAAACACTGCATGAAGAGGGAGGGTACACAATAGAAGAATTGATCCGATTATCCTCCTGTTTGGAAATGAGTAAAGATTATAGATATGTCTTCTTCTTTCTGTGCTTTGGACTACACAACACCAATTACCTCAAGCAAAACCCCCTACCCAGGCTAAGGCATAGATTTGGATTATACCAAAATTGCCTAAAACTGGAAACAAGATATTAATAATAATCCATAATAGGGTGACATAATGTAATACATGTTTATTTTCATTGGCTTTAGCTGGTACAACAAAAAAAGTAAATTAGTTTAGAGATTTAAATTTTATATTTATTATACCCTGACCTTTCTTGCTCTTCCCTCACCACTTTATATTATGAATGAGGTAATTAAAAAGAGTCTACTTCTTTCCTGTTCTACTTAGCACATATTTGCCCTCTGAATGTGTTTGTGTGCTTGTGAATGTGTTTGTGTGTGTGCATTGATTATTTTAACCAATGTTTGAAAATGAATTTGGAATGCTAAAGGTCAAAGGAATGAATTAGTCTGACTTGGTAATTAAAAGACCATGCATGAAGTATTAGCCAGGAACAGCCATTAGATTTTTCATTCTCAACCTAAAATGAAAAGGCAAGCATAATAATCTCACATCACCTCTGAAAATTATGTCAGGAAATGTTTTCTCAGAGCCAGCTACTGGTCAAGACTTACATCAAGTTAAACAAAACAATGCAGGATCAGGGAATCTGGAAGGGCCAAAACAGAAGATTGTTAGCCCTTCTGCCTGAAATGCATAATAATACTTCCTGTTTGTATTGCAGGTGCTTACCATTACCTGAAAGCATAAGCATGTATAACTTACATGTTAGGGACTAAAAGCTTAGGTCCCACTCATCCTGTTTAGAACTATTTTCTATAGAGGTTAATCAATGCAATTTGAACTACCAAATGAAAACAACAACAGCAACAATAACAACACAATCCCCAGTGGACCAATCTACTTGAAGTTGTGTTTTACCAAGCTTCCAGAGTATTGGGGATTATCTAAATTACAAAAGAAGTATGTTAACTATTGATGAATTGTATCAAGTATTGGCTTGCTTTCTCTACTTTGGCCACACCATGTGGCTTGTGGGATCTTAGTTCCCTGACCAGAGATTGAACCCAGGACCCATGGCAGTGAAAATGCTGAGTCCTAACCACTGGACTGCCTGGGAATTCCCTAGGTTGCTATTTAAATGTGTTTAATAGAGACTCCACTTCCTTTATGAGAGTCTGTATTAGTCAACCAAAGCTGATGGCAATAGTAATAGCTGGAGGTTTGACTTCAAAATGCTTTAGTTTGAGCTGCTTTTGTTCATAAATACAGAAGATTGCAGATATATAATATGAAGGTAGTGTTGTCATTACTAAAAATAGTTTAGAAATATATCAAATGTAAAGAGTTTTTTATGAATTGATTGATGGAGTAAGCTCCCAGCTACAGTGATTTGTCATTTTTCACCCAGCTTTCAGGCTTGAGTTACCGATGCCCCAAGAAACCACAAAAGAAACTTGAACACAAACCTTTCAACCAGGTAAGTCCATAGTTTATAAGTGGCAATGAATGACATTTCCTCAGGAAAATCTTGGAAATGACCAATGTCGCACATTTTATTAATCTATGTTTAACCTGAAACCTAGAGACTAACTCCCCTCTCTTCCTGTCTTCAAAATTTCTATTACCAAATGTACTATGTTGAAGTTTACATGACAGGCCATTTCAACACTTTTGTTTAGTTAGATGGAAGTGCATCACTTTTAAAGAAAAGCCCTATTGCCAAAAAATATAAACAGCTCTAACTTTGATTAATATAAATATTTAAAAACCAGAACATTCTGTTACATCTTACAAAAACAATTCTGATGTAGCTGATGGGAAAGAAAAAGTGCTTTCATACATTAGACAAATTCAACAAAATGCAGCTGCAGAACAAAATTTTAAGTAAATATGAATTGTTTGTCTTTTCACAGGGCTACAGTATTTACTTAAATGGAGTTATTTTAGAACACTTTATGCTTCATTAGAAAAACAAAGTTTTTTTGTTTCATTTCTGAAGTATTTAAATTTTAAAGTCCTCCAATTAAAAAACACCATTAAAATTATTCCTTCTGCCCAGTTTCGGGTTTGCTAATAAGCCACTGCACAAGAGATGTGTGAAATGAATAGATGAAGAAAAATGTTGACAGCAAAAGCGAGGTCTGAAGGGTGAAGTTAGTTTATTAGGCCCTGTTTGTCACGAATGGCCCTGCAGCACGTATAAAAGCAGACCCCTCTACCTTAGAAGATTAATTCTGAAGGAGGCACTCTTGGGTCAAAGTATACATAAGCGTGTGCCTAATCTCAGAGAAATCAGGCTATTTTCTCACAGCAATTAAGCAGAGGTCTGGGGTTTCACCCACAGTGTATTTAAACACAGGATACATTAAACCCCAAAGTATTAATATCTTTGCTCTGCAAAATTGCCCAGGAAATAGATTTTGTCCTTTTTCAAATGAAAAGCAAGGCAAATTAACACAATAACTTGATTCTTAGCTTAGTTGCTTGAAATAAAGAGTGTTGTATTTTCTAATTGCAAATGTCTTATGTACATAAGGACAATTCTTACTTTACAACAGAATAAGAGTCACACGGTTCCTTATTCCTTTAATCTAAATAACAAATCTAAGAAGTTTGCAATAAAATGTATTGTTTTAAACTATAATTAAATTTCTTATCCAGGTTATGTTAAAAATCAGCTCCTTATAAAAATCGAAGAAGTCGCTGTTTACCACAAACTAAATGTCACAGCTGGGAAGCTTTATGACCTATGTAAAGAGAAAAGAAGTAAACGGAAAACTTAAGCAATCAAGCATTCAGAGAGATTGCTTTCTGCAGAGATTTTTCTTAAAAATTTTTTTTTTCATATACATATCTCAGGTCGAAATCTTATCTTCTAGAGAAAATTACTGCTAGCTTAAAACACTGCTTCAAAAATGCTAAACAACAAAATAGCTTCTATTTGCTGTGTATCAGTTCCCTATGGGCAACATTTTTCATAGTAATAAACCACTACCTTTATTCAAGTCTTAAAAAAACACCCTTCTGTATTAAAAAAATGTTGCCCATATTATTATTGTTATTTCTCTTTTTTCTCACATATCAGGTTAATATTCTATTTTATTGTTAAACCAAAAAAAAATTTTTTTTTTTTTTTGGCTTTTGGAGGGAAAAGCCAAGGAGGGAAATTGCTCTTGGAATAGAAAAGGATAGAAATAAATAATGTTTCATTGATATAGCTGAATCAATAGGTATTTCATTCCTGTAAGAGTTTCTAGAAACACACGTTTGGTATATGATCCAGTGAGAAATCTTGCAACCCATGACATATGGACATGTTCTTAGAAATTAATAGGACTGAAAGAATGAATCAGATGTGGGATGGCATGCATGTGTGTCCTAATGTTTCCTCCCTAAAGCTCCACTGTTGCTTTTAGGAGGAGCTGAGTGCTTAACCACGCTATAAATGATCTGGGCACGTTTTGATGTGTGCTGTGCTGTGTGAGAAGGCATGCAATCTGAATTTTAAGAAGGATAGTTTTACTAGGACCAATGACTTTAATAGTACTTCTTGCTGACATCACTGGCAAATTGGTCTACTCTGTAACCTTTAAAAGTGCAGCATATCCCAAAATGAGTTACTTATTAAACAAGTGTTCTTTTTTTGAGTGCAACTGACCTTTAAATGATTATTTCTCAGAACTTGCAACAAAGACTCTCACCTATCACCTTTATACTTTTGATGCTACAGTGAGTAGATTCATAACCTTTTCACAACACTTAACATGCCACACAACATGGAATTATAAACGCTAATGAACACTTTCTTTTAAGGGGAAGTGCTATTTATTAAATTGTTGCAGCACACAGAAGCCATGGAGAGGTATAACAATAAATCATTATTTTGATCAATCATCAACCATTTTAGAAAATATTTATAACTCCAAAGCACCAGAGAGTTAAGTTATTGCTAAGGGAGTTTCTCCTGAAGTTTTCTCCCCTCAACTTCCAAGGGATATACATATATGTAGAGGATTGGGAGCACAAGTTAAATAGTTGTATTTGATAGAAAAAAATATTGTCTTTAGGTTCAGGAACTTGTACAATATTTGTAGTCAATTTAAACTAAATCTACAGATAACTAGCACACTACCACTTTTTACTAAGTAGAAGGAAAGCTTTTGAAATGCCAAAAGTGTTGATGGAACATATACATATCCTCTATAATGTTAAAGATTTTAAGATTATGCTTTCCTCAGAAATAGACACTTTTGTAAAGACATAATAGGTATAATCGAGTCATGGTTTTCCTTAATTAAGTGAAGATGGTAATTATAAATTTATTCTTCAGGAATCAAATAAAATCTCCACAAATTTTCAAGAGCTCATGTTTTCTGGAGCTCTCTCTGAGTGTTAGGAGATCCATGTTATTCAAGTCCCAGATGAGCTTTTGTTGAGCAGATAGCCTATTTACTCCTTAATAGAGCTGCTGAATCTGTTAAAGGTCTCATTAGCCTAAATATTTTCCCGTTCACAAAGGAACAATATTCCAATTTTGAAAAATTTCTTAATCTGAAAGATTCAAGCCCTGGATCAGGGTACTAAGGTCATATTTTACACATATTTTACTGTAACAGTAAGATACAGGTGCCTGCTCATGTTCAATAATGAACTTATTTCTTGCAAATTTGACCTTATTTATAAAATACTGTTTTAGAAAGGTGTTGGGCTCTTAAAATTTTAAAATAGCAACTCTCCACCTAATAAAAGGGTATTTTTCACTTGTGTGTTCTCTTTTTCTTCTTTTCCCACATCTCTTACAAAGTGAACAAATTAGAATGAATTACAGAGAAATCTGAGAAAACTTTCCCAAACAATGAAAAATAACCGTTTTGAAATAATGTTCACTTACAATTTTCTTTTCGGCTCTGACTTGGTAATATTTTGCAAAGCATGAGGGGCAGCCACAAAGCTTCATTTGAGAAATCAAACTTAATGTCCTTTGGAATCATTGGGCTCTAAAAGAAAAGAATAGCAGAGATATGACTGATTTGGCTTCCTTTAATTTACAAAAAGGCAAATGAGTTATTTTATTGGCATGTAATCACAAAGAAAAATACAGAGACTTAAGATTAAACTGACTCATTGTCAAGACGTACAGGGTCTTATTCATTAATTATGATAGCTGCTGACAAACAACAGAAGAAAACCAACAATACTGGATAAAATAACCATCAAGGGTTTCTATGTCTGGAAACTATTTAAATTCTTGAAATTGAATATTTATGATGAGTGATGCTCCTCTCATGTATACCATATTCTTCCCCGCTCTCGGCTCTGACTGCATTCAGAAACCCAAGATGCTCCTATCCTTTTTTCACACCCACTTTTCTCTTGGCTTCGTCACAGCCTTCTCTGCTAACATCATGTGTACTGAGAAGTGAACACCCAGGTCACTGGCAGATTCTCAAGTGCCCCCTCATCTTGTGATACTCATTTCCGTCCTAAAAAAAATAGTTCAGCTTCAACATCCTTCCTGCCCTTTCACAGGCAGCCCGCGTGAAAGAGTTGTGAAGTTTGCTTTGCACTTATCAATAAAATGTAAACCAGCATGGGCTGACCTCTTTGGGGTTAGTGAACCCACGTTGTCTTTGAGCACAGACAAGACTTTGGCCACAGATGTGACTGGTTAACTGTACAAGCAAGGAGGATAAATCCACATAACAATACTTCATTCACCAAGGAAATCTGCAGTGGATTACAGCTTCTCTATGGTTAAGTCTGGTCTTAATTTACTGCTTTTATTCAGTTTTCAACCACAAACGAGCCCCTTATGAGGCATTCACTGTGCAGAATTGACAACTCTTTTTATCTACTTGAAAAATATTTTTGGATAATAATTTATGGTTACAAAATATTTTAAGCAGTTTGAACAGTTATATTATATTCTTTCAGTGTTTAATGATGCAGTATCCCCTATAAAAGTGGAATGCCAGGCAATTTGGTAATTTTACATATAGTATTTATAACAACAGAGCAATTTGGCCATATAGAAACACAAATCACACACACAAAGAAACTCTACGTATTTCATAGAAATTTTTAAAAATACATTTTTGAAAACTTTTAAATTGAATCTCAGGAGAAAATCAGCATCTAGAACAGCATCTAAAGACCATGAATATATGTGAAAAATAATTTTGGCAAGCATTGTATTTTATTTATGGATTATTATATTTAAAATAGCTTTTGTTGAACATCCTTCAGAAGGAAAAATATAAAACAGCAAGGAGAGTTCATACGCTGTTTATATTACATGAAACCAAAATGTGAGGGTAGGTTTGTACTCTTTTACCATCAAACTTATTTTTTTAATCTATGTCCTGAATTAATGCTGTCTTTTAAAAAAATTCATCTGAAGGTGCTCATTATTATTGGGCATAGAGTGTTTTTGAAAACTGATTGCTAGTAACCGAACTACTGTGAAAATCTCAAGTGGGCTGAAAACATCAAATACATTTAATAAGTGGCAAGTGCCTGTATCAGAGTTTGTCATTTAAATGCTCATCTTCTAGCATTGCCAATCACTGACATTTATATCTGGAAATGGGACTTATGTAAATGGAATGCATTTTATAAATGAAGACAATAGAAGCAGTGTGGTTGATGTTCTTAGAGATGAGTTACTTTTGCATTGCTTTAGATTAATTTAAACCATGGGTACACAAAGCTTTATAACTTTCCTCTTGGCAGAATTTGAGCATTTAGACTATTTGATACTGAGGGATTTTTCCCATTGCAGGATGAACTCCATGAATATAAACAAAGGAAAACATTTGACTGAGGTACTTGCTGTGTTTTGCTCATTAGTAGCTACACTGTCTTGAGCAGGGAATGAGTGTTTAGGGAAAAGCAGTCTTGGCAATAACAAAAAAGGACATTGCCTTTACAAGGAATAACAATTTATGGTTTCCTAAAACATGTCTCCTCAAGTGCCAGATGTAAATCATATTTAAAAAAAACCCAAATTATGTGTGTGCTTCAGAGGGGAAAACTACACAAATGTGCAATAGAAAAATAATGAACTGTGTCACTTTGGTTAGTTAAGCAATTATTGCTTCTTTGTAGACTCAAATGCTGTTTGGTTTTTTCATCATAAAAACAGGTGGGGCTTGTTTTTTTGTTTATTGTTGTTGCTGGTTTGTAATTTTGCTTAGAATAATTCTTCATGTTTTTGTTCTTGTTATTTTAAATTTGTTATGTCCTGCCTCTGGTCTGATAGTTAGGTTTCATTACTTTCCTAGATGTTCTAATGAAAGTGTAAAAGGAAAGATTAGAAAGATCATAAATTAGACAACAGAAGCATCAGATTCAAGTGCCACTTAACATAATCCTCAAATCATTCATATTAGAATAGTTTCATTAAAATATTACAGCTACCTTCTGTTGTTTATGGCAAACATATTAACATACAGATAAGAGCAACTTTGTCATAGATATAGAAGTTTGAATTATGACAGCAGCAATGAACTAACCTCGTTAGTATGGGAAAAATACTTTCTAATCATCAGCTGTGGGTCAACTAGCATAAGATTTCAGGGAAGATTTGGTGCATTCTCTGCAATCCACTTGGCACACAGACCCCTAATGTTCCTCCATCATTTACATTATATCCTGAGTGCCCAGATGCTGGTCTCATTTCTCCTTCCTCTTCCTGCCAAGCATTATATGTGAAGAGTGGGAGGGTCATTTAACAATGAATTTCCCCATTGTATAACCATTACAAAGCTATCCAGGCTAAATAACTTGTTGTTTTTTAAGTCACTGTGCAATTTCAAGGTTTTAATGGTCCTTAAAATATAATACCCTATGTCATTTATTTCCTGAAGTGAAAGCTAGTGCCAACCTTTGGAATTCATGTAAAACAAGTGGTTCAATATGTTTTGAAGAAAGAATGAAAATGATAAGCAATTAATCTACCCTAAATGCTTTCCTAATGGCTTGCGCCTTTTCTTACTGATTTTTGTAATACGGATTTATTCAAAAGAAAAATCAAAGAAAACATACATCCAAATCTTTCTGTAGTGCCTTTGCTAGAGTGAAACTCACACACGGTGAGGCAGGAAACTCTGAACATCTAAATAATTTTAGAACAATTTAGAAACGAAGGTGTTTCTGGTTGAATAGTAGCAACTTGATTTTTTTTCCCCCTGTGTCTTGAGGCTATGCGAGAAGGGAAAGATTTGAGACAGGAAACTGGGTAAACGAGCATAGAGAACAGGCTAATTTCCTAACAGGATAATCTTGCAAATGACACCTGGTTTCGGAAGTGAAGTTGTCTTAGTCTGACCACTAATTCTCAGAGGCACGGGCTTTAGAATTAGCACAGGCGAGAGACATCATTGAGGCTCAAGACCCCACTACAAAGCAGAGCTAAGTTTGGCTGATGTGTCTGGCGAGAACAGAGGAGACCTGCTAAAAAAATCATATTGTTCGAGAAACATGTATGGGCTGAGGAACCCTTGTTGGAGGACCACATGGAACATACAGATTGAAGACCAGGGAGTTCAAGAGTAGAAGGGACTGAATTTCAATGGTTAGTGGGGCCAAGAGAACTTAGAGCCTGGCACAGATTCACTCAGAGTGTTAATAGCTGAGGACTACAGATGAAAATATCATGATTTTTCCAACTCAACAGAGATTATATCTTCTTTGGCAGTAGTGCAGGACAGAAATGGGGATCCAAAGTTACAGAAATCAGTAGAAGGTTGGACTTAA
This sequence comes from Aepyceros melampus, assembly GCA_006408695.1. Lineage (NCBI taxonomy): Eukaryota > Metazoa > Chordata > Mammalia > Artiodactyla > Bovidae > Aepyceros > Aepyceros melampus. Next base: position 306,445 of record SJXQ01012060.1, on the reverse strand, counting down.
AAGAGTAGAATTAAAAGGCACAATGCAAAAGACAGAGATCTTGCTCTTGCTGCTGCTGCTAAGTCATTTCAGTCGTGTCCGACTCTGTGTGACCCCATAGACGGCAGCCCACCAGGCTCTGCCATCCCTGGGATTCTCCAGGCAAGAACACTGGAGTGGGTTGCTATTTCCTTCTCCAGTGCATGAAAGTGAAAAGTGAAAGGGAAGTCGCTCAGTCGTGTCCGACTCTTCGAGACTCCGTGGACCACAGCCTACCAGGCTCCTCTGTCCATGGGATTTTCCAGGCAAGAGTACTGGAGTGGGGTGCCATCACCTTCTCCGTCTTGCTCTTGAGTAAATGCCAAATGACTCTCAAGAGCTTTTGCATGTTAGGATACTTCAAGAGACATTCCTTGTAGGGAAATGATAACCACGCCTGAAAGGAAAAGCATGGGATCCGAAAAGCTGATGTATATGTAGAAGACTGGGACTGAGACTGAGATCATGCTTTCCTATTTCTTAGTGAGAAAGTACTGATGATGAAATAATTTTATAATATCACAATTATTACAAAATAATGACAATTGTATATATATATATATATATATACAAGTACATGCAGTTAAGGAATGATGCTAAAGCTGAAACTCCAGTAGTTTGGCCACCTCATGTGAAGAGTTGACTCATTGGAAAAGACTCTGATGCTGGGAGGGATTGGGGGCAGGAGGAGAAGGGGACGACAGAGGATAAGATGGCTGGATGGCATCATGGACTCGATGGACGGAGTCTGAGTGAACTCTGGGAATTGGTGATGGACAGGGAGGCCTGGCATGCTGAGATTCACGGGGTCGCAAAGAGGTGGACATGACTGAGCGACTGAACCGAACTGAACTGAACTGTATATATATATACACACACACATGAAAAGTGAAAGTGTTGATCAGTCATGTCCGACTCTTTGTGATCCCATGGACTGTAGCCCACCAGGCTCCTCTGTCTATGGAATTCTCCAGGCAAGGATGTTTGGAGTGGGTAGCCATTCCCTTCTCCAGGGGATCTTCCTGACCTAGGGACTGAACCCGCATCTTCTGCATTTCAGGCAGATTCTTGACCGTCTGAGCCACCAGAGAAGCCCTATATGTGTATATTTATATATACTTAAATTAATTATTTGGTAAAGGTATATAGCATTAACCAAATTGCTGAATTAATCAAGAACAAGAAGTCTAGTTGCCAGAGTCCCAAGGTGTAGAACACCAATTCAGCCGTCACGTAAAAACACACACTTAGTGGGTATGTGAAACTAAGCATTTCATCATAGTTTTGGCACCCAGCAAAGACTGGCCCCAACTGAATCTGCTGTACACCCTGTAACTCGGATGATCACTACATGCCTGTCAACTGAATGGGGTTACTCTCTGATTGGCATATTGCCAAGTAACCCAATTTTAGAATAGCACAAATTTTAATTATATGCTTCATTTAACTGACACTTGTCCTTGGAGGCTGTCATTAAATGTTACAAGCTATGATGTGGAAAATATTATTACCTATTATTTATAGACAGGCAAAAATAAGTGAGAGAGAAAGAAAGGCTGAGAGTTTTAGAGGAATGATAGATTTGTAAGACTAGAGATTACTCTGGGCTTACCAGGTGGCTCAGTGGTAAAGAACTCACCTGCCGATGCAGGGGAAACAGGAGATTTGGGTTTGATCTCTGGGTCGGGAAGGTCCCCTAGAGTAGGAAATGGCAACCCAGTCCAGTATTCTTGCTTAGAAAATCCCATGGACAGAGGAGCCTGGCGGCTACAGTCCCTGGGGTCATGAAGAGTCACACACAGCTGAGTGACTGAACACACAGGCATGAAGAGATTACACTTGCAAACCAGAGCACTGTATTGCTTCCCTAGAAAATTGATAGAAAGTGAAAACCCAGATCACTGAAGTGTTAGGTATGGTTTTACTAAATATCCACCTCGTCCATCATTTCATGTTGTGGGTATACTATACCACTCTTTTCCTGAGTAAAGTGGGAAAAAAATACCTCTGAAGTAAAATGTTTGACCTTGAGAAGGCATCAGTTGTAAAAATAAATTCTTTCAATTTAAAGAGAAAAAGTGTAGTGAGGAAGGTGTTCGGGTATAGATGAAACTCAATAGATAATGGGTCAATCATCATTGAATTTGGATAGCAGATACATTAGGTTTTGTTACACTATTGTTTATTTTAGTGTAAATTCAGAATTTTCTGTAATAAGAAGTTAAAAGAAATTCAATCTAGAAAAGCATTTAGATACTTGTCCAAATTTATTGGGGCCAGTTAGCTCATTTTATATTGCAAAATTTGGCCGTAAACAGGAGAAAGGAAAGCTTATATTAATTACATTATATTACTATACTCATGTTAATGATCCCACTGTAACCATACCAAGTTCTCCTAAAATTGGAAAACAAAAAAATCCATATATATTTTTCTAGCTTCTGCATTCACAGGCAGTCTTTTTATAACAGCCATGGGTTTCTATACTGAGTGCAAAATATGCTTCCCGTTTAAATCAAATTTAGATTTAACTAAAATAATTAGCCCTCCATTCTATTTCTAATGGAAATGTAAGACTCTTCACTATTCAGAGATAGTAGCACTATTAAATACTGCTGCTAACAGTGATTTATATGAAATAATTAGCAGACTGTTTCTCTTGTAGATACATGCAGAATTTGTCCTAAACCAAAGGCGAAACAATAATAAAAACTACTGCCTTTTAACCTTTCCTTGAATTTAAATAAAAAATGTGTACTGGAACTGCACATTAATAAAGTCTGTTAAGTTGGAAGAATATTTTACATTCATCTGTAGTTGATCAGACAGGTTCATGACCTCAGTAAAATTGCTCTAGCTCCTGCAGTTCTTAAGCCGGCATGGGGGATGACACAAAATATTATTTTATGATTAGAAAATTTTACCAAAATTGACAAAAACAAAGAAATACATTCCAATATTGAGCACATGCTCTGAAATTAGCACATATAAAACTAAAGATATTGAATGAATTGACTTTTATTCCTCTAGGTGCCTTAGAAAGAAGTAACTAAAGAAAACTAAATATAACACAGTGGCTTTAGCCTTAATATAGGGATCTTAAGAGTCAGCCTCTACTTTTTGCCTGGATGTACGCACAAAAAGGGACTACATCTTGTTTCACAATTTTCTGAGTTATATGGCAATGAAAAAAATATGTAATATTTTTCATTTAAAATATTTTTTCTCAGGAAATGCAGTTTTGGAAGCATCCTAGTATTTATTTTTTATCCAACTTATCCCCAAATTTCCTGTTGAATGACACTGTGTGAGAGTCATTACCATGCAGGGTATTGCTGCTAGCAGGTCCCACTAAAGTGGTAAGTTCTGTTGCATCTCCATCACTCTGCCTGAGAAAATTCCATCTGCAGAGCTGATTCATGCTACTTCTTTGGATCTGCTACTGGCAGCACAATAAGGGATGAATGAAATAAGCACTCAGCAGCTGAATGCCCTTAAAGACCACTTGGGAACTTTATTTGGTGCCAAATGAAGTGACCTGCCAGTGTCAGCTGTGGGAAGCATATTGTACTGGGCTCTGCAGTCTGTCCTTGTTGCCTATTCATTTCTAAGGAAATTTTCAGGTATTGAATTTTAATCCATGATGCCCAATTATAATTTGGGACCCTTTTACATTAGAGACTGGGCTTCACACCATTTGGCAATTAAGTCAGAGCCACCTAATACATGATTTTAATTTCCGGAAAAGCAGGTGCTTCCTTTGGTAAGTCACCAGTCTCTGATTTTCCTTCTTTTCCTTAAACCATTTTCTTTTCATACCTCCTTACCCCGCTTCTGTAAGTATTCACTGCATGTTAGATGATTTTCCTATTTAAGCCTGTAGGGCTTCCCATAGACTTCTTTTAAAAGTGCTTATAACTTAAAATAAAACCATTCTGTAGATATCTGTTTGATCTCCACTTTGTAATAACTTATTACATTGCTTTTGAAAGCAATCTGAATAAAAACTTGTTTACAACATTATCTAACACTTGTAATTATGAAGTGTGACTCCTGAGAAATAATTATTGTCTGCATTAACTTTGTCTTCTATTTTCACCAATTCAATAAAAGACTTCTTGACAATTAAAAAACTAACCTATAGCTGATTTATATTGATGTCTGGTAGAAACCAAAACAATACTATAAAACAATTATAATTCAATTAAAAATAAATTAATTAATTTAAAAACCTATTGTTTGAATTTCTTTAAGGCTCTATGTCTGCTGCAAACCTACTTCGTTGTTGAAAATACGTATTTGAGAGGTTACCTTATAATTTGAAATACTCAAGTAATACAGTGCCTGATTTGCAGACAAATAGTATATAAATCCTGAGAAGGCACTGGCACCCCACTCCAGTACTCTTGCCTGGAAAATCCCATGGGTGGAGGAGCCTGGTGGGCTGCAGTCCATGGGGTCGCTAAGAGTCGGGCACGATTGAGCGACTTCACTTTCACCTTTCGCTGTCATGCATTGGAGAAGGAAATGGCAACCCACTCCAGTGTTCTTGCCTGGAGAATCCCAGGGACGGGGGAGCCTGGTGGGCTGCCGTCTCTGGGGTCGCACAGAGTCGGACACGACTGAAGCGACTTAGCAGCAGTAACAGCAGTAATATATAAATCAAGGGGCTTTCCAGATGGCCCAGGGGTAAAGAATGCACCTGTTAATGCAGAAGCAGCAGGAGATGCAGGTTCAGTATACAGATCTGGAAGATCCTCTGGAGGAGGCAGTGGCCACCCCACTCCAGTACTCTTGCCTGGAAAATCCCACAAGCAGAGGAGCCTTGTGGGTACAGTCCATGGGGTCGCAAAGAGTCAGACATGACTGAACGACTGAGCATGCATGCAGTATATAAATCAAACTCTACCTAAAGAGAGGTTCCCCTACCATACACATGCACTAAGACGGTGTGGTCTTACCTTCCAAAACTACTTTGTGCAAGATTGAGCCATTAGCAGTAGAGTCAATAAAGAGGAGACTGGGGAAAGAAATGTCAGTGTGCTGCTGGTGACGGTTTTGTTAGTCCTTCTATCATGATGAATGAGATGCCTACTTCACTTTTGCCATCACCAGACATGAATTATAAAACACTGTTGAAATATTCTTGCTATGATGGTCACCAGTAGGGTTAAAATTTTGATCATACATAGACCTAAGTCACTGGAAAGAGAAGTAGGTAAAAGGGAGAGGAAGCCAAAAAATAAATAAATAAACAGAGTAGGAAAGGGTAAATAGGAGTTTTGAAGAAATAGAAAGAGGAAGGTATTGGAGGAACGGAAAGAACAAAGGGTGCTTAAGTTCGGGACACTACTGAGTGTTAACATCAATTGGCATAATCTGGTCCGCCTCCTGCTGTGCTCTACAGGCTGCGACTACAGATGCCTCTGTTGCCTTGCTGGGCTCCCTGGAATACTATCGGATGATCATCTGAGGATTAGTAAAATCTGATAGTCTTTAATGGGACCATGGGCAAATGCTTATTTTAAAACGAGCAAAGTAACCAAATTCTGAATTTGAAAAATGAAAAATTGGAGAGCTCTGTAAAAAAACACAGTTACTTATAAAAGTTATTTAATATTTCATTTAAAGAACTGGCTCTCCTACAATATAATTCATGTGATTTGACTAAAACATACAGAATTGTATGCGGTAGTGTTTCACAAACTATATTCTGAAAAACATTCATATCCTGTTTCCTTAAAAAAGAGCATACCCTTGTCAAATACATTTCAAGACACTAAACCATATTTGCTCTCTGGGTGAACTGCAATGTTTATTACTATATTATAGGCACTGAGAAGTCCTGCAATGAAAAAAAAAGCTGTTTATTTTTGAACCCAACATTTTACACAATATTTGGCTTTGAAACTTTTCTCTTTAAAACACCATTAAATAATTAGCATTCTCTGGAACACAGTTATAAAGCAGTATTAGTGTTTATGATTTTGTTATTGTTGCTTTTGTTTTGAAAAGTAGAAATAGCTGAAATGCATAGTAGGTCTTATCTTTGGGGCTAAACATTAAAGTTTACTACATCTGATTAATGTTTAATTTGTTAAGTTGGATATGAAACATATCTTATGACATGTTCATTTTTACCATGCTTGTTTGTTTTATTTTATTCTTTTGTATCCCCCATCAGCCTCTAAAAGGGCTTCCCAGGTGGCTTAGTAGTAAAGAATCCTCCTGCCAATGCAGGGGATGAAGGAGACATGGTTTTGATCCCTGGATCCGAAACATCCTCTGGAGAAGGAAATGGCAACCCACTCCAGTATTCCTGCCTGTTCTTGCCTGGGGAATCATTAGACAGAAGAGTCTGGCAGGCTACAGTCCATGGGGTTGCAAGAGAGTCGGACACAATTTAGCAATTAAACAACAATATCAGCCTCTAAGTAGATTAAGGGCAAGGTCTATGTTTTGTTTTTCAAACAGAAAAACTTCCACAGTGCTTGACATACTGTAAATATTCAATAAATATTTGAATGAATGAACACTTTAGTAGATATCTTTAAGATACAGATATAAGCACATTATAATATAAGTTTCAAAAAAATAACTTCTGGCCTCAAAGTAAAAATAATAGAAGTGAAGGTGAGAAAGACTAAATTGAACTGGTCTTTAATAACTTTGTCAGAGGCCAATAAATTCCTTACCAATTATTCCGTTGTCTGATGCTTCATTGCTCCTCTTTTCTGCTCTATTTGAAGTCAATGTTCATTCTATTCTATAATCTTCCAATTTGTTTTTAAGTCTTTATATCTTCAATTATCTTTCAATAGCTATTTCTTACATGCCCTTTGCTTTTCCTAGAATGACTTCTTAAAAGCAAAACTACAGTGCACTTCATATATCACAATATTTTCTGACAAACTTGTTGAAGAGACAAGAAAAGGCAGTGAAGGCCTAACAGTGAGAAAAGTGTGATACAGAATAGGTGAAATGTTTAATTCATTCAACAAATATTTATTGAGTACCTATTCTATGCTGGCCGCAGTGCATAAAGTCTAGACAATTCAAGGTCAGCTGAAAATATGAAATATTCATCAGATAGATATCAACAGAATTAAGAATTATATAAATTTCATCCCCACTAAATCAGCTTATACTCTAGAATGACTTGATATTTTTAGAACAATGATTTGATGGGTAAATTGTTTGTCTTATCTATTATGTTCTGTTTTTACTGAGGTTCATCTTTTCTATCTTGACAGTTCTGCCAACTTTCCCAAAATTGTACAATATTTTATGGGCAGGACAAAACCACTTAATAAGACTCTGTCACATAAAATTTAAAGTAATTTTTTTTTACCTTACATCAAAGTAATAACTGTTCAAAAGTCTACATAAAGAATGATTTTTACCAAGGATTGACAAACTATTCCCCATTGGCCAAATCTGATCTACCATATGTTTTTATAAATAAAGTTTTATTGTGAGACACACATGCCTAAGAACTTGAATATGGTCTATGACTGCTTTCATGCTCCAATAGCAAAGCTGAATAGTTGCAACAGGGAATGTATGACCTGCAAAGCTGAAAATGTATTTACTATTTGGCTCTTTACAGAAGTAGCATGCATAACCTTTGGAAATTTAGATTAGAACATAATGGTAATTTGAGTGAGAGAAAAATGATGGATTACTAAAAAATGTTCAGCATCTCCTTTTGGATATTAAGTTGTTCCAATTTATAATATGATGTGAATATTATTCTGGAAATTCTTAAGCGATAAAAATGATAACCTCATCATTAAAGATCTAAATCAGTAGCAGTAGGTATCTCTTTCAGTGCTGTTCTTTTGTTCAATACAGGTATCTGTAAGTACAGACATGAAAAGCTAGAATGCCCAAGTTTTTAGTAATATACTCTATGCTGGGAATATAGAGCTTGCCTTGGGAGGTAGTGTATTTTAACAGATATCATAGATGAACTCCAAGATGGTCTGTTTCCTGATATCCACTTACTTGTGTAGTTCCATCCTATGTAGAATAGGGCTGATTGTGTAATCAATAGGATATTGCAGAAATTATGGAGTATGACTTCTGAGTCTGGGCTACAAAAAGCATTGTGATTTCAGTTTAATTTTGGAAGAGCCAGCTACTATATCAAGAAAACACTCAAGCAGCTCTTCAGAGAAGTCCTAGTGGCAAGGAACTGAGTCATTTGCCAACAGCAGAAGAGGACCTGAGGCATCTGACCAACACATATGTGAGTGAGCCTCCTTAGAAACAGACCTTCAAGCCTCAGTTAAGCCTTAAGATGACTGCAGCTCTTGCTGACATCCTGACTACAACCTCCTAAGAGTCAGGGATCCAGAATCCCCCGGATAAATCACTTTTGAATTCCTGATCCTCAGAACCTACGAGATAATGCTGTTTTAAGTCACTAATTTTAGGGTTATTTATTATGTAACAATAATAAATCAATCTTGTGTCTGAGAGTGTGCGATCTGATGTCATATAGCTTGCATTTAAGCTTGCATCTACCACTTGCTGGATGTGTGACCTTGGGGAGTTTACTTAACTATGTTATTTACTTTTCTCATCTGTAAAAATGGGGATATAATTGCTCCAATCTTATAGAACTGTTGTGAGGAATTCAATGAAATAATGAATGAAGACTTTCTGGCATGTAGTAATTGCTAAGTAAAGGTTAACAACTATTTGCTTTTAATTATTATGAGAACTAACTCCAAGTATTCACCTCAGAATGAGTTCACTGAGTTCACTTTTTTAGGACAACTAAGTGAATACATAGTAGAATAAAAAAGAAAAAAAAAAAATACAAAAAGCTTTATCCCACATCCTAGAGTTTATTTATTTTAGAATACCTAAAGTAAATGTAGTAGATCAGTATAGAAAGCAATTAAGAGAAGACTCTATTGTTAAGATACCTGAAAACAAAGTACATATATACTATTGCATAATATTACATGCGAACAGTAGAGAATGAAGAACAGGCTGCTACCTCAAAACATAAGTAAAAACTACATAGTCTAACACTAGCTACAAATTTTAAAAAACAAAATGACACATGCAATTTTTGGTCTTATTTGCTGAAGCCTAAACCATAAATATCATTTTTTGGTAAAAGTAAAAGATAAATAGCAAAATAATACTACTCTTTGCAGATTGTTTGAGTTATCTAACCCTTCTTTAATCCAAGGGATTATTGAACAAAACCAATGTTCATTCAAAAACACTTACAAAATCTGTTGTGGATTACCAATATCATCAGTTAAACCTGTTTCAGATTTATTGCTTTCATTCAGGTTAAATAATAAAAGGGTCCATTTGTCCCACCACATGTATATACACGAATTTAGCTTTCATCATTCTCTACAAGTTTAATCCAGTGATTTATGTTTTTTAACGCATATTCAGGGAATCTCTTGAAGAAACTCATCTAGACAGACAGAAAACCTAGATGGGATTAATAGGATGTGTGCAGGATTTAAAGCTGGTTGATTCAGTTCAGAGAAAGTTAAAAAGAGAAAAAGAACATAACATTGTAACCCTGCTTGAGGTTCTAATCATTTTAATGACTTTAGCAAAAGAGAACAGGATAAGGTCAAGAAAGTTCAGAGACAATGATCTCTGTTTCTAGAAATATGTTACATGGAAGAAAAGCCATTGCTTCAACTTCTCTTTGTTAACAGCGGGGAAACATAACTCTGTTTTTCTTAGAGAAAAATCTACCTTCTATTTAAGTCATCATTTTAATGGTTAAATTTAAGATTTCAGAATTCTTGATTTTCTTTGTGAAGTCTTCACATTTCATCAACACCACAGCCAGTGAAGAAACTGAGCAGGCTGACTTTTTTTTAATGGTTTACAGCAAAGCAGTATATTACTTTGAGATCCTCAGATACCAAGTTCTCAGATACCAAAAAGTAAAGAAATACTATGACTTATCTTATTATTGATGGCTTTGCACATTTAAACATTCAGTTTAAGTCTCCCAAGAACAAATTGGAATTTGGAGACAAAAATCTTTTTCTCCTGGCAGAGTGAAGCCCATTCCACTCTATTAAGTATTTTGTTTCAATGACATTCTAATCTTTACACACATTAAGAACTTCCTTTCATAATATTGTTTTGCTTAGTGAAGAGCATTTTAACAACTACGTTCTTTTCATTAACTTCTTTCCAAACACAGAGGACAAATGGAGACTTGATAAGCATATTTCAGTGCTTCATCGGACCTGATATGTAATCCTAAGTATATTCAACCTTCATTTTGTTATAACTTCCATAATTTAGTGGAACACCTTGGCATGAAATATTTTGTGTTCATTAACTTTTAGAGAAAAAGAGAATTGCTATCTAATTGTCAGCACTTTTGACAGTGTATCAGTTGGTCTACATATTTTTCTGATTATACAGGTGACAAAGACCATACATAAGGACAAGGCAAATGGGAGATAAAATTCAGTGCTGTGCAGCAGAACTTTGTGTGTGTGTGTGTGTTTAGTTGCTCAGTCATGTCCGACTCTTTGTGACCCCATAGGCTGTAGCCTCCCAGGCTCCACTATCCATAGGATTCTCCAGGCAAGAATACTGGAGTGGGCTGCCATGGGGGATGATGGGAAATCTATTATACGTGTGCTGTCTACAGCACAGCTATGTATGGCTACATATGGCTGTGGAACACTTGAAATATAGTTAGTGCAACTAAGGTACTGAATTTTAATTTTACTTATTTTAATTTGTGGCTTATTTTAATTTAACGGTACAGAACTAGACAATTTATGTCCAGATTAAAAAAAAACAAAACAGCTAATTCTACAACTGATTATCCTTATATTTAGCTTCTGACACTCTTATTCCAACCTTGATAATGTTTAAAGTGATCAATGTTTGGATTGTTTTCAAATGTTATAAATTTAAATTTGCTAGAGAATATATGCCCTTTGAAATATTTGCATATACAGACACAGTGAGATTTATTTAACTTTTTGAATAAAGTTGAGCAGCTCAGAGGAAATTTAATTTAAATTTAGTTGTTTTAAATTTATGATTTATTAGTATAACTGAATATTTTCTTTGCTTCAAAATCATGAATAGTTTGAAATTTCCTCAAACAAGTATGAAGAATTATTTTTAGAATAAATAAAATACTGTCATATGATAATTTCCTACTTAAATGAGAAAGTATTTGTCTCAGGCAAAATATACTTTCAGATACCTAGGCTGGAAGAAGCACAAGCTGGAATCAAGATTGCTGGGAGAAATATCAATAATCTCAGATATGCAGATGACACTACTCTCATGGCAGAAAGTGAAGAGGAACTAAAAAGCCTCTTGATGAAAGTGAAAGAGGAGAGTGAAAAAGCTGGCTTAAAGCTCAGATTTCAGAAAACGAAGATCATGGCATCTGGTCCCATCACTTCATGGCAGATAGATGGGGAAACAGTGGAAACAGTGTCATACTTTATTTTTTTAGGCTCCAGAATCACTGCAGATGGTGATTGCAGCCATGAAATTAAAAGACGCTTACTCCTTGGAAGGAAAGTTATGACCAACCTAGATAGCATATTAAAAAGCAGAGACATTACTTTGCTGACAAAGGTCCGTCTAGTCAAGGCTATGGTTTTTCCTGTGGTCATGTATGGATGTAAGAGTTGGACTGTGAAGAAAGCTGAGTGCCGAAGAATTGATGCTTTTGAACTGTGGTGTTGGAGAAGACTCTTGAGAGTCCCTTGGACTGCAAGGAGATCCAACCAGTCCATTCTGAAGGAGATCAGCCCTGGGATTTCTTTGGAAGGAATGATGCTAAAGCTGAAACTCCAGTACTTTGGCCACCTCATGCAAAGAGTTGACTCACTGGAATAAACTCTGATGCTGGGAGGAATTGGAGGCAGGAGGAAAAGGGGACGACAGAAGATAGATGGCTGGATGGCATCACCGACTCAATGAACATGAATTTGGGTAAACTCGGGGATTGGTGATGGACAGAGATGCCTGGCATGGTGCGATTCATAGGTTCGCTAAGAGTCGGACACAACTGAGTGACTGAACTGAACTGAATATCATATTATTTGCTTAAATGATGACTTGAGTTCTAATAAACCTGTAGAGTGAAAGGACATAACAAATTTATACAATTTTCAATAGACTCTTGCATTTTCATAGCTGGCTGAGGTTTCAATTATTTTGTTAATATATATTGTGTCTTTGTTACTCCAGTTGTGAAACGCTTAGGCCATCATTTCATCCTTTTCTAATCTCTTCCATGATTATTACACGATTATAGGCAAGCCATTCAGATTTGGGCTTTTTGTTTGTTTGACTCCAGTTAAATGGGTAATACCATTATTATCTGCTGGTAAGTTATTTTAAAACTCTATGATTGAACAAAAGTAATCAGGATCATCTTATGACAACCAACAATATTTTTGAGGACAGGGATAGTTTCAAAGTTCATGGAAACACTCTGGAATTTTTTTTCTTCTATAATTCTCTGTATGTAAATTTCTTGTTTTGTTTGAACTTATATATGCTACCATGACCATGGAATATGTGTATTGCAGTACTCTAAATTCCTTACTTTCCATTCTCAAATTTTGTTTTCCACAGATTAGCTCTGCTGTGTACTTTATAAAGAGTTACAATATCCAAACTATTCCAGCCCCAAATCTATTCTGCACTGCTTGTCAATCACATCACCTTCCAAGGTACTTCATTGCACACAAATCAAGGTTGAGTCATCTACTTCTAATCAATAGATCCTTATAGATTATTTTTAGTACACCTAAATAACTTCCCAGAAAATATCTCACCATCTCATTTCTAATGGGAAAATATTAGATGAGATTTCAAGCTGGGCCACTAAAGAAGAAAGGCTAAAGTTTTCTTCTGGTCCACTGGGGGCCTAAACTCTATGTACTTCTCACATGAAATGGGAAAATGCTTTCTGTCAAGTCAAATACACCCACAACAGAACATTTCAACTGAGGACTCTGGATGAAAAATGGCTGAAGGAACTTCACATCGCCAGATGGTTTCAACACTGCCAAAGCTTAAGTCTTTCATTGTAGATGAGGCAAGCAAGTTCTGAAATCACAGGTGCCTCTTTGAAACAAAACTAACTGGAAGTAATTCTTTTCTTTCCTCTCTCTTTCGTAAATCAACAGCAAATGTGGCTATTAATGGTACTCTGAATGCCATAAAAACACATTCCTTATTGTTCATAATCCAAAGATATTTATTGCTCTAATAAGATAGTTAAATAGTAAGCAAAGGAGCTGTTCTTAAAAATCTATCCTGTTCTGTGGCTAAAGGGAGTATTGACAAAATTCATATTTGTTTGTTGCATTTTGTAGTTAACAAAATACTCTCCTATAGGTCATCTTATTTAATCTCCATAGCTCCCCTGTAAGAGTTACTGCCTCTTTGAACCACAGTCAAGAAACTGAGGTTCTGATCAATAAGGAAGTTTGTCTGTGTTCAAACAGCTGGCATCTTTGAGATGCATCTTTTAAGCACAGTCAGAACATTCCAGAAGCTGCCTTCTTTCCATTACACAAAAAAGGATTACTTAGGTCTACCATTTTATTTTCTGATTTTGAAAATGAAAATGTAATTCCGAAAAGCAATGGGTTTTTGTGTAGGTGACTTCCAGGCAGAATTATACTGTTTCTCAGTTCATGCTGCAGGCATGCTTCACTCTGCATAATGTTAAATTCTGCCTGAATTAGAATGGAGACTATTGAAGGACATATATTTCAGGGGTTTGGCTAGAACCAGAGGTAGGCTAAGGTCAACTGAGCTTTTAATTCTCAATATCCTCTGAGAATACTTTCTTAACTGTGATGGGTCCCTCTAAAATGACTCTTGGTGATTCCTTTCCTCCTAGATTCACACAGGATCCCCTCCCCTGGAGTATGAGATGAACCTAGTGACTTGCTTCTTATTAATGAAGTATGGCAAATGATATGGACTTCCCTGGTGGCTCAGACAGTAAAGCGTCTGTCTACAATGTGGGAACCTGGGTTCCATCCCTGGGTCGGGAAGATCCGCTGGAGAAGGAAATGGCAATCCACTCCAGTACTATTGCCTGGAAAATCCCATGGACAGAGGAGCTTTGTAGGCTACAGTCCATGGGGTCGCAAACAGTCAGACACAGCTGAGTGACTTCACTTTCCTTTCCTGTGGCAAATGAGATAGTGTGTCACTTCTGAGGTCAGGTTACCAAAAGACTCTGGCTTCTGCCCTGCCCACTCTCTCTGTTGCTTTCCTGCTTGTACATCTTGATAGAAGTCTAGTTGCCATTGTCTGGGCTACCTTGTGGAGAGGCCCACAGGGCCAGGAACAGAGAAAGTTTCCAGGCAACAGCCGATGAGGCCTTTTGTCCAACAACCTATGAGGAACTGAATCTTGTCAACAACCATCTGAGTGAGCTTGGAAGTGGGTCCTCTTCTGGTCTCACCTTGAGGTGACTGTGGCTCTGGTGGTCACCTTGACTGCTGTCTTGTGAGGATCTGATCCAGAGGACCCAGTTAAGCTGTGCTCAAATTCCTGAACCACTTAAACAGTAAGGCAAAATGTGTGTTGCCTTAAACTGCTGAGTTTTGGGGAGTAATTTGTTACACTGAATTATATAAATAATAACTGACTTAGAATTCCATTTACCTACCCTTTATGTACAAAATACCCTTCTCATATTCCCAAAACAATCCTGGAAAAGGATTTAACATCAGTAACATGAAATCTGTACAATGGATAAGTTCATTGCTTTGGAGTTAGAAACTTCTGGGTTGTGTCTGGATTTGCCATTTACAGGCTCTGATACAATGGAGAAGTTATTTAATATCTCTAAATCTCCTTTTCTTCATCTGTGAAGTGATCTATCTACATGACCTACCTCACAGGTGGTTTTTTTCTTTCTTTATTTTTTAAATTGATTTTTATTTTTTAGTTTGTTTTGCTTTATAATACTGTATTCGTCTTGCTATACATTGACATGAATCAGCCACGAGTGTACATGAACTCCCAATCCCGACCCCCACCGCCCCCCTCCCACCCCACACCTTCTCTCTGGATTATCCCCGTGCATCAGTCCCAAGCATCCTGCATCCTGCATCAAACCTAGACTGGCGATTCGTTTCACTTATGATATCATACATGTTACATTGCCACTCTGCCAACTCATCCCACCCTCTCCCTCTCCCACAGAGTCCAAAAGGCCGTTCTATACATCTGTGTCTCTTTTGCTGTCTTGCGTACAGGTTTATCATTACCATCATTCTAAATTCCATATATATGTGTAAGTATACTGTATTGGTGTTTTTCTTTCTGGCTTACTTCACTCTGTATAATCGGCTCCAGTGTCATCCACCTCATTGGAACTGATGCAAATGTATTCTTTTTAATAGCTGAGTAATACTCCATTGTGTATATGTACCACAGCTTTCTTATCCATTCATCTGCTGATGGACATCTAGGTTGCTTCCATGTCCTGGCTATCACTATGGAGAACAGTGTGGGGATTCCTTAAAAAATTGCAAATAGAACTGCCTTATGATCCAGCGATCCCACTGCTGGGCATACACACCGAGGAAACCAGAATTGAAAGAGACACGTGTACCCCAATGTTCATTGTGGCACTGTTTATAATAGTCAGGACATGGTTTTTTTCTTTAAAGTGAGGTCATAAAAATAAAACAAAAATGTTTAGCTTCTAGTAGCCACTCAGAGGGTTTCCCCAGTGGCTCAGAGGTAAAGAATTTGCCAGCAATGCAGGAGGTGCAGGAGAAGTTTCAATCCCTGGGTTGGGAAGATCCCCTGGAGGAGGGCATGACAACCCACTCCAGTATTCTTGCCTGGAGAATCCCAGGGACAGAGGAGCCTGGAAAACTGTAGTCCATAGGGTTGCAAAGAGTTGGACATGACTGAAGCAATTAAGCAGCATGCATAGAAGCACTCAGAAAGTGGTAACTATTTCTATGATAATTATTCTTTAATGTGAATTTTATTTTATTAACTGTATCTGCATATTTCAGTTTTGCATTCCTAAAAGTCTTATTCCTATGGAAAGGGTTAATAATTAATCACATGTTATGAATATCAATGAACTGATATAAGCCAATCCTTGGAATAAGAGGAGCTTAGGGAACACATGACTGAGCAACTTCACTTTCACTTTTCCCTTTCATTCATTGTAGAAGGAAATGGCAACCCACTCCAGTTCTTGCCTGGAGAATCCCAGGGACGGAGGAGCCTGGTGGGCTGCCATCTCTGGGGTTGCACAGAGTCGGATATGACTGAAGCGATTTAGCAGCAGCAGCAGCAGCAGGGAACACCCAGTGTGTGGGTGATTGTTTCCCTTATTTTTATATTGCTTACTGACAAGGCATGGTCGTGTTAGCTGGCAGTAAAAACTATATTATTTCTCATTCTTAAACTCTACTTTCTCTGTATATTTGGGTGCAACTGCCATATTTTTGTATATGCAACTACTTCATCAGGAGGAGGAAATTTGGTACTTATATATGATGTTTCTCTCTTGAGATTAAGCTTCTTATAGGCAGGATGGAGATTTACTAGATGAAGTAGTGGGAATCGTAGCTTTAGAGTTAAGAGACTTGAATTTTATTTTCACTTGAGATTGTATATTTCTCCTTGAAAAGAAAGGGGGGTTAGCTGTAAAGTTCTGTTATAGTCTGTATGCATTGAAACTGACCCAAGTGTGTATAAAACAATGCCTCCAGTGCAGGAGAGCTGGAAGATCCTGGGTCCAGAAGATCCCCTGGAGAAGGAAATGGCAACCCACTCCAGTATTTTTGCCTGGAAAATCCTATGGACAGAGGAGTGTGGTGGGATATACTCCATGAGGTCGCAAGAGTCGGACATAACTTAGTGACTAAACAAGGATGATCAGTGCCATGTATTCCACTAATAAGACAAACAAAACAAGTCATTTTGTATTGATCATTCTTTCAGTGTCTGTTTTCTTTATCTCCTCTTTCTTCCTCTTTTTAGGTAGTGTTTTTTTTAAAAAAAGAAAGAGATAGGTAATGAACTCCAAGTGATTTTATTCTATTCCCTAAGTAATCAAAAACTCCCCTTTTAAAAATGGAAATTATGGTGACCTGAATGCAAGGAGTTTGTCAGGGAAGAGCAATAAAAATCATTCTAAAATATTTTGCAAGACACAAAAATACTCTAAGTGCATGATAATAATTGGTGTGCAATGTCTTAAAATAGAAACCAAGTTACAATGATTTTTATTAGAGGCTTCTCAAATCCTATGGGTGACATGAGCCCATTTCCTCTGTCACATTGCTGAAGAGATAATTACAGGAAACACTGTACATAGTTTAACATTCACAGGTCATATTGAGAAATGTTTATAGATATTGACAGCTAAACACCACGTATCACATTACCCGGCACAATGTGGCATCCACCTAACAATGGTTCTGCAAATCAAAGGCAAAAAGTCAAGCTCTGCTTTTGTTATGAAGGAAACAAAAATATCCACGCAAAGAGTGAATGAGTGAATGAATGAAGGAATAAAATGCTTTCCAGAATTACAGATTTGTTATTATATTATATAAATATCATTCATGAAAACATTAATATTTCTCTTAAAGTATTTAAGTTTCTGGACATTCAGTTCAGTTCAGTTCAGTCGCTCAGTTGTGTCTGACTCTTTGCGACCCCATGAATTAACACCTTGGATTTAGAAATTAAACAACAATCAACCCAAAATAGGGAAAGCAATTCTCTAAAGACTTTACTAGAGAGAAAGTAAATATTAAAATTTAACAATATTCACAGAGTGTGGTCAAATATTTTTGAAAAAACTGAAAGAATTCATGTAGTTTACAAAAATATTAAAATTAATTTACTAAAATCCTAAATAATATAAATATCTACTAGGAAACAGCAGTAAATAAAACAAGTCTTTATATATAATATATTTTACAGCTGGCAATGTATAATTTAATATTTAGGGCTAAGTGGAAACAAAACTTATTTAAATTTTATTGGACATAAGAAAATTTTGATTGGACATAAATATTTTAATGTAGATATAACAAAAGTTGACATTAAAAAAAGGTTAATTTTTTGATATCTGTTAGTTACATTAAATATGTGCATTAACCATGTCAGTACATTAAACATGTAGAGTCTGGGTATAACTATTTCCTAGTCTTTAAATGAAAATATATGTGGATGGAGTAGATATATGTACACATACTTGAGAGTTTGCATATAGAAAAAGTTACTACTGTTTGTAAGTAAATTATGTTTCTTACCTAAGAGTCTCAAAAAAAATTTAACTACTGTATATTTTATCTTTGCACTTCCTTCTTAAATGGCCTCTTTTTGCACAATTTGGTTTCCCCTTTCTACTTGTATTACCTCTGCCTTCTATTTATTATTTATTGCATCATACTTTACAACTTAAAAATGCATATTAACGATTGTGAATTTGATTGCATTCCTTAGAAAACCAGATATGCACTTGTTTATGTACCTTAAAAATTATATTTTTAGAGACAGAAAGAAGTGGAACAGTGGTTGACAAGGGCTGCAGGAGGTGGGTGAAGTGGGGGGTGGCATGGAAGGTTGTTGCTTGATGGGTACAGAAATTTCGTTTTACAAAATGCAAAGAGTTCTGAAAATTGATCACACAACAATGTGAATGTATTTAATGCTCTTGAAATGTAAACCTAAAAAGATGGTTAAGATAATAAAACTCTGTTCTTTCTTTTCCAATACAAAATAAAATAAGAAGAGCATGAAATATTATGATATTTAAATATTTTAGCCTCTTCAAGAAAGATTTGAATCAGGAGTGTTTTTATATGAGGAATGCAAACTTCTGTATTTTGTAATTTGCCCATAAAGGCACAATGTTTTGGCTGAACATAACAAAACAAAACTAAGCAAAATCTTGCTTTTCTGAGCTCAATATGGTCTTTGCTCATATTAGAGCCAGGCCAAAATAGAGAATGCTAATTGTTTCATGGAAATCTTATAACTAAAGTAATATCAATGCAAACTGAACATTTTTTGTTGGATTTAAACAGAAAGAAAAAAAATGACAAGAGAGGAAAGGATTAAAAAATGAGAAATCTTACAACTAATATTTATTTAGTACCTATTATGGTTCAGGTTATATTTCAGGTCCTTGGGCTATATGAATGAAAGAAATGAACAGAAACCTCCACTCTCTTGAGGCTTACTTACGTTCTTGTGGGGGGCAGGACACTTGGGTAAAGGGAGAGAGTCAGTAAATAACAAACATAATAAATAAGCTGTACAGTATGTTAGAAGATTATATGTGCCAGGGTAAGAAAAACTGAGAGTGCGTTTGGAGGCAGGTGAGGGGAGGTGTGATGTAAGTGGTATTATATAGGGGACAATGGCAGGCTAAGTTTTGTGGAGAAAGTGACATTTGAGCAAACACTTAAACTAAGGAAAATATCCCAGCAAATATCTGAAGGTAGACATTGGAAGCTTAGAAAATAAATCCAATGAACACCATAACAGAAGTGTGTCTAGTACAACCAAGAAACATCACAAAGATAAATGTGGCTGGAACAGAGGCAGCAAAGGGGTGAGGGAGGTGGGCTGGAGAAGAATGTGGCTGGGACTGGGGTGGTAGGGAAGATCATTTGGAGACCGGGAAGCCACTGTTAACACTTTGACTCCTGATTGACCAAGCTTTCATTCTTGTAAGCACATTCTCCTCTTCCTTTCCCCCGACTTCTTCCTTCTCCTTCTTCTTCCCCATTATCACCTTCATCTCCAAGATATTTATTGAACACATCTTAATTTGAATAATAATAAGAGTCTATTAGTTTGGGAGTATATTTTCAAAATTTTCTTACTCTCATCAATTATGTTCAGTCCAAAAAGATGTCTTGAATGTCTAATATGTACAAATCTGTCTATTAGGCACAGTTTTATATTAAAAAAAATAGAGGCTGTAGTAGTCTACTGGACACGTACTATAGAATATGATTGCCTAGACTGCTGTTGAATAGGGCACAATACTAAGTGTTTTGTATGTACTAACTCACTTCATCCTTCCAGGAACCCTGTAAAATGGATGCTACTGTTTTTCAATTTTATAAATGAGGAAAGTGAAGCACAGAAAGATTAAATAACTCATCCAAGATACACAACAGTAATAGAATTAAAACTTGAGTCCAGGTAATTTTGACTTTAGAGTCTGTGTTCTTGGCCGTTCGCAGTATTGCCTTCTGTTGTTACAATCCTTCATAATACCCATGCTCTTTGAAATATTTTGTTGTGTCACTTGGTCATTCACTAAGTATTTATTAACATTCTACTGTTTGCTCAGCCTGGTAGTTACAGGCGTTGTAGAGACAGGGAGTGGCAAGCCTCACATAAGTGTCCTTGTATAAATTAGAAAAAGGTGTCTCTTCTTGGTACTTAAATTTCTTCTGTCTAAAAACTACAGTAATGTTCTGATCTTTTAAGAGCATGATATTTAATTGTCATTGTGATTCTTGTCAGTTCTGTTCAGTTAAAAAATACATGTTGAATTCTAAACAAATGCAAAATGGTGAGGTAGGCACATTTAAAAACACATGGGCCATAGCCTGTTGGGCACAGGCCACATACTGTGACACACAAGAGCACTATTGAACTGTACATGATACCAATTCTTCATAGTATTTATATCCTTCATGACTGACATTAATCAGTTACCTACTTAAAAGAGTTTTTTCTCTCCTGAAGATCAGAGCATACCCATGCCATTAATTTTATATTAATTAGCACTTATCCTCAATAGATTTTAAACTGACTGGTTATTATTAATTCCATCTTCACAAATAAAAAAAAAAAAGAGGTTCAGGGCTGCTAATGATAGGGCTGGTTTCAAATGCAAGAAGTTTTTACTCCAAAGCCTATCAGGCTATATTGTCTCTCTGTACGTGGTGGGAGGATGAGTAACCTCCAACGTCTCCTGCAGGCTGATAGAAAAATTGAAGGTAAACATTATGGAAGTAAGAGGGAACAGACGGCCAGAATGACAGCTTAGTGAAGATCCTACCTGTGTCAGATTCCAGCTTGCTTACGCCTACCCAGACCAGGCACAATGTCTATTGTTTAGCAGCCAACTCAAATGGCTGAACTCTGAACTATAATTTTAAATGCATGAAATAGTTCCAGAATTTGCTGCAACGTTTATTATATCACTTTTCTTCTCCATCTGTACTTGCTTTTAGGCTTAGATATAGTGCTTTTGAAAGGGAAGTTTGAAGATATCAGGGGTATGAGATAAGAATAACAAACACAATCGGTAGTTTACTGGGTGCCAGGGACTATTATAAGTACTTTATTGTATTAACTTTCTTAAGAAATGAGAATCAGGCCTTTTACCACTACACATCTCCCTGCTGCCCTCCCCGCTACTCCCCGACTCAAGAAGAAATTTTAAGAGCCCAGGCGAAACTTGGAAATATACTGGAGCTGAAATGCTGGGTAAAGGAATGAGTATAAAGGAGTCTTTGCACTTGAAACTCCAGTGTGGCAATGTGATCTTGAAGGCATTGTCAACAAACCAGTGGCTGAGATGTTTCAGTTATAGGAATAAGTGAAACTATGTTTAAAAGGTATTATGACTTCATATGGGGCTTCCCTGGTGGCTCAGATGATAAAGAATCTGCCTGCAATACAGGAGACCTGGGTTCAGTCCCTGGGTCAGGAAGATCCCCTGGAGAAGGGAATGACTACCCACTCCAGTATTCTTGCCTGGACAACTCCATGGACAGAGGAGAATGGACTACAGTCTATCAGGTCACAAAGAGTCGGACATGACTGAGCAACTTTCATTCACACATAGGACTTCAAATAATTCCTTCATTCAAATAGTCATTTGTTTTTTACTTTTTCATGTAGTCTATAAATGACTAATTTGAGAAATAATCAATTGAAAGTGTTATCACAAAGAAAGACTTTCCTATAACTAAAGAAAAATTTTTTTTTGTTTTCTTAGTGAGTGCTTTTTTGAATCTTTTCCTTCTTAGAAAAACTCAAAACACCCCATGTCGATACTGTTTTACTTACTTTATTTTAAGCCCTCAAGAACAAGAGCTAAGATTAATAACTGAGATTTTTAGAATTTACCATTCTACTTTGCACATAGAATATTTCATTCATTTATTCATTAATGGCTTTTTGAGCACTGCTATGTTGCAGCCATTGGGTTAGGCAAGGAGGTATGATGGTAACAACACACAGTCCCTACTGAAACCGTCATTGTTATCAAGAAACTGGACAATAGATAGGCAATTTCATTAAGTAAAAAGACAATGAAGGGCAATATAAGGGTGTTCAATAAATACAGAAGTACTACTCAATCTAATGAGATCAGGGAGGACTTCCCAGAGAAGATTACAAATATTCGAGGTCATAAAGATAGTAATGGTTGAGATGAGAAAAGGTTGGACCTTGGATAAGATTCAAGGTCTTGAACGTAATAGCAAGAATTCAGTCTGTTCTGGCCACTTTAAATAGTTTTTATGTTTAGAGGGATAGTGAAGTCTTGACTGGTGAGACTAGAGACATAAACAGGAGACAGTACATAAAGGTAACTCTGTCAACATTTGTTTTTGATGCTGATGAGGCCCTTGGCAAGTTCATGATTACAGCTAGAGTCCCTATAGGTGTGGCTGAAAAGGTGTCCACACAGACTAGTCATTATGGCAATCACCAACTGCCTCTCACAGAGGATAGAACAAAAGGCATCAGAGTGTTCTCATTACAAATTAATCCAGGGAGCAGTGTAAAATGGGTGAGGAATTCAGGAATCATCTGTGTCTGAATCTGCCTGATATAATTGTCAGTATTAGATCAGTGGAATCTGATCAGTAGGTGGGAATTTTTCATATGTTCCAAACTTGTTTGGATATCATCTATGTGACCTTTAGATAAAAGTAACCTGATTTTTATAAACTACCTACCCATATCTAAGCAAAATAGCTTTTGTTCTATTTGCATTTTGCAAATTAAGCATCATCTGAAGGTATATATCCCACTGCAAGCAGCTTTTGCTTCTCTCAACCTTTCCTGGCTCTAAAAGCGTTTCTCCAATATGAGCTAGGTACTGAACTTTGAAGAAGAGTCCACTGTAATAACAGTAAAGTTTAATGATGCATAACTTTGAGAGACTGACAAATTTCCAGCCAAAGTATTGATTCTTACAGAATTTATGAAGCACATGCTGTATTCTGTGTCATTATGGTCCATTTTTGGCTGAAAGAATCATGTAAAATAGATTTTTAAATGAGTGGTAATAGTCAGACATAAAGAAGGTATTGATGTGTGTCATGAAGGGTGAAATAGCATGCCAGATTAAAGCATATAACAAATCAAAAACAATAGTCCCCTCTACTACTACAAATATAAATTTGCTTTTCCTTTTAATCCCCCTCCTATTTACTACTTTGCACATTTATAATTTCCTTTCTTATAGACCTCTTCTGCAGAACATTAAATATGTGTAAAATTTTTGCATAGTTGCATAGACCGCTTTAGGGGATACTAAAAGTTCAGAAACTGGTTTCTTAAATTTGGCAAATTAATTTGCTCTTCTATGTAAATAATGCCCTTTGTAAATAATGCTAAAAGCTTAAAATCTAATCTTTATCACATGCATATAAATGACATATTTAGTGAATTAATATTTAAATATTTTTATGAATTCAACACTTTTAAAGTACTACTGTAAATTTTAATTTGTTTTCAAGAAGCATAAAAATTTATTCTTCTTTCATGACTCACAGCTAAGCTTTTTTTTTTCCTGTCCATAAATGATCTTATGGAAGACATCCTTATATCTAATTTGTTTTGAAAAAGTACAAAGTCTATAGCCATGCCACCCTGAACATGCCTGATCTTGTCTGAAAAAGTATAGAATTTATTTCTCTGGTCCTCTGCTGCCTGTTTTTGCCCTGTTCATCTTAATGCCTATTATGAATTATCTTCTCAGGAAACAACTGAAATGCAAGTTCTTTTTTTTCCTCCCCAGTCGACATTTTGTTCTGATACACTGGGCTTTCAAATATAGTAATTTAAATTTTGATTTTACACTTGACTTTGGAATACATGTTTATTAAATGCTTATCTCCCCCACAGAGTAATCAATACAGATTGTGTAGTACATTATAAGGAAACCATGTCTGAGATTATTAGAAAAATTAAATGCCTTTAGTTTTGCTTACTTGAGCAATATGTGAAAATTAACAGTTTAAACCCTTTCAGGCGTCTGATCAGACTTTCGCCTTAGTCAGACTGCACGGTGTCATGACTTGGCTTTTTTTCTTCTTTCTTTTCCTCTTCCTCCCTCCTCTCCCCTTCCCTCCCCTTTTCTGTCCTTCCTTTCCCTTCTCTTCTCTTTCCTTTCTTCAATTTTAGCTTTTCTAGCTAGCATTTACCTGGTGAACATCAAGGTTTCCCCAGTGACTCAGTGACAAAGAACCTGCCTGCAGTGCAGGAGATCGAGTTTCAGTTCCTGGGTTGGGAAAGCCTCCTGGAGAAGGAAATGGTAACCTGTTCGTTCCAGTGTTCTTCCCTGGTAAATCCCATAGACAGAGGAGCCTAGAGGGCTACAGTCCATGGGTTTGCAAAAGAGCTGGATATGACTTAGCAACTGAACAACAACAACAACACAATGAACATCAAATTACCTGGAACCTTAATTTTAAAGACTAAAATTTACAGACAGATATTTGTATTGGGAGAGGAATTAGAGGGCAAAGGGTACTGAATGTCAACAGGATTCTCTGAAAAGTAGTTCAGTGTTTCTATCACATTCCAGCAACCTTTTTAGAACTAGAACTAGAAGTCAACAAGGTCTAACTGTGCTAGAGACGGATTAATCCTAGGCCCAAATACATTTCCCCTACAGCTAGAAACTCCAAGATAGTATGTTCAATCCCTTCCAAACAACTGCTTTTGAATAATTTAGGAGTTTATCAGCCTAACAGAAAAAAAAAGAACTTAGCAGGAAGAAAAAGTTGAGACTCTTAATAGACTCTTCTAGGACCTGGTAGAGCCTCAAGAACTCTTCAAAATCTTAGTCAACAATTAAAGAGGAGTTTAAACTAGTGCATTCATCGATACCACAAAAAAGAGAGGTCTGTCTTTACATAAACATTTTTCCCAGGCCAACTGCAGGCACATTCAAGTAAAACACGCCATGTCCTGGATGGAAGATTAGAGCAAAAAATCAGGGAACAGGAAAGTGAGTGCCCCTCCATTTCGGTATCTCATGAGCAGTCCTATTTACACACTACCGTTCACTTGTGTGTGTTTCAATTCATGGTGTTATATTCAGAGGTTTTTCAATTTGAGGTTTTTTTTTTTCTTAAGAACAACTTTTAAATCGCTGACATGTCAGAAGGACTAAAGTTTTAGAAAGGTATGAATTTCAGAAGATGAAAAAATATAGAGCCACCCTCAAAGATATTTAAATACAGAGGCTGTTATTCATATTTGGACCTTCATTTCCTGATTTTTTCAAATCAGACTGAGGTTTTGTTAGACACTATAGGCAGCCTATACACATAGAATGTGAACATAAATATACATAATTGTAGTATTTGGTTGTGACAAATTAGTTTTACTAACATGGAGGATTTAATAGATGAAATGAGAAAATATGTCAATGTAATAGCATATTAGATTTTGCAAATGAGCTATTCCTAAGGCAACATGAATTGCCTTGCTTTTATATTTCCACAATCGTTTGTTCATTTGACAACTAACATTCAGAATCCATCTTTGATCTTAGAGGACTTGTTCAAATCAAAGTATAATAAATCCTTACACTTGGGAACTTAAAGTGACACAGACAAAAGATGTCTCCTGACAGAGTCCTTGGCCTTGGCATATGCAGACCCACAATAAGGTCTGGTCAGGGCTGGCTGGGGCAGGCTTGGCAAAGAGGCCAAACTTTTCTTCAGGGCTTTCAACATTGCTCTGTGCTACACTTCCCACCAAGCCATCAGAGACCCCAAATTCCAGCTACCAGTTACTGAGGATTTATTATGCATCATACATTTGCATGTATTCTTTCTAATCATTACATCAATTTTCAGGATCAGTATTTTATCAGTATTTCACAAATATGAAAAAGGACTCAATAAGTCTAAGAACTTCTAAGGGGCAGAGCTGCGTTTCCACCTGTTTCTGAATTCAAAACCCTTCTCAAGCTCGTAACATCACTGTGTCTCACCTTGAGACCTGAGGCCTCCGGCTGGAGTTCACACCCAAACCTGTTCTTCCTGTTGTGACTCCAGATTTCCTTTGGCTTTGAAATATCAATATTTGAACTAAATGAATTTTGTTAAGGGGTGGGGAGGGCCAGGTGGAAGGAAGGCAAGCATGGTTTTACTTCTATTAACTTCTATTCCTAGAATTCTATTTACTTTCTGACAAGGACCTCTTAGAAATAATACTTTCACCAAGGAGAGTTGTAAGGAGATAAATGTAAGCAGCGTGGCATATTGTTGATCAGGCAGATGACAAGATCTCTAGTTTAGCGTACTGTTAAGATTAGCTATTTGTGTTGGCTCGACAATGTTGTGAAAACTCCAATTAGTTTTTTGGAACTACAAAGCATGTGATGAGAAATTTTCCTTATTTTGCTTTGTGACCATCTACCATTTGATTTCACTTTAAAATATAAACTGACCCTCTTGGACTGGTAACAGAATTTTCCCATCGTGAATAGGTTCCTCCAAACATACTTGGTAGGTAGAGCAGCGTAATGACCTATTAAAATTCACTAGAAATGAATATTTTCATTAAAAACCCCTCTCTGAAACTTATTGTGTGTCTTTAGGCAAACCATTTAACCTCCATAAACCTTAAAAAATAAAATGGTCATCATGAGGAGTAAATTAGATAATATCTATACAAAAGGGCTTTACAGACTATTAAATTTCTACAAAGGTAAGTGCATTCTGGACATCATTCTTAATCCATTTCATTCGTTCCTGCAAAACAAGGCATTGACTTGACTTCCATCTGTGATCTCCTTTTGACTCTACCCTATAAAGGAATAACTAAGCTTCCTTTCAGCAATTTACCACATTTCTGCCAATAATCAATGTCATGAACTCTGAACATTTCTCCTTGGATTTCCTAATCCTGACTAAACAGTAAATCCTGGAGTTATTAGGTGGCAAATGCTCATTTATCAAATCTGTAGAGAGAAGCTTCTTTTTTGGATTTTTTTTCCCTCTCCTACTCCTCTCCTATCTTGGTTTATCTTTTATAATCACCGATTGCTATCTAGGCTATCTACTTGAGAGAGAAAGCAGCAAGTAGCAGAACCATATGATGAATGATAACGTGAAGACATCTATTCCTTTCTTCACATTTGCCTCCTTACATTTGGGGTAACAGGTACCTTTCATGCCCAGTCATCTGATCCTTTCTCTAAAAGTACCTTAGTGCCCCCTGCAGGTTGTATGAGTTTCTCCTCCCACAATCTTGTTTATACTTTTTTTTTTAAACCCTATCCTGAAAACCCAAGTGCTAGTTTTTTCTCAGTGGGAACAAAATCTACAGGAAGTATTTATAGGTAAGATCTCTGACTTTAATTAGGCTAAATAACTTTGCAAGGCTTCTAAAACTAATTTATGGTGGTGGTTGGTTGTGGCATTAGAACTCAGGTCTCCTAGCATTTACTCAAGTACACTTTTCTTTGCCATGTTTTGAATACTTTTTTCCCTTGTTATCAAAAGCATCTGGTTTGGCCTCCAGTTGTACATCTTGAAAACCTAACCCCGACTAAGAGGTACTAATGTCATCTATTTGGTTTCAATAGGTACCTGATGGATTAGTGCTTCCAGCACACCAAAAGTATCTGCCTGGTAATACTAATCTGATTTATAACCACATCCTGGTATATTGCAAACGCTTCAGAGGTCAAAGGTATAATTTAGTGAGAACTAGAAAGTAATCACGGGAGAAGGCCCATTTCTTAATTTGCTTGAAATTTGCCTAAAGCAAGGTAATCCAGCACACAATCTTGTAATGATTCTAGAGCTGATAAAGCAGAAATTTGTTGACTTTTATTAGTTTGTATGACCTTGCAATCTTTGAACATTTTCTTTACTTTCTGTTTCTTGATATGTCACTCATTGATTCCAAAATTATTAATTGGTTTTATCAATCCTAGGTTTGCCTACTAAGGTCCGTCTAGTCAAGGCTATGGTTTTTCCTGGGGTCATGTATGGATGTGAGAGTTGGACTGTAAAGAAGGCTGAGCACTGAAGAATTGATGCTTTTGAACTGTGGTGCTGGAGAAGACTCTTGAGAGTCCCTTGGACTGCAAGGAGATCCAACCAGTCCATTCTGAAGGAGATTAACCCTGGGATTTCTTTGGAAGGAGTGATGCTAAAGCTGAAGCTCCAGTACTTTGGCCACCTCATGAAAAGAGTTGACTCATTGGAAAAGACTTTGACGCTGGGAGGGATTGGGGGCAGGAGGAGAAGGGGACGACAGAGGTTGAGATGGCTGGATGGCTCACTAACTCGATGGACGCGAGTCTGAGTGAACTCCAGGAGTTGGTGATGGACAGGGAGGCCTGGCGTGCTGCGATTCATGGGGTCACAAAGTGTCGGACGCAACTGAGCAACTGAACTGAACTGAACCCTAGGTTTATCTTGCATATTCTAAGTGCAGAATGTCCACTGACAAATCCTTTATCATCCAAGAGTTTGAATCTCAGGAAAACCTTTCTTTTTTGAAACTAAAGATTTGGAATACAATTT
The DNA here is from genome assembly GCA_006408695.1 of Aepyceros melampus. NCBI lineage: Eukaryota > Metazoa > Chordata > Mammalia > Artiodactyla > Bovidae > Aepyceros > Aepyceros melampus. Next base: position 277,610 of record SJXQ01012060.1, on the reverse strand, counting down.
TGAAGTAATCAATGCTACATTTTAATCTAAATCCTTGGGAAAAAATTAAAATCTTGAGATATAATTAAGTCTGCAGATCAAAATGGAGGGTGAAAATATCTAGATATAAATTCTGAGAGGCCAAATTTAAAAAGATGACATTGTGAAATGATAAATGTTTAAACCACAAATCTCTGTTTATTCAGCTTCTGGATTTTCTCTTGCTAAGGAGTTTTACAGCTAATTCTCAACAGTAAATGGACTTTTATTCACTATTTTACTTGCTTCAAGTCTTTCATACTTGAGCTCTCCCAGTTACAACATGTACACAAAAAATAACCTTAGTCTGACTTCCAAACAGCTATATTGTGTGCTCAGTCGCTTCAGCTGTGTCTGACTCTTTGTGACCCCATGAACTATAGCCCCCTACCCGGCTCCCCTGTCCATGGAATTCTCCAGGCAAGAATGTTAGTGGGTTGCCATGCCATCCTCCAGGGAATCTTCCTGTACCAAGGACTGAGTCTGCGTCTCCTGCAGTACAGGCAGATTCTTTCCCCACTGAGCTACCTGGGAAGCCCAAATGGCTAAATAGTTTGAAGCAATTTCTATTAGAATTCAGTAGTGCTGATACCATAGGTGCTGAAGCAGCATTTTTCAACTGTCAATTATGACCCTTTAGTAGGTTGTGAAGTTTATTTAGTTGGTTGTGGCCAGCATTAAAAAAAAAAGAAAGGAACAGATTGCATAATATATAAGAAAATGAGTAGAAATTAAAATTGTTATATGAAACTCTTGTTTTTTAAATCTGTATATTTGGATTGGGACATAAATTGTATTTCTTCTGGGAGTTGTGGACTTCCCTGGTGGCTCAGATGGCAAAGAATCTGCCTGCAATTCAGGAGACCTGGGTTTGGTCCCTGGGTCAGGAAGATCCCCTGGAGAAGGGAATGGCAATCCACTCCAATAATCTTGCCTGGAGAATCGCATAGACCGAAGAACCTGGTAGGCTACTGTCCTTGGGATCGCAAAGAGTTGGACACGACTGAGCGACTCTTTCTTTCACTTTCACTGTGATTTGCAGTCATACTGCACTATTCTAGACTACAGAAGATAAGAGCAAGAACTCCTTACCAGCTGTGTGAACCATTCTGAGCCTTGGTCTTCTTCTCTGAAAATAGGTGTAATAAGTCTTTCACAGTAGGTTTATTGTAAGAGTTAAGTAAAAAAATAAAATAATATTGGAGCATAGAATCTGATATAGTCAGAATCTAACGTTATTTTAGTGGGAGTTATAATGAGAATTATTTGACATATTTGAAGTCATATTTGAATCATTTGAAATAATAAATCAAAGTACTTATAGTCTCCTTTAAATTGAGTTCCTTGCAAGTCAAGTTCCCTTTTACTTCCTGAGCATGTAGCCCCAGGGAAGGTGCTGGGCATTCCCAGGGTTAGAACAAAGAAGCCATTAATCAGTTTTGGATCTCATAAACTTAATCTTTTGAGACAATAGTCATGAAATTTTGGTTGCTTGAAAGAAAAGGATTTTCTAAATTCCTTTATTTCTTCTTTAACAAATCAAGAAGCTGGCCAGAAAATACTGGAGAGTCTTAAATGTGAGGAGAATGGGACTAGTTAGGAAGAAGGCAGGACATGCCTGGCTCTCTGTTCCTATTGGCTCTTGGGTAGAAAAAGATAAAAAGGTAGGTGAGCACTACTCCAGCTTTTCTTCTCTTCACTAATCCCTAGGGGTGGGAAGGTTTTCAGTGGGAGAGGAGAACTGAAGAGATCTTGTAGAGAGGTTGGGGGGAATAACTAAGAGTGATTTCTGCCCTCCACAAGGATATTGGAAGCTATTACCTCACAAACTTCTGCTTAAATGGGGGTGGGGGGCAGGGTGGCCTGTATCATCAAATTAAATTTAATGACTTAATATGGTTTTGCCCACAAAGGTCTGAATTTAAGCGCCTCAGAGTCCCCCTCAGCTTCTATATGGTATTGTAGCTATCCAGAAGTTTCTGAGCATCCTATGGAATGAACCAGAAAGAGCTGATTGAAAGAAGTTGAAGGACCTGCCCAGTAACTTTGCTGAAGGAGGTTGCCTAAAGGGAATGAAGTCATCCAATGTACACTAAAGTCCTATTGAGATCACAGTCACATAGCAGGGAATACATTTCATCATCAAAAGTGGAGAAGGGTTCCAGTCAGCAATGATAAATAGTGCCCCAAATCACTGGCAGAATTTAGTAAACAAGAGTGATCATCACTAAAGACAATTTCTAGTAATGGGACCTTGGATTGCACAAGGTATGGACAAATCACTCTGGGATATTACCAATTCTGGGAGTAGGCCCAACCAGAGGCTTAGAAGACACCTCATATACTCCGAGTATTCTCCTATAAGATTACAGATACCTCATCCATCCTTTGTATATCCAGGTGGAGAGGGCAGAACTCTGACAGGCATTTCCCTGACTCATCCAGGCAGAAACTAGGTTACATAAAGAGATGGAAAGATTACCGAATAAGACTGAATCAAAAATTTGAATTTAACTAAAAAAATTTTTTAAACTACCTGGTGTGTGTGGGATTGTGAATAAAGTCTGAATCTTAAAGTAACCTCATTTCCTTCACATGTAAGCACAGTGTAAATACATTTGTGATGCTTCTGGCTTTTCTTTTTTATTGTGTCTTATCATCACATCTATGGGAATTAAAATTTTCTAAGTCTTTATTTGTGCCAATCTTTGTCTTATATAGACTGTTTTGAGTAATAACTCCTTTGATACAAAGAGACTAAGTATACAACAACTATTAATAATTTAGATATCTATATCATAACCTCAATTATCAAAAACCAACCAAAAACAAGTGTGAAAGAAAAAAAGAAGCTAGTCCCTGGGTTTGCAAATGAAATGCTGCTGAGCCTCCATGTAACCCACAGTCCTGAGCAGAAAAATAAGGGTAAATGTTTAAAATTTATATAGGACTTTTTTGCTTTGACAGTTGAAATTTAACTGTAATTTTGTATTTTATCTTTAAAGCTTTGTCTTTCCCAAACAATTGTAGCAGAGGGTTGTAGAGGCAGTGGTGGAGGGGATATAAATTATTAAAATGAAATAGGAAAAGACATGGTAAAAAGGATTTTCAGTTTTCAGGGCACTGATCTGTCTAGGATGGTCCCTTCCCCCCTACAAACACTGGCAGGATAGATGGCTCCTGCTGGTATGTTCACAGCAGATGGGGAGCAGAGGGCTCACTGATACCAAGGCTTACAGACCAGCATGCAGTGATGGTCAGGGCAGGGCCAATATGTCTTCTTGTTCACACCATAGGAAGCAAGATGGCATGGTGGAAAACACTGGAGTTTGTTGATGATATGGGGGTTGGGGTGTCTTACTTCAATTAGATAAAATGGGCTCTACTCCTAGAACCATCATTTCATAACAGTGTAAATTTAGACAATTTACTTTATCTTTCTAACTTTAGTTTCCTGGTCTGTAAAATGGTGATAAATACAGCTTCTCTTAAGGCTTTTGGAATTTAAATGCAATAATTCATGTAATGTATACATTGTACCCTTTAGGATGAGTTCATTCAAAGTCAGTTAGTTTTATACATTTATTGTTTTGGGATGCTTTAGGCTTGAACCTCACCACCTATGTGAAGTTCAGTAAAATTACTTATTTTTTTCTTTGGCTGTGCCACAAGACTTGTGGGACTCTAGTTCCTCAAAGAGGTATTAGACCTGGGGCTGGGCAGTGAAAGCACTGACTCCCAACTACTGGACTGCCAGGGAATGCCCAAATCCTTAATTTTTTTTGAACTGAATTTCCTTCATTTGCAAGATAGTATTAATTTTATTATAGAGAATTTCTGGAGATTATAATAGGAAATATATGTCATACCCCTCATTCCCTTTGACCCTTTTCTTCTGGTCAGTCTATGCACGGAGGCTACAAGATCTCAGAGGAGCTGGGACACAGATATCATTGAGCCTGTGTTAACCTTACGTTGCATATCTAGACTCTTGGAAAATTAGCAGCTCTGAGATGTGAGCAGGTGACCAAAGAGAGAGCTCATGAAAAGCTGATGGAAAGATCATCACAAGAAGGGAAATCAAGAGTTAGTGTAGAATTAGAAATGAGGATCACGCTGATGCCCTGGCCATTTGATACATCACTGTCAGAGATTACTTTCTAAAAATCTAATCTTGTTTAAACCAATGCAATGGCTCACTATTGCTTCCCACAGAAAGTCTAATTGCATTGAAGGCCACCTCTGATAAGGTTCTGGCCTCCTCCTCAGGATTATTGCAGGCTATCCCCCCAAAATGTGCTCTTCCTAGTGGGAAAGGAGACAAGGATATTAATGAGGAAGTCATTATTGAAATGGAGTTGGCAGGGCTTGGCAACTTGGCAAAAAATTAATTTCAGGTGGAGGAAGGGGAGTGATGAAAATTAGAGAAAGAAAAGTCATGAATGACATTAAATTCTTTCTTTCCTAACACATGCTAAATTAACTCTGGCAGCAATGAGTTCCAAAAAAATGCACGTGTTCCCTGATAATATTTGCTAGGTTCTAAGACATAACTGATCATAATATACATCATAAGTTCCACAACAGGAGAAAAGGAAACATTATTTACATGCCACATCTTGATTTTTAAAATATATGAAAACCATTCCCTTTTCTTCTTCATTCAACAAATATTTATTGAGAACATAATATATGCTAAGCCTTGTTCTAACAACTGGATATGCAGCAAAGTAAGAAAAGTAAAAATTCCTGCTTTCTTGAAGCTCTCTTTCTAATGGAAGAAATCAGAATATAAACATAATAAATTACTTAATGATGTAGGTGATAGATGTAGTGGATAACAGTAAAACATGTAAGGTAAATCAGGATTGCCAAATGGATAAGTGTAGAGATTGGCATTTTAAACAGGTTAGTGAGAGTAGGTCCCACTAAGAAGGTGCCATTTGGGCAAATGACTTGAAGGAAGTGAAAGAGCAGACCCTTAAGGCCAGTAAAGAGAATAACCAGTGTAAAAACATACCATATAATAGTACATGTTCCAGGGTTCTTATAGTCACATGCCTTGGGAAAATATAGTTCCACATATGTTGGAGTTCAAAATAAGAATTAGCATATAATTAAGGCACTGTGAAAAAATAAAATGTTTTTAACTTTATTCAACTCAGTATATTCCAAACTTCTTAGATAACAGAAACTGTTATTGATGGACTTCTGTTAAGCTCTCCAAGGACACCAGGTTTTTGTAGAACAATAAAAGCAATGTTGAAATAGAGGAATATGATTTCTTTAACCAGTATTATTTGCTGAGACATATCTATTATAAAACCTGACTAATTCATTGCTGAGTTATGAATATCCTTTATTTTTTTGAGCTTTGGAATGTTATTATATATTTATTAACTAGGTATTTATGCTAGGTAATAATACCAAACTTCTATTTATTGAATTGATAATCAAAATAGTAGAGCACTATATTCTCTGATGCTATGCCTCTCCTAGGAGTGAAAATGTTGTTCAGTCACTCAGTAGTTTTTGACTCTTTGCAAACCCATGGACTGCAGCAAGCCAGGGTTCACTGTCCTTCACTATCTCCAGGAGCTTGCTCAAACTCATGTCCATTGAGCCAGTGATGCCATCTAACCGTCTCATCCTCTGTCATCCCCTTCTCCTCCCACCTTCAATCTTTTCCAGCATCAGAGTCTTTCCTAATGAGACAGCTCTTTGCATCAGGTGGCCAAAGTATTGGAGCTTCAGCTTCAGCATCAGTCCTTCCAGTGAATATCAAGATTGATTTCCTTAGAATTGACTGGTTTGATATCCTTGAAGTCGAAGGGACTCTCAAGAATCTTCTCCAGCACCACAGTTCAAAAGATCAGTTCTTCAGTGCTCAGCTTTCTTTATGGCCCAACTTGCTTCCATTGTGCCTCGGCTGGTAAGGATTCTGCCTAAAAAGCGGGAGACCTGGGTTTGATCCCTGGGCTGGGAAGATTCCCTGGAGAAGCAAAGGCTACCCACTTCAGTATTCTGGCCTGGAGAATTCCATGGACTGTATAGTCCATAGGGTCGCAGAGAGTCGAACATGACTGAGTGACTTTCACTTTCATGTCACTCACATCCATACATGACTACTGGAAAACCGTAGCATTGAATATACAGACCATTGTTGGCAAAGTATTGTCTCTGCTTTTTAACATGCTGTCTAGGTTTGTTATTGCTCTTCTTCCAAGGAGCAAGTGTCTTTTGATTTCATGGCTGCAGTCGACATCCACAGTGATTTTGCAGCCAAAGAAAATAAAGTCTGTCACTGTTCCCCATCCATTAGCCATGAACTGTTGGGACTGGATGCCATGATCTTAGTTTTTATAATGTTGAGTTTTAAGCCAGCTTTTTCAATATTCTCTTTCACTTTCATCAAGAGGCTCTTTAGTTCCTCTTTGCTTTCTCCCATAAGGGTGGTGTCATCTGCATATCTGAGGTTATTGATATTTCTCTCAGCAATCTTGATTCCAGCTTGTGCTTCATCCACCCTAGTGTTTCACTTGATGTACTCTGCATGTAAGTTAAATAAGCAGGGTGACAATATACAGCCTTCACATACTCCTTTCCCAATTTAGAACCAGTCTGTTCCATGTCCAGTTCTAACTGTTGCTTCTTGACCTAGATACAGGTTTCACAGAAGGCAGGTAAGACAGTCTGGCATTCCCATCTCTTGAAGAATTTTCCACAGTTTACTGTGATCCACACAAAGCCTTGAGAATAGTTAATAAAGCAGAAGTAGATTTTTTTTTCTGGAATTCTCTTGCTTTTTCTATGATCCAATGGATGTTGACAATTTGATCTCTGGTTCTTCCGCCTTTCTAAGTCCAGACTGAACAATTGGAAGTTCTCGTTCACGTACTGTTGAAGGCTGGCTTGGAGAATTTTGAGCATTACTTTGCTAGCATATGAAATGAGTGCAATTGTGCAGTAGTTTGAACATTCTTTGGCATTGCCTTTCTTTGGAATTGGAATGAAAACTGACATTTTCCAGTCCTGTGGCCACTGCTGAGTTTTCCAAATTTGCTGGCATATTGAATGCAGCACCTTCACAGCATCATCTTTTAGAATTTGCAGTAGCTCAACTGGGATAACCTCCACTAGCTTTGTTCTTAGTGATGTTTCCTAAGGCCCACTTGACTTCGCATTTCAGGATGTCTGGCTCTAGGAGAGTGATCACACCATTATGGTTATCTGGGTCATGAAGATTTTTTTTTAAAATAGTTCTTTGTGCATTCTTGCCACCTCTTCTTAATATGTTCTGCTTCTGTTAGGTCCGTACTGTTTCTGTCTTTTATTGTGCCCATCTTCCCTGGTGGCTCAGATGGTAAAGTGTCTGCCTACAACGTGGGAGACCCAGGTTCAATCCCTGAGTCAGGAAGATCTCCTTGAGAAGGAAATGGCAACCCACTCCAGTATTCTTGCCTGGAAAATCCGATGGACGGAGGAGCCTGGTAGGCTATACAGCCCATGGGATCGCAAAGAGTAGGACACGACTGAGCCACTTTACTTTACATGAAATGTTATAAAAGTGTTATTGACCCTAGTGTTCAGAAACATTTGCAAGTTAGGGCCCATATAATCTATTTTTTATTGAGGCATAATTGACAAGCAACATTATCTTGATTTCAGACATAACATAATGACTTGGTATTTGTGTAAATTGCAAAATGACCACAAGAAGTTTAGTTAACATTTGTCAACATATGCAGTTACAGTGGGCTTCCCAGGTAGCATTAGTCATAAAGAACCCACCTGCTGATGCAGGAGGTAGGCAAGAGACATGAGTTCAATCCCTGGTTCGGGAAAACCCCTTGGGGAAGGGCTTGGCAATCCACTCCAATATTCTTGCTTGGAGAATCTCATGGACAGAAAGCTTGGTGGACTACCATCCATAGGGTCACAAAGAGTCGGACATGACTGAAGCAACTCAGCACACATGCACTCACACACACAAGCAGTTACAAATTTTGGGGGGGGTACTTTTCCGATTTACTCTCCTAGCAACTTCCAGTTACAAAATACAGTATTAATAACTGTCACTATACTGTACATGAGAATATCCTTTCATTCACCACTGAAACAATGCATGCTGACTGTAACATGCCTTGCCTAATGGCCAAATCATGTTCAGAAGCATGCTCAGCTAATTGAAACTACAGGGTGCATTTAAGTAGGCAATGTGTTATTACTCAGTTTAAATTGTGTCCAGGATATCAGAATTACCATTGCCTGTTCCTGAAAAAAGCATTATGGGAATAATAATGGCCACAAGTATTAGGCCTCTAGCTTTTAATTTTCCGTATCCCTGTTGTTCTTGACAAACTCAGAGAGCCATTCACATTACCATCCACAAAAACTGAGGTTATTATTATGAATGTGAAAGTGTGGTAGTTTTTGACTTGTGGTAGGGAGTATAAACCCTATTCCATGAGGCTATCATAAGAAGTTCTCCAATGTCAATATTTTTTGAAAATTTGCCTCAAAGTGTAATTTAAGCACCAAAAGTATTATGCTTTCATCCAGGGCTTTTAAGTCTGAGGCAAGTTACTGTCAGTTTATTCCAAGATATTGCTTTGAAAAGATATTCCTAATATAGTACATTTTAAATGAGATTGTTTGCTGCAATTGGTCTTCTTTTCTTAAAATTAAATCAGTTTCTTATAATTTCTAGAAAGCAAATACCCTATGTTGTTTATCTGTGAGTTTTTCTCTTGTTTAGGCAAAAGTAGTTACAATAATAGACCTGTGAAGAGTTAGAATAAATAGTCCTAAAATTTATAGGGAACCATGAAAAGGGAAAAATAACAAAGCTGGAGGCATAATCTTTTAGACTTTAGATAATACTACAAAGCTACAATAATCAAAGCAGTGTGGTATTGACACAAAAACAGATTATAGGTCAATGGAACAGGATTGAAAGCTCAGAGATAAATTTATACCCTTCAGTTAATTAAGGGCTTAATTTCTAAAGTATACAAATTAGCTCATACAACTCAATATCAAAAAACCAACCTAATCAAAAAATAGGCAAAAGATCTAAATACAAATTTCTTCAAAGAAGATACATAGATGGCCAACAGGCACATGGAAAGCTGTTCAATTTCACTAATTATTAGAGAAATGCAAATCAAAACTACAATGAAGTATCACCTCATGCTAGTCAGAATGGCCATCAGAGAACTGTCTACAAATAATAAACACTGAAGAGAGTGTGGAGAAAAGGGAATGCTTCTACACTGTTAGTGGGAATGTAAACTGTTGAAGACACTATGGAAAACAGTATGGAGGTTTCTTAAAAAACGAATACTAGAGTTACCATATGAACCAGTAATGTCATTCCTGGACATATATCCAGGAAAGACTTGAAGAGATACATGCACTTCATTATTCATAGAAGCACTATTTATAATAGCCAAGACTTGGAAGCAACCTAGGTGTCCATTGACAGATGAATGGATAAAGAAGATGTGATATATATGTATATATGTATGTATATATAATAGAATATTACTCATAGAAAATAATTAATTTTGTCATCACAGTAATATGGATTGATCTAGATAGTCTCACACTAAGTGAAGTAAGCCAGAGAAAGGCAAATATAATATGATATCACATTTATGTGAAGTCTATACAAATAATGCAGATCAGCTGTTTTACAGAAACAGATTCACAGACATATAAAACAAACTTATAGTTACCAAAGGGGAAAGAGGAATGTGAGAGATAAATCAAGAGTATGAAATTAGCAGATATATATATAATTTAAATAAGACAAATAAACAAGTATTTACTATAAAGCACAGGGAATTATATTCAATATTTGTAAGAACTTATAATGGAAAAGAATTTGAAGCTGAACATTTGAAACTAACAAAATATTGTAAATCAACTACAGTTAAATTAAGAAAAACAGGCTCCATGAGAGGCCAGAGTTCAGGATCTCTGTAAGCAGGTATGTGCATGAGAGCATGGTATGCTGCTAACATCTAACTTGAGTATTCTTTTAATCTTTCCACCACCTGCTTCAATTTGGTATCTACCCCATGTCCAAGATCTGGTCTAAATAAAGAAAAATATATACGTGGAAATGAATGAAGTACCTCTTTGAACTTTACTCACATTCTGGTTACTGGCACAGGAAAATCAGGCTATAAATACAATAAGCCATAACAATTGTATTTATAAGGCAAAAATATTATCTTCAGTTTCCTACATATTTTCCCTGTTAAGAGAAAAAAATGACATTTTATAAGGTGTCAGGGGAGGTTCTATATGATTATTGATATTTTTATATGTTAACTGTTCCTTTAATAAATTATAAGTTCTCAGTGGGTAGGGACAACCATGCATCTTTACACTCCCACGTAGGACAGAATGCAGGACCTCAAAATGTGACTGGTTCTTGGTTCTATGATATTAGATATAATGAAATCTCTTAAATAGTACTTTGTGAATTTTTTTTTTTCTCTCTCTATTGCCACCCCTCTGTCTTTGACATCATTTCTCCTTGGATTACTGGCTTCTCATATTTCTCTTTTATTTCCTTTCACCAAAAGCAGAAATGACATTAAACTGAAAATTGATTTATGCAGTTCCCCTGTTTGAACTCCTTCAGTGTCTTAACCCTTCCTAGAAAATAAACTGGTGCACATTCAAATTCGTTCTCAGGGCCTATCAATATCTGTATGATTTCATCCCTTTTATTTATTTATTTTATTTTCCCACTCTCTTCTTGGGGCATTTTCCCTTTCCGTTATCTCTCAGCCCTCACTATTCTCTAGCCACCCTGGTACACTTTCCACTCAAATTCCCCAACCTCACCACCCACACCCACACCACCCCCGCCCCGCCTCCACTGCAGAGCCAGTTCACTCTGTCTTAAAAGTCTGTTTGGTCTTTTGTGATAGCCCTATCTAAAGTTGGTCACTTCTGTTGTCCCTTTTCCAGACATTTATACATTTCTTTCATAGCACTTGCTGTAATCTACAATTACTTTCTGTCTGTGTATCTATTTAAGGGAAGAAATTATGCCTATCTTGTTCACCATTATATCTTGCGTTTATTTCAGTGTCTCACATGGGATATGTGTTGAGTACATAATTGTCTAAAAGAATTATTATAAAGATATAAAGTAAATTTTTTTGGTTAAATTATTCATTTTTACTGTACTTTGTAACACTGGACGGACTTCTAGAAATAACAATCAACCACAATGAGTAGACTGAAGAGATTGGGTAAAAATTTTTTAGGAAAATGCAAAAGGGTTTAAGATTGAGTCTAGTCATAAGATCTGGCATTATAGTACAATCTGAATTTTGGAAATTTGAAATAGGCTATTAAACATCTCTTTTCTTACAGATGGAGAAGGAGAATCATAGAAGTTAAATGATCTTCCTAGGATGTAGCAGCTAGTTAGCAGCATAGTCAGAATTAGAATTTCTAGCTTGGGGTTCATCTTACTATGCCATTTGTCTGGTAGAACAAAATGTCTACTAGATGTTTGGAGTTACCAACTCCAGCTTTAGAATCTCAAAAATAAAAATACTAAGTTCTGGAGGAAGAGATGCAAGCAAAAGTTGTCTGTGTAGCTTTTGAGATTTTCCTTGAAAAAGAAAGATTATAGCTTTAAAAAAAGTCTTTACAGAGCTGGAATACAGATATAGTAGTTAGGGCTAGAGCAGCTATAGTAGATGCATGGAATGAAAACATATTGGAGAATGGTAGAGCAAAATGAAAGATGTACAGAAGGGCCCCAAATTATAAGGCTGTGCATATCAGTCCTGGAGTGCCTAGGAAAACATTTACATAAAAAGGAAGTAAACATCTGGCCAGTTTAGGGTTCCTTTATATAGCAGTTTAAACTCACAACTGCATAACTTGGTACTGGTAAGTGGTGTGTTTTCCTAAAAGAGGCCTTGACGTGCAGCACCAGGTGATGGTAGCAATGGTATATATGGTGTGTATGTATACACTAATGGTTAGAAATCTTATGACCCTTCATTACACCATAGCAAAATATGTGTTATCTGTGACACAAAATAAACAACAAAATAAATTGTTATCTGTGACACACTGGAAATTAGAGTAGGTGCCAACATAGCTTGTAGCTCTAGAGCTATCTATATGAATTTTATTGTCCTTGGGGTGAGTGGCACATTTTGGAAATTTGTCGAGTTGTTTTGGTTGTTACAGTAAGTAGAGGGGGGAATTTCATAGTGCCAGGGATGGTAAGTGTCCCATAAAGTAAGGGAAAGTCCCACACAATATTAATTGATCCATATCCCATGACTCAGAAACATCCTGCTAGACATTTCTGCAGATGAAGAACCTGCTTATAGTTATCCAAGCCTAGAATCTAATTTGATTTCACATCCAACACTAAGTTCTTTATGTTTATTTTGTACTGTTTTAGCAAACTTTTTTTCAAAAATGCAAAAATTATGTAAATTGAGGGAGGCTTTTATATTGTCTTTCCCAAACTTTACTAAGAGTTGTATGTATGCCATTTTAGAAAATCACCTAAAATAATGCTACCTCAACATAACCCAGGATCCTGGTATAAAGCCACATTTATGACTATTATATTTACAGTGATTCTGTGCATAAGTGCAATCATCTCAGTACTTCATTATGTCTTCTGTTATGCTATGAATCATTTCAGAAATTATGTGCAAAAATTTCAGATTATGCCCTCAAAAGAAAGAAGGATGGGTTCCTCTACCCCTTTCTCTACTCCTGCTAAATGAAGGTAAAATCCCATAAAGAGAGTAGCCTGGCAGGCTAAAGTCCACGAGGTTGCAGAGTTGGACATGACTGAGTGACTGAATATGCATGCATGAAAGTAAAGGTGATGGTTGGAGCTACAGCAGCCACATTGGAGCAGGAGATGGAAGCCACAGCTGAGGATGGCAGAGCAATTAAACAGCGGGAAACTGCATCCCTGATAATGTGCAGCTGCTGTATATACCAGTGGTTCTGCCATCTAAACTGTTATGTAAAAGAATAAACTTATATATTGTTTGAGCCTCTGTGTTTCAGAATTTCGTTTTCATATAATAGCTTTACTAGATTCCTATCTAATATAGACATGAAGAGAAAAATATAAATAAAAGCTAACACAAGTCACTACATTTCTTGTTAAATATTCAATCCTGTAAAGCATTTTTGATGATAGATGAAAAAAAGAAACAGCAAGAATGTAAACCAACAATTTGAAAAGGACAGTGTATGTATTTTTTAATCTTTCACTGTAACCAAGAAGGCAGAACTGGCATAAAAAACTTGAGGACAGAATGAATAGTAGGTTCATTCTTAACAGGGCTAAAATAATTTTAATTAGTAATAGTGCTGCTGTGAGTCCTAATTAATATATGTGTTAAGGTACAGTATCCCTGGTGGCTCAGAGGTTAAAGCGTCTACCTGCAATTCTGGAGACGCAGGTTCAATCCCTGGATTGGGAAGATCCACTGGAGAAGGAAATGGCAACCCACTCCAGTATGACGGAGGAGCCTGGTAGGCTACAGTCCACGGGGTTGCAAAGGGTCGGACACGACAGCGATTTCACTTACTTTCACTTTTAAGGTACAGATATATATATTGAATAGATATATTCCACAAATTTAAAAACAGTAATTTGAAAGCAGCAAAAACAGTTAAAAGGATTTAAAATTTTTGTGTTTAACAGTATTTTTTCAAAAACAAACGATTTTTTTTGTATTTTAAATGCACAGCAATCTTTTTTTTTTTTTTAATTATTATCCTTAATTCATTCAGTATTGGCCTGTTGGGAAGTTTATGTTTTCAGAGAACAACAGTTTTATCAGTATATTTTGATTTAAGGACCAAATATATTTCTGCAGTGCTTAGCTCATTGCCTGGCATATAGTAGGCTCCCACTAAACATATGGCTACATGCATGGTGAATGACTATAATCCTGAATGGCTTCTATTTTATCAATATATTGTGTTAATGTGTATGTGGATGTGTGCTAAGTCGTGTCATTTGCAATCCAATGGAATGTAGCCCACTAGGCTTCTTTATCCATGGGATGATCTTGGCAAGAATGCTGGAGTGGGCTGTCATTTTCTTCTCCAGGAGATCTTCCCAACCCAGGGATCCAACCTGCGTCTCTGCCAGCTCCTTCATTGGCAGGCAGTCTCTGCCACTGAGCCACCTGGGAAGCCTCCTTATTGTTTTTATAGAGCAGACCAATTAAAATATCCTAATGAAAGAGCTCAAATAATTTTTATCTGTAAGTCTGATTGTGTCAATTATAAAAATAAAATAACCATGAGAAAAAAAATAAAAACCTGGGATCACAGTAATCAAGTGAGTTTCTAAGAGTCTAAGAAAATTCTGAAGATAAAGATGAGAATAGAAGTTGAGGCTGCTGATTCCCCACTTCAATGCTTTGTTTTAGCTGACCACACTTCCTCCCTTCTTAGAGAAAATCAATGCACAATGAAATTATATGTACTCATCTCTGGTAAATAAATAGAAATCTTTCTTGTTTTGAGACATCAACGTGAGACAGTTGTTCATGTGAAGAGTTTGGTTTGCTTATCTTCGTGGCTCTTCAGTTTTCCATTTTGCCAATTAAAAAAAAATAAAATGTTTTCATAAAGTGAAAAAAACAGCAACTACGGAGATGAAACACAAAATTTAAAAATTATTTAGAGGGAATTTTACTCAAAAATATATTTGACACACATTAGTCAGAAACAACAAATGTTTGTATGTTTAGTCAAACTTGTAATTTCAAAAGGAATTAGAAAGAACTTAAAAATGTAAGGGAGATGAGCAGAAAGATAGCAATTTTCAGGTGGATGCCTGTATTTAGCAGCTAAGTGTATCACTCTTAAATTGCACATCTGATGTCCACATTTTAACATCTGTTATATATATCAAATCTGGGTAAATGTGACTCTATTTATAATGCTTATATGTGCAGTTAAAAAATTTTGCAAATTATGTCTGAAAGTACACTTAGAAAGCCCACAATGACAATTTTTACATGTGTAGATGTTAGTTGTTTTATTCTCCGACTCTCTACTTTATATTTAGATTTCAAACCTACCTACTTTGCAGGCATCATATCTAATTTAGCATTCTGTGCACCATCGGGCATCCTACCTGTACTAAATAACTGTTTATCATCATTGAGAGCCTTAAAGTAAACACAACACAATTTCTTCTACCAAATTTCTGCTATGCATTTATATGTTGCTTTTAAAAACACATAACCCCAAGTAAATTGCTTAAGCGTGGTCTGCTGTACAATTTAGTCTCCTGTCTGTTTCTTCTCCCATTATTCTTCCAATGTTACTTTATTTCCATGTCCTCTTCATCTTTATTTCTACATCAATTTTTTTTTTTACTACAAATTCTATTGTTTGAAAATATAAGAAGTTTTTAGTCTCTGATAAACCTTTGCCATTCAGAGAAAAAGCTGAAGAAAGAAAAAGAAAAGAAAAAAAAAGGAACTCACACACAGACTCAACACACACACATAAAGAAGAGTCATATAATTTTAGACCAAAATTCTAAAGATAGAGGCATTCAACTATGGAATGGTTAACAAGATAACTTTAATTTGAAAAAGATTGGCAAACTGAAGATATTTAAAATATTTTAAAATCGCTCTCACATCTTCCTTTATTGATTCTTTTCAGTTCTTTCAAAGAAACTTGACAGCTCTTGGAAAACAAAACTCTTCAACTTTCCTTGAAGCTTAGAGCCTCAGTCCTTAGAAAAGAACCCTTTCTATATTGTATACACTTAAGACTTGTATTAAAGTGCTCAGCAACAACTCAGTAGCAGCCATTTCAAATCACAGAGATTCATTCAGAAATGCCAAAAAACCATAGAATCAGCAAGCCCACAATCAATATGTCAAAGGAGGAAAGGTGAGAAAATATATAAAGCTTCTTAAATGTATGCTTTTGTCATCAAAATTTTTAAAAAATCACAATTTTCAGCCAGTATCTGAATTAGTAAAAAATTTTTAAAAATAACTTGCATTTGATTTTGTGACATTTGAAAAACTTTTAAAAATAGTGGTATTTTTCTGCTTTTACCAGACACCAAAGAATCTCAGGCATAAACCATGTAAAATGTCTCTAAGATGGGACATGTCTTAGAATCTTAGATTTGCAGAAAGTCAGTGAGGTATAGTCAGAAATCTAATTCAAGAACCAGAAGACCTTCTTAGGCATATGCCTCAAACACTAATTAAGTCTAACTTGATGAAGCATTTAATCTATGTCTCAATTCTATTATCTGAAAAATGGGAATAGTAGGAGTAGTATTATTTGTCTTAGCTCAAAAGTTATTGTGTAGATGTATATGAAAGTGCTTTGATGCTGGTAGAGCATACTGCAGATAAAAAGTGTTATCTTCTAATACAGTTCTAATGGGCAGACAAGGTAAATGAAGCCCATTATGGTTAGGTGACACCCAATTTTAATGGATGGCAGAACCAGAATTAGAATTTAGGTTTACCATAATCTGTAAAAGGAGATTCTCTTCAGATTTTCATGGTGAGGCTTTGCATGAAAAGCCCATAATCTGAAAGTGGCCTCATATGTATCCCTTCTTTTCTTAATTCACATGATGATTTTCTCTTATATTGGAAAGGAATTAAGACTCAGAATGAGCAACAATATTCTACCAACTGACTCTGAAATGCCTGAAACAATAATTCTCAGTTGGTGTTGCTTAGACTCCTAGGATGAAATTAGTGTTGCAGAAGGGAGCAGATGAGGAGTTACTCCTAAAAGAATGTATACCAATCTCTGTATTAAAATATTCTATATAGCTTATACACAAGTGCATTGCTCTGTTTACACTGTATATAGCTGTTATTGAGATTATTCAGCTAACATTCTTCTGAAAGCATTATGGAATTCAGAGTTGCTTTTGGTATTTTATAATTTTTAAGCATACATATGACTACTAGAAAAAGGACTTCTCAGACTTTAAAAATCTGGGAAATTTTGGCCTAATTCATTTAGTCCAATTCTGGAGGGATATAGTGAGTAGGTAAGTTGGGGAACAAATTCAGGGTACAGATTCAAGGGCAAAAGTATGTAAGAGACCCTTTCCCTCAAAAAAAAAAAAGTAAGAATTCAATTTTCTTTAAAAGATAATAATTAGAATAATAAAAATTCTAATTACACCCTACTTGGTGATTGTTATAATACAAATTATGCTTTTATTTATTGATTTCCATGGCATTTTTAGGGGTTTCCAATAACAAGGATGCCCACTAAGTTACTTTTTGAATTTGTTTTTTTTTTTGTTGTTGTTGTTCAGCCTGAAAAAATTCCTTGGAATAATTTGGTGAGTGGGTAATCTCTGCAGGGAAAAGCATTAAAATTTTAGTGCTCAATTTTAGACTTATACTCAATGGATGTTGAGATTGCAGAAATTTTTAAAAGGAAAATGCATGTTTTGAATTTGGTACATAACTCTTGTAAATCAGCATATCCAGGAATTCTCTTAGCATGATAACATGAAAAGTAAGGGAAAAGTTATGACAAACTTATTTAATAGGTTTCTGAATATTTATAACAAAATATCAATTATGTATATTTTAAATGCAAAATGGGAAAAATGAATGATTAGTCCAGAATCACTGGACTAATTAGTGATAATAATGAAACTCAAATTTGTTTAACTCATGCACATTTAAACTATGCAATAATTCTGAAGGATAGTTATTATTATTTCCATTTTGAGATGGAGAAATTGAAAATAGTGGACCAAAGCCAAAGAGCTTATAAATGGCATAATTGAAATTGAGTTCTAACTCAACCCAAAGTCTAGAATCCAAACTTCAGTTATCTGGCATGATGAAATGACAACAAGAAATTCAAATATTTCTTTATTTTTTGTTCCAGCTGGACCTAATGTATGGCTAGTGGTTCAGAGGTGGGTACAGGTTTTGTGGGGCCTGAAACTTATAACAATTTAAGATATTAAAGAAAAATTGAAAATAAGGCCCATGCAGGTGAGAAGTCCATTCCCTTCCTGGTAAATAAATCTATCTTGGACGTGATTTCAGGAACCCAGCCAATATAAAACCCAATCCTCTGTGGTAGACATGAGCCTAGCCCTAACCTTAAATCAAGAATATCACTAGGCATTTGTGTTAGTGTGTATGTATTTCTCACTCTAACTTATTAAAGGGCATTACAAAATCCCTTCCAGAATAGTTCATTAACCATGGATCCTTAGCAGTAAATGTCATCACTCTGAATTGAGACTCATTGCTTCAGGATATGAGAGTTTGGTTTTCTTCTTAAAATGAATATGTTACTCAATGCCCTAGTTATTTACTGTATACCTACTATTTATTTAGTATGCTGCTAATTTCTGTACTCACTGGAAAAGACTCTGATGCTGGGAGAGATTGCGGGCAGGAGGAAAAGGGGATGACAGAGGATGAGATGGCTGGATGGCATCACCGACTCGATGGACATGAGTTTTAGTGAACTCTGGGAAATGGTGATGGACAGGGAGGCCTGGCGTGCTGCAATTCATGGGGTCGCAAAGAGTGGGACATGACTGAGCAACTGAAATGAACTGAACTGAACTGAATTTCTGGATTACAACAGAGAACCAGAGAGATAATTCCTATGGTAACAAAACTTCTAGTTATTGGAATTTCTCAGTTACCTCTGTCAAATGCACAGCTTCAAAAACTTGGTATTGGCCATAACTTTTTCTCTCCTTCCCACTCAGTTATTTATTATAATCCTCAATTTATTATGTTGATAATTTTCCTGTGAAATATCTTTTGATTCATTTGTAATTCTCCTTTTCTACTAACACAAGTCCTTCTTGACTCAAACTTGAAATATTAGAATACCTTCTTTAAAATTTCTTTCTTCTTTCAACAAATGCTTATTGCATGTGAGGTATGTATCACATAGAGTGTTAGGTACTTATCTTTCTAAACTCTGTTCTTTTTCCTCTCCAGTCTACTATGTATACTAAAATATTACTCTCCTCCTATCACACTGAGCCTGTAGGGGTTTTGTGCCAGCGTAACAATATGGAACGTGGTAAGACTGAGTGTAATGAAGAAGATCACAGACATTTTTTGATCTGTGCCCTCCTGAGGAAAGATCAGCTTGAATTGAACTGGAATAAAGTGCTTCAGGGAACTCTACTCAATACTCTGCAGCGGCCTATATGGGAAAAGAATATAAAAAAGAGTGGATACATGTATATGTATAACTGATTCATTTTGATGTATATCTGAAACTAAGGCAACATAGTAAATTGACTATACTGCAATACATTTTTATTTTTAAAAATGAGGTGTTTGCCTGGATGAATTGCATTCTAGGCCTGTACTGGTATGAAAACTAAGATGACACCTGGTAAATGGGAGAGGACAATTCATTTATCCTGAACGCCAGGGTTTGCCACTACTGAAAAATGCTTGGTGATCAATAAATATTTATTAATGGATTGATTGCAGTATGCATTGAGTCTCAACTCTGTTCCAAGCACTCAGCCCTGTAGCCATCATCTGGCCCAGATTATGCCTTCAACGCTTTCCCCCTCAATGCTCCTTCTCATGCAGCCATCAGGCTGACCTCGCCAATGTTGCTGGGCACATTATGCCATTCCTTTCTGTGTAGTTCACCTTCTCTTGTAGACCCTATTTCTCTTCTTCCTGCTCTAAAACAAAATTCATGATACCACAGGTGTTGTTCCTTGATAACATTTAGTCTTATGCCATCCATTAATGACTTCATATATGTTAGTCATTTACAGTCTCGTGGTGACACTGTATGATTTTGGGATCAGACTGGTGGGACTTTATTCTTGAATCTATTCACTGGATTTGTTATACTGAGATCAGTTAATTAACTACCATAGTGCTCAACTTTCTATGAAAGCAAATTGCACACAAATTATAGTACTTGCCTCATAAATTTATTGTGAGGATTAAATAAGACAGTCTGTTTAATGTGCCTGAGACATTCTATGTACTTGATACACACTGCTCTTAATATTCATAGTATTCATCTTAATCAGTATCTTGAAGGTATCTATGTTACTGACTTATTTCCTCTCTGTTTCCTATAGCACCTAGCACAGACTGGATAAAGAGTAAGATTCCATCGATATTTAATTTTTCCCAGTATATACTGGAAAGTTCATTATAACAAACAATGTAGTTATTCTCAGAAGAATGCCACAAGGCCCATCTGATACATGGTTTATTCTTGTGAAAATTCACTATTAGCACCAACTTTATCCTACTCTCCTGATCCCTCATTTTCATGCTTCATATTAAAAGTCACTAAATGCTCTGGATTCTTACTTTAGCATCTCTCCCAAATCTGTTCCTCCCTTGTTGTTTTCGCTGCCCTTCACCTCTACACCACTGCTTTACTGCATGTCGACCTCCCCTTGTGGGGCTGCAGCTCAAACTTCCTTCCTTGGAATCTATCCCTGCTTCACTGCCAGGTTAACTCCCTTAAACAGCATTTTTCATTATGTCTTTCCTCCACTGCTCATTTACTTACCTAATAAAGTCCACACTCCTCCACTTGGATTTTAAGGCTCTTCATAAATCTCTTTTCACCTTTCTTGGTAACATTTAGATTTTACTTTTGGTTTTATGTGCTCTTAGTTCTGGTCTGGAAATCTTATTCATTGTCCTCTTAAAACACTCTTCTCATTTCCTTTCCAGAGTTTGGCTTCTGCTCTTTTTCCCATTTATGATATCTTTTCCTAGTCTCCTCATCAATACAAATCTTGCCCATTCTTCAAGATGTTGTTAAAATTCTATTTTATTAATAAGGTTTTCCTTCTATAACAGCTAACAAAGAACTACTGATCACTCTAATTCTGCAACAGATGTTGACTGAGTGTTTACTTTTTACCAGGCACTATATTAGGTGTTTTAGAAAAGGTTTTAGAAAAGGCAGAGGAACCAGAGATCAAATTGCCAACATCCCCTGGATCATGGAAAAAGCAACAGAGTTCCAGAAAAACATCTATTTCTGCTTTATTGACTATGCCAAAGCCTTTGACTATGTGGATCACAATAAACTGTGGAAAATTCTGAAAGACATGGGAATCCAGATCACCTGAACTGCCTCTTGAGAAACCTGTATGCAGGTCAGGAAGAACAGTTAGAACTGGACATGGAACAACAGACTGGTTCCAAACAGGAAAAGGAGTACATCAAGGCTGCATATTATCACCCTGCTTATTTAACTTATATGCAGAGTACATCATGCAGAGAAATGCTGGGCTAGAAGAGGCACAAGCTGGAATCAAGATTGCCGGGAGAAATATCAGTAACCTCATATATGCAGATGACACGAACCTTATGGCAGAAAGTGAAGAGGAACTAAAAAGCCTCTTGATGAAAGTGAAAGAGGAGAGTAAAAACGTTGGCTTACAGCTCAACATTTAGAAAATGAAGATCATGGCATCTGGTCCCATCACTCCATGGGAAAGAGATGGGGAAACAGTGGAAACAGTGTCAGACTTTATTTTTTGGGCTCCAAAATCACTGCAGATGGTGACTGTAGCCATGAAATTAAAAGACGCTTACTCCTTGGAAGAAAAGTTACGACCAACCTAGATAGCATATTGAAAAGCAGAGACATTACTTTGCCAACAAAAATCTGTCTAGTCAAGGCTATGGTTTTTCCAGTGGTCATGTATAATGTGAGAGTTGAACTGTGAAGAAAGCTGAGTGCCGAAGAATTGATGCTTTTGAACTGTGGTGTTGGAAAAGACTCTTGAGAGTCCCTTGGACTGCAAAGAGATCCAACCAGTCCATTCTGAAGATCAGCCCTGGGTGTCTTTTGGAAGGAATGGTGCTGAAGCTGAAACTCCAGTACTTTGGCCACCTCATGCGAAGAGTTGACTCATTAGAAAAGACTCTGATGCTGGGAGGGATTGGGGACAGGAGTAGAAGGGGACGACAGAGGATGAGATGGCTGGATGGCATCACTGACTCGATGGACGTGAGTCTGAGTGAACTCCGGGAGTTGGTGATGGACAGGGAGGCCTGGTGTGCTGCGATTCATGGGGTCGCAAAGAGTCGGACACGACTGAGTGACTGAACTGAACTGAATGATACTAGGTGTTTAGATTACCAATATGAACAAGTGTTGCTTTCTATTCCAAAGCATTTATTTTCCCCCTTTCTAACTCCTATAGTACTCATTGGATCACTAATTTTGACACCCAATGCTTATTGCTTATTTTATGCAACTAACATCCCTTTGAGTTGAGAAAACTACAATTTAGGGAAGCTAATTTGACTTGCTCAAATTCATACAACTGATGGATAATCTGCACTGGTTCTGAAATTTCTAAAGGGAGATAGGTTTGAGTTGGCTTTGTGCATGTGTGCATTGCTCACCCACAATTAAATGCTCAGTTTGAATTAAACGCTCAATTTGATTTATTGAATGAAACGTTCTCATTTTCATATACTGATTTTTATTTTTTGCTTTTGTAATTTTATAGCTAGAGGTGATTGACTTTTGATTTTTAATACCATCAAAATATATCCATTAACCTGATAGCCAGAGAAATGTTGAAGCCAGAAGTGTCACAAAATGGTCAATACAACATTTTCAAATAAAGTAAACATGTGCATTAGAAGGGTACAGTTAGGTACGCCTATATTAACTCTCTCCTTGGACAAACTTAACCTAGAATTTTAATAACAAACAGATAAGTAAAAATATCTGATTTAATTTCTATTTC
The DNA here is from genome assembly GCA_006408695.1 of Aepyceros melampus. Taxonomy (NCBI): domain Eukaryota; kingdom Metazoa; phylum Chordata; class Mammalia; order Artiodactyla; family Bovidae; genus Aepyceros; species Aepyceros melampus. The sequence goes on along the minus strand of SJXQ01012060.1, from coordinate 254,794 downwards.
CCAATTACGGAAAGTTTGTATATTTGAAATACACTTCCCTTTGGGAAATACTTACACAGATAATGACAAGAAAAGTGTATTTACATAAGTAGAAGCTGTTTTCTGAAGCAGGAAAAATACAAACACTTCTGAAAAAAGGTCTTCTTGAACATATACTCACTTAGAGGAAAAAGTCTGTAGAAGGGAGCCCTAATTTGGGCTTATAAAAGTTTAACACAGAATGATTTAAAAAATTACCATTCTTTTTTTTAATACATTCAAAGTAATTTTCCTTTGAAGATGCATATAATATTCTGTTTTTTTTCTTTCATCATATTTATTAAATAGGGTTAAATTTGTTTTAAGGTCATGGTGAAGGTGAAGGTGAAGGTGAAGGTGAAGTCGCTCAGTCGTGTCTGACTCTTTGCGACCCCATGGACTGTAATGTACTAGGCTTCTCTGTCATGGGATTCTCCAGGCAAGAATACTGGAGTGGATTGCCATTTCCTTCTCCAGGGGATCTTTCCGACCTAGGGATCAAACCTGGGTCTCCCGCATTGGAGCTCACTTAGAGGAAAAAGTCTGTAGAAGGGAGCCCTAATTTGGGCTTATAAAAGTTTAACACAGAATGATTTAAAAAATTACCATTCTTTTTTTTAATACATTCAAAGTAATTTTCCTTTGAAGATGCATATAATATTCTGTTTTTTTTCTTTCATCATATTTATTAAATAGGGTTAAATTTGTTTTAAGGTCATGGTGAAGGTGAAGGTGAAGGTGAAGGTGAAGTCGCTCAGTCGTGTCTGACTCTTTGCGACCCCATGGACTGTAATGTACTAGGCTTCTCTGTCCATGGGATTCTCCAGGCAAGAATACTGGAGTGGATTGCCATTTCCTTCTCCAGGGGATCTTTCCGACCTAGGGATCAAACCCGGGTCTCCCGCATTGGAGCCAGACGCTTTAACCTCTGAGCCACCAGGGAAGCCCCCTTTAAGGCCATACATGTATTTATAAGAAGTTTGCTGGTTATCAGGCTATAATACCTAGATGCATTTGTCATGCAAATTCGATATGAAGGGGGGTATACTAGTAAGGAAACAATCTACAGCACATAAAGTGCAAAATAGCTGACTAGGATTTTTATTATCACAACTTGTATCATCTATGGATCACTGTCACCAGATATTAATTCCCATAGGGTCAAAAGCATTCTTATATGTTGCAAAGTTGCTTTCAATTATTAATAAGCAAGTATTAAATGAGATGCACTGTATGATACAAAGAAAATAAGCTTGCAAAACTGCTTAATTCTATTCATCTAGTATATATATCCCATGGATAGAGGAGTCTGGTGGGCTGCAGTCCATGAGGTGGCTGAGAGTCAGACACGACTGAGCGACTTCACTTTCACTTTTCACTTTCATGCACTGGAGAAGGAAATGGCAACCCACTCCAGTGTTCTTGCCTGGAGAATCCCAGGGACGGGGGAGCCTGGTCGGCTGCCGTCTCTGGGGTCACACAGAGTTGGACACAACTGAAGCGACTTAGCAGCAGCAGCAGCAGCAGTATTTGTATAATTGTCTAAAAATGAGACAGAAAATTCTCTGTATATTTAAACTGGGAAAATACAGTGAGTGGTGTGTCCATGCTCTCATTCCTCTTATTAGGTGCCACTGATTGTGCATCAAGATGAGGACATATTTTTAATCGTTAGCACTCCACTTGCATTATGCTTATCCTCTTTTACTGCGCATCTCTCATCAGCTTCACTGTCGTTTAATATCAACCCATGGTTTAGGATAAAAATGTCAAGTAATTGAGGGTCTCAAAGAAAATCATGGTTTAGGAGAACATTTGAAACAGTGCTGTGCTGGGCAATGTCTAACCAATGGGTCTCCTTCTTCCCAACTCTAATTAAACCCTGATTCGTAGTGTTGGCTATATCCTTGGGGTAAATACTCCCACCAGAGTCGATTATAGGCTACCAATGCAGTGTCACTAAATGCAGAGTTGGGAAGATATTTTCCAAACTATGTCAGAAAGTACATTCAGGATGTCCATTCTGACATTTTAATGGGCTTCCCTGGTGGCTCAGAAGGTAAAGAATTGGCCTGCAATGCAGGAGACCTGGGTTCGATCCCTGGGGTGGGAAGATCCCCTGGAGAAGGGAATGACAACCCTCCCTAGTGTTCTTGCCTGGGAAATCCCATGGACAGAGAAGCCTGGCAGGCTATAGTCCAAGGGGTCACAAAGATTTGGACAGAACTGAGTGACTTTCACTCACACTCAAAGAATGTTATGTTCTTATTTGGATGCTTTTATTCACTCTGCCTCTCTGATTTGTACCTAGATTTCAAACCTACTTGTTTAAAGGGAATTGGCTAAACACTCTACCTTTAAATAGAAAATAGGTGTCTGAAACCAGTCATGCTTACAGGATACAACTGTTACAAACTGAGGTCATTAAAGTTTGCTGCATTTTAATGTATTCTTTGAATATTAATACACTCAAAATATTTTAAAAGATAAAAATGTATTATTTTAAAGTATATTTAAATATAAAATAAATTTAAATAAGCATCTTGTTTATTTAACAATATATTTAATTAATCACATATATTTATATAATATAAAATATTGTATTACTTATATATAAATATTATATGTTATAGTATATAATATATCAAATTAATAATGTAATAATAAATTAAAAGACACTCCTTAGAAGAAAAGTTATGATCAACCTAGATAGCATATTCAAAAGCAGAGATATTACTTTGCCAACTAAGGTCCGTCTAGTCAAGGCTATGGTTTTTCCTGTGGTCATGTATGGATGTGAGAGTCGGACTGTGAAGAAGGCTGAGCGTGAAGAATTGATGCTTTTGAACTGTGGTGTTGGAGAAG